>CM060247.1:34862375-35462375 GCA_030684275.1 Acipenser oxyrinchus oxyrinchus
GGCTAGTGAAGGGGAACAGGTGTAGCGGTGATGCGATGCAGGAGTGACAAACAGACAACGGTAATTCAGTGAACAAGTGTTTATTGTGCTGTTTCCAGGTCTGGCGACCGTCAAATAATATATCCCCGGCAGTACACAACAATGTGTAAAGCGCGGGGAGTGTGAATAACTTTTATACAGTTTTCTGAACAAAGACAAAAGCACGGTCACCAGTCCTGGGTGAATCCAAAACGTGCAGGTGCTCTGTGCAGTGGTGCTCCGGATAGTGCTTTCCTGGCGACAGCTCCGGAGGTGTGCCTTAACTGTCTAGTGGTGCAACAAAGACAGACAATTACAAACAGACAGAATAACACACAACACGTAACACGGTATTTTCTAAATTCTGAGAGCTCCTCTCTCAGTCCTTCTCTCCTCACGCTTTAACCCCAAACGAAGGAAAAGATCAGCGTTACCCTGGCCCTATATGTAGTCCTGCATGATATCTAGGTAAGCGGTTGCAGCTGCCTTATTACTTGCAGCTGCCCTCGTTTACCTTTCAAGTCAAAACGGTCTTACAACAGAGTCTCGCTTCTTTCCAGGCTGACCCACTTCCCGGTCCGGAAGCGAACTGTCAGGCCAGCCCTTCCAGATACTTCTCCTCCCGTTCTTTAAGCCCTCACAGGTCGGGAGGAAGATTTATCACCAGAACTCATTATATTTCTGTCACATATCCCACCGCTCAGAGTGGAGCCGAAGGAACACTTCGGCTAAATCTACCTTTCCCATTACTCCCCCTCCGGGAAAAATAATCCGCATTTTGGTGGTCTTTCCCGCACGGTGTACCATATGGTACATGAAGGGCTGCAATGCCAGATACCACCGAGTTATCCGGGCATTGCTGTCCTTCATTGTGCTTAACCACTTGAGTGGGCGTGGTCTGTGACCAGATCAAATGAGTGTCCCAGCAGGTAGTATCGTAAAGAGTGAGTGGCCCATTTAATGGCCAAACACTCTTTTCGACTCTGAGTAGTTACGTTCGAGGTAACATTTTTTTACTTAGGTACACTATCGGGTGTTCTACTCCAGCTACTTTTGGGACAAGACTGCACCCAAACCTACATCCGATGCGTCGGTGTGGAGGATGAATCTCTTGGTGAAATCTGGAGTAATGAGAGTGGGGGCCTGGCAAAGTCTACGCTTAATCGTATCAAACGCCCCTGACACTCAGCTGACCATTTAATTAAATTTGGCACTCTTTTGGTGAGGTCAACTAATGGGTTAACCACTGTGGCGTACTCGGGGATGAAACGGCGGTAATAACCGGCTAAGCCCAGTAGTGACCTCACCTGAGTCTTGGTTTTGGGGATCGCTGCATCAACCAAAGCCTGGATTTTAGTGACCACAGGTCTCACCCTTCCATTTCCCATTAAAAATCCCAAATATTGAGTTTCTTTTTTGCAAGCGCACATTTCCTCAAGTTAGCTGTCAGCGGGCTGCCCTTAGAGACTGAAGAACGGCTGCAACCCTAGCCAAATGCTCTCGCCAGGTGGAGCTGTAAATCACCACGTCATCAATATACGCTGCTGCATATTCATGATGTGGGCGTAAAACCTGGTCCATCAGTCTCTGAAAGGCAGCGGCGCACCATGTAGCCCAAATGGCATGGTTTTAAAGTGGAACAGCCCTTCTGGTGTTGAAAATGCGGTTTTCTCTCTGGAGCTGCGGGTTAAAGGGATTTGCCAGTATCCCTTCGTCAGGTCCAGAGTGGAAATAAACCTCGCTTTTCCCAGTCTGTCTAAAAGTTCGTCGACCCGAGGCATGGGATACGCATCGAACTTAGCAATAGCGTTTACCTTCCTGAAATCCACGCAGAAGCGGTTGGTGCCGTCTTTCTTAGCCACTATGACAATTGGACTGCACCACTCGCTCCTGGAAGGTTCAATCACCCCAAGCTCGAGCATATCCCATACCTCTTTCGCGAGCGCCGCCGTCGACTTTCCGGGATCCGATGCGGTCTCTCTCGCACTGTGACACCTGGTGGAGAGATAATGTCATATTCAACTAAGTTTGTTCTGCGGGCACGTCAGAAAAACATCGCTGAACTCCTCAATAAGCTTACGCAGCTCTCTTTGCTGATCCGGAACCAATTGTTCCCCATTGAAATCGTTCTTGTGCTCGGGGTCTCTGGACAGGGGCCTAAATCATCCTCCATATTGCCTGGGGCTATAAATAAGACCTCCCTTGCCTGCCAGGGCTTTAACAAATTAACATGGTAAATTTCACGTTCATTCCGGCGATCGGGCTGTCTAATTTCATAATTTACTTTCCCTATAGCCCGAATCACCTCATACGGCCCATGCCATTTAGCACACAGTTTTGATTCGGATGAGGGAAGTAGCAGCATTACCTTGTCCCCTGGTCGAAAGGTTCGAATCCGTGCATTATTGTTGTAATGCTGCTGCTGTCGGTGCTGAGCCGATCTGAGGTTGTCCTGGGCCAAACGACCGACCAAATCCAGGTGATCTCTTAGTAGGAGCACATACTTCACTACATTTTTGGACGAGCCTTTGTGCTCCTCCCACCCCTCCCTCAGCAGGTCGAGAATGCCGCGAGGCTGCCGGCCGTACAGGAGCTCAAAGGGGGAGAACCCCGTTGAACTCTGTGGCACTTCTCTCACCGCAAAAAGGAGGTAGGGAAGAAGCGATGCCCAATGTTTTGCTCCTGTGTTACAAACCGCCTCAGCATCGATTTTAAGGTCTGATTAAAGCGTTCCACCAGACCGTCCGATTGTGGATGATAAGCGGACGTCCTGATGGGACGTATTTTCAATATTTTGTACACCTGCTGTAACGTTTTGGACAAAAATTGGTTCCGTGATCGGTCAAAATCTCCTGGGGATCCCTACTCTAGCCATAATCTGTGCTAACTCGGTGGCTATTGCAGCGGCACTAGTGGACCTCAATGGAACTGCCTCCGGGTATCGCGTTGCATAATCCACCACCACTAATATATGCGTATACCGAGTCAGAAGGTAGCAAAGGGCCCACTATGTCCATTGCAATGCGCTCGAAAGGAGTGGAAATAATTGGCAGTGGGACCAAAGGGCGGGCGCACTCGACCGGCGCTACTCGCTGGCAGTCTGGGCATGTGGCTACATATTTCGACACATCAGTATGAAGACCCAGCCAATAGAATCGAGCCAATATCCGTTCCCTCGTCTTCTCGGCTCCGAGGTGCCCGCAAAAGGGATATCATCGCCAGCCTCATGACCTCGGTCCGACAAGGCGGGGAACCAACAATTGTGTTACAGGCTGTCCTGTGCCCGCGGCTAGGTTTACCCTATACAGTAATTGCCCCTTGATACTGAAATGTGGATATACTAGCCCCAGCGCCGTCAACATCCTTACCTTCAATGGACGGACCTGCCCCAAGCGTGCACCAGTGGCGGGTCGTTGTGTTGGCCCCACACTAGGTCAGCTTGAGTACCACGGGTCGGTACATTGAGAGGGGCTGGAATAACCTCTGCCCTAGTTGGCCCAGTAACCTCGCTCTCTCGGTCACACTGCGTTCCCACTCCCTTCGACTGGCGTTTGTTACCATTGCAGCACTCTCCCACCAGACCCCAACCTTGTCTCAAAACGCTCCCTCCCATTTCGCGGTCCGTCTCTCCTTATTTGTTTTCTAGGGCGGAAAAGAGGGAAAACATTTCAGGGTGAAAAGGAAACACATCACCAATCCGTTCCTTTTTTTTTTCTCTGCCACGTTTACGTGTGTGGCTGAGACTGCCATTTTTAATCAATTCTTTGAATTCTGGCCAGTCTCGGCCCAGAATAACGGGTGTGGCAACCTTTCCGCCACCCGACTACAAGGTGACGTTTTATCGGTCCTACCGATAAATATACTTTTAATGTGGGGTATGCCGCCGTGTCTCCATGGATACAGGAGATGGCCACCTGACCTCGTGGCCGCCACGACACACCGCCCAGGAGAGCTGTCCTAATCAAGGTTTGCTCACACCCTGTGTCCACTAAAGCGTGGGTTTTCACATTCCCTAAAATCACATTAATCAAACAAGGCCCCTCCCGACCATTTTCCCCACACTTACCAGTCTCAGGTGCCCAATTGCACGCGGCCACGTCACACTCCATGGCAGCGGGGCATGACCTGGCCAGATGTCCCGGCTGGTGGCACCTAAAACAGATAGGAGGGACAGAGGGGGCATAGGGTATGAATCTGTCCCGCTGCTGGTATGGCAACGGGGCAGGGGCAGCACCTCTACCCCAGCTGGGGCCAACCTTGGTCTCCATGGGGAGGCAAGGGGCCCAATGGGGTCGGCGTCTCGGAGGTCTGGGTCCCGGGAACAAGGGTGGTGGTGTTGGAGGAGAGGGAGGGAGAGGTCGACTGCTCCGAAGGGCAGGGGCCGATAGGATCCCGACCTGGGCAGAAGTCAGGAGTCCTCAAAATCTTCTGCCAGCTTGACCGCCTCCTCCAGGGTGTCAGGGTTGTGGCGCCGTATCCACGCCTGGGTTTGGCGCCGACCACATGGCAGAATTGCTCTACCACAATGGCTTCCCCATCTGTTGGGCGGTCTTCTTCCCTGGGGTCAGCCAATGCACCATGTGGTCGCACAACCGCTCTGCCACCACCCTGGGGCGTGTCTCTGGGGCTCTCGGTACTCCCTAAACCGCGCCCGGTGGGTCTCCGTCGTGATATTCAGGCGGCGGAGGATAGCCTGTTTGACCAGGTGCGTACTCGGTGGCGTGATGGTCGCTCATCGCTTGGTAGGCTGCCTGAGCCTCCCAGATCAGGCAGGGTCCCAACTGGCTAGCCCAGAACTCCGTGGCCAAGCCGCCGCGGTAGCCAGCCGCTCGAGCGCCACCAAATGCGCCTCGGGTCATCCTCCGCCGACATCTTCATCGCCCGTGCCTTGGGCGACATCTGCGGTGTTGGGGTAGGGGCGTCACTGCGGCAGCGGCCAGCCCTACCCGTTCAATGGCGCCGTGTAGCGCTCCTCCCTCCTTCTCTCCTCTGCGTCGCGTCTGCTCTCCAGCGCCTGCAGCAGCTCCGCCAGTGCGTTGCGATCCATGATCCCGGATCTGACACCACGTGTGGCAAAGTGGCTAGTGAAGGGGAACAGGTGTAGCGGTGATGCGATGCAGGAGTGACAAACAGACAACGGTAATTCAGTGAACAAGTGTTTATTGTGCTGTTTCCAGGTCTGGCGACCGTCAAATAATATATCCCGGCAGTACACAACAATGTGTAAAGCGGGGGCGTGAATAACTTTATACAGTTTTCTGAACAAAGACAAAAGCACGGTCACCAGTCCTGGGTGAATCCAAAACGTGCAGGTGCTCTGTGCAGTGGTGCTCCGGATAGTGCTTTCCTGGCGACAGCTCCGGAGGTGTGCCTTAACTGTCTAGTGGTGCAACAAAGACAGACAATTACAAACAGACAGAATAACACACAACACGTAACACGGGTATTTTTCTAAATTCTGAGAGCTCCTCTCTCAGTCCTTCTCTCCTCACGCTTTAACCCCAAGCGAAGGAAAAGATCAGCGTTACCCTGGCCCCTATATGTAGTCCCGATGATATCTAGGTAAGCGGTTGCAGCTGCCTTATTACTTGCAGCTGCCCCTCGTTTACCTTTCAAGTCAAAACGGTCTTACAACAGAGTCTCGCTTCTTTCCAGGCTGACCCACTTCCGGTCCCGAAAGCGAACTGTCAGGCCAGCCCTTCCAGATACTTCTCCTCCCGTTCTTTAGCGCCCTCACAGGTCGGGAGGAAGATTTATCACCAGAACTCATTATATTTCTGTCACAGTGATAAATGATCATTTACTGCCCACCTTCGGGGGTGGGATGCTTGGATGTAGCATGCCACCCGTCAGGTGGGCATCACATTCACATATCACACACTACCCCATGCATCATTCTCTATATAATGCTTTAAGTTTAGCATTTTAAAATTGACATTTCAAAGAACATTTGCTAAGTCAATAGCAGTGTGGAGTAGCTCTGGCAGTAAATACAGGAAAATCCAGGTAATTTCTGGAAACCTGTTGCAGTGAAAGTCATGTACCTGCCAGAGAGGGAATGAAGCTTCAACTGGAGCTCAAATCAAGTGCAAACTGAAACATAAAGTAAATAGTGTCATATTGAGCAGTTTTAAAGAAGGTAATTTCTGATTGTCGAGTGTGTAATCATTTAAAAAAGCATTAACTATGTAACTTTCCCTCTAATTGAGCCTTACCTAATAGCAAAACTATGATACAACACTTTAACATAACCCCTTTTTTCTAACACACAAAGGCATACAGTATGTGTAGTTGCTATATGTTTTGTGGGGCTGCATATTTTCTAAAAATGAAATATTGATGGATTTAAATAATCTTTTTAAGGTATGTAATGGCATATGTAATTTTTTCATTTTACAGTTGGGTTATTCCATTGTATTTGTCTTCTGTCTATTCACAACAGTGTACTAGTCAATTCAAAGTAAGATTTTAGTACACCTTTTATATTAAATGGTACAGCAGTAAACTGTACAAATCCTGACATACAGTACAAATCATGTGAAATGATACAGTTTTGTTCTATAAAGAATATAGGTCCACAGACATTTTCACTGGCTATTTTATTTATTTTTGTCAATTGTGACCAATTACTTTACTCACCAGTTTAGAGTGCCCAATTATGTTTACTCATCAAAGCAACTCCCCACCACAGATGGGGCTCTTCTGATCCCACTGCCAAGCCAATCTGCATTTTATACCTTTATATAAGTGCATAACACAGCATAGTATACTTTTCACAGCCAGGAGGTAAATCTGAGTCTCCCCTGAATGTATCTCACCCTGCACACCACATGATCCTGCATAGTTTTGTAGGATCATGTGGTAGTTTTCCTTCTACAATAGCTTTTAAAATTAGTATAGTACATAAAGGCTGTGTAAAAAATGTAAAAAGGCAACAGTCCCTATATGGTCGGGACAGTCCTGATTTCCTATGAAATGTCCCACGTCTCGATGCATAGGAAGAAAGTCCCGATATTTACCCATAGAAAAAAAAAATCATTTATTCTGCGCAGTAGAGTTAGTGAAAACCACACGCTGTGCTCTTCATGCGGCTGACACATCTGCTGATCACTAACTTATACAAAGGTAAGAACGCTTCATTATGTCTATTTTTACTGTCATGATGGTCGTGTTGAGTTGGGGGGGGTGATACGTCTATTATATGATAATGAGTGTTTTTTGAGTATGACTCCTCCCATGTGTATGATGCATTACATACAGCAATCATTTTGCCAAGTTTATCTTATTACATACTACTTGAGACAGAAAATAAGATTGACATAAACCTGAAAAAAGTTGACATAAACCTGAAGCCGTTCAGCATTTACATTGTTGTTTACTGTATTTGTTATAATAATGTATTAGAAACCTTATGTATTTAAATTTGAATTTGTTTAACAAGCAAATAACTGGACTTGATGAAGCCATCTTGCTGGGTGACACACAATCTGTTGCATTGGTATCAGTTACGTGTTTTGCAGTCAATATTAATTGTAAAATATGTCCAAGTTTTAAAACCAGTACATGTTGAGTCAAAATAAAAAGCAATGGGACATTGATAGAACCTGGTAAAGGCCTAATTAAAATGAGAGACACGTTTTATATACCAAGCTCTGGTAATTTATGTGCTATAATATTTGTGACTGATGAAAAAGGTCTCTACAATGAAGAGATCAAATCACCTTTAAGGGAAAGTTTGGAGGCTACCACAACCCTACTTCACGTCAAGGGTGGGGGAGGGGGTTCTTGATTTGTCTTTTTGTAATTTTTGGCTTTGTTATCATCATCTATATGCCTTGTTGAGCTCTTTTTCTTTTAATTATTGAATAAGAAAACCAATCAACAGTATTCAGTGACATATCTTCTTTATACTTGATTCCCACAATTACTTGTTTTTTTAGTGACAAAATATCCTTTTCCCAACAAACTTCACACTACGAAACAGTTGAAATACTGTATAAACATGGGAAAGACACCCACATGCTGGGGGCTGCCAAATCAATAAATAAATAATAATAATACAAATCTATGAGCAAAATTATTTGTAAGAGCACATTCATAGTCAAACACAGCTACATTTAAATTGAGTATTTTATAAGTATAACTTTGAGAAAAAATGATTTACACTTAAGGTTAAGGTTATTATTGCTATAGTAGCAATAAATTGTTTTTTTGCTTGGTAGTGCATTTGTAAGGTAAAAGGATTCTGTTTAATCTCTGCAGAAAAAGCTGGAGAAGGTCTCTTGACACCTATTAGATCTGCTGATAAGAATTTGACAGGGTTACACTCCCCATACTGAAAAGTATTTTTGATTCAGTTGTCTTCCTTTTAAGTAAAAATAAATACAAGAATTTAAAAAATCCAAACATTTGTAAAAACTAATATGTTTTTATCATGTTCTCTTTTTTATTTGTATTTTGTTATGTGCCATGAATAGGATTTATGCCACATTTCCATCTGTCTGTAAAACTTTATTGGAATATTAAACTGGGTCTGTCTCCGGTTCCATCTGCATGTTGTTTTAATGGTACTGTTGGCAATTTGCCATATGATTCTGTACAATATTTGTACCTTGAAGAACACCAGGATGAGTATGAATTTTTCTAGGAACTACTGTTATTGACCGTGTGCAGTAGTTTACTGATATCAAGTGTCATTAATATTACTGTATCTACAAATACAACTATGTTACATATTTTTCTAGAAGAACTATTTTAGTTTAGATCTTATTAGTCATCTATTTGTCCAGCTGGGATGTGATGCAGTGGGATCCTGTAGTACCCCTTGTCAAAGTTAGAGGGAACTGGTGTAAGGAAATGCAGTGACTCTCAATACACCAACATAGCAAACTAATGCATAACTTGGCTCCCAGTCCTCCAAGCAAAAAGACTAAACTACTAGCCTGCCTAAAAAAAATGGTAAGTGCAGTGAGAGTAGGTACGAGACTGACCCTTGCTGTGTAATTTAGGTATTGCATGTGAAGGCAATACATCAGGTCTGTAACTGCTTGTCTGAACCCTAGTTTTTTTGTACAGTGGGTAATATCTGAACTGGCAAGTGTAACCGTGGGAGGCTGGGCGCGAACTGCTAACCACACACACAACAAGTGAGCATCTTAACCACTATGCCAAAGAGCCAGGCTCGTCTGCATTCGTGTTTATACTGAAGAGCTTTTGACTTCATCTCATCTCACTGACAGGAGTCAGAATCCTTAACAGCAGTACATCACACAAGGTACACAGTAAGCGCCAGGTCTGTGCATTGGGCTGCTCCACCCTGCTGATCCCCTGAAATGCGTTTGGAACACAGGCAGTACATTTTAAAACTGCTAATACATTTGTCAAAAACAATGGGGTACTAAAGCTTGTTGACGGTATCATAGTGTATAGTACAGTTTCATATACTATAGTACAGACTACCTGTACATTTAAAAAAGAAAAACCTTCTACAACTGTAAAGGAAAATGTAAATGTAAAATAAAAATAAATGTCAACAAATACTTTTTCTAGACACTTACAATGACTATGTCTATCCTTCTACGTTGGTGTAAAGAATACAGTACACATTATTTACGAAATTGTTCATAACAGCTGCTTTAAATGATGTAGGCCCACATGACAGACAAACCTTTCACAGATGGGTTATTGTGCCCCCAGTAGTGACCTGTGGTGAGAATTCATGCAACAGAATTACTTCTGGGATTAGTATTTATAGTCAGTTTTCTTGGAAATGCTTAGTGTTGCCATGTGTGACTGGACATTAAAGAAAGAAGGAAAGACTAACACATAAAAGGGGATTTCACTTTTGACAAAAGGTGTCAATTGAGGTGAGCAAAAAATGTACTTCATATAGGGATCTTGGTTACTTCTGATAAAGGTTTTCTTTTACTGTAATTAGCTTGCAAAGATGCAGTATCTGTAAAACAGAGTTGACTGACAGTCACTTTGGAATGCAGTATATCCCTATATCTTTCTTGTATGCCCTTACCACTGTTGGCTACCTTAGGGTTACAGTACTTGTCTGAATTGGCTAGTTTGTCATTTAATTTTCCTGTCTGTTGGATCGGAAGTGTTGGTCAATAGGTGGCATCTGAGTAGCTGCAGACTTCCCTCAAGTCAGTGCTGACCAAAGCCTGGTGCAGATATGTAGACAAGTGGTTGGGAGTGAGAGTGCATCTTTGATTATTTTCCTGATCCTTCACACATGCCACATAGCGCACATATATATCCCCCCCGATCCATTCGAACACACTAGTACCCCCTCCACTCCACTCACACACAAACACAAACTCAAAGGGTGAGCACTCATCACATCTCACCACTAAGAGAGGCTGCTCCTGCCAGATATTTGTGACTGTAGTACTGTAGTAACTGAGTATCTTCTGATCTATTGCTAATGCTAATCTTTAGATAAGTTTCTCTTAGTGTTCTCGGCGAGTGTTATCAAGTCCTGAGATGTATAGGGGCTCCCGAGTGGCGCATCCAGTAAAGGCGATCTGCTTGGAGTGCAGGATGTGCCCTATAGCCTGGAGATCGCTGGTTCATATCCAGGCTATGTCATTTGCCGACCGTGACCGGGTGTTCCCAACTGGCCCAGCACCACCCAGGTCGGGAGGGCTCAGGTCGGCAATTTAATCCTCGGTTCACTGTGCACCATCGACTTCTGTGGCCGGCAGGGCGCCTGCTGGTCTGCTATGGAGTCATTTAGATCTGTGTTGTCCTCCAGCACTATAGGTCTGACGGCGTCGCTGTGGACCTGCAGTGCGAAAAAAGATGGCTTGGCAGGGCACGTTTCGGAGGACGTGTGTCTGCCGCTGTTTCACGAAGTCGATGCGGGGGTTGCAGCGGTGGACTGAGATCAATACATACAATTGGTGAATCCAGAATTGAGATGTAAGCCTATTGGATTTAAAAGTGTACAAAGAAATCAATATGAATTTACAAAGACAGTTTTGTGACAGTTATTTTATAAAGCTGCTGTTGACACAGTGGTTTCATGTCTCCAAAACTGTTTGAGCTTGTAATTTTATATTTGCATTTACCATCCCTGCTGAATGTGTTGGTGACCATGACATTGCCCACTAAACAGATATGGCTGCCACATTGATATTGAGTGCTAAAAAGACTGTGGTCTGTAATTGTTTACACTTTGAGTTATTGTCTTAATATTTGGTTCAAACATGTATTATTTGGATTACTGTTTTAGTTCCATTACTAGGGTTGTTCAGTTAAAAAAAAAGAAAAACACTTTCACTTGCCACATTGTTTAGACATGTGAAGGATACACATACTAATATGACAGCTATTCTTAAAAAATAAAAAAACCTCTTGATTGTTATTTTTCCAATAGAAAATGTATGTCGACAGTGCATAGGTGCCAATGTCTACCTTGGCTAACATAATTTCTGTCCTGAGAAAACCTGCCCCTTTCACTCAGCTGACTGCTCGACACAATGCCTTTTTCACTTTGAAAGATTTGTAAGCAGCAGTAGCCCATTACAAAAAATAAAATAAATAAAAAAACTGTTGAAAGAATTTGTACATACCCACCACACTAAACACTTTAATAACCACTTTAAAGGATTTTTTTTTTTAAATGTAATCCTCAGCCATGGAACTCAATGTTAACATCCAAGCACATCTGCTTGGATGTTAGCATTGTTTCCAACTAGAATTCAAACAGAGCATACATACCATTCCATATTTGTAAATGTTAGGAAAAGCAAGGTACTCCTTGCTCTTTTGTTTAAAGAAGCCACATGAGCAGAGCAGGCTTGTGTTGTTAGGTGTTACTGTTATTCCAGCTGTACCACCTTCTTAGGACTTAAGAACCGAAAGGGTGGAGGCTACCCTGGTTTAAATTAACCTGAACTGCCTGGGTGTTAGTTCTGTATAATATAAAATAAAATGCAACAAAAAAATGTATTCAGTAAATATCTGGAGTTGACTTGTATATTACTTGATTAATGTGATGAATAGAACACATGACAAAAAACATTTCACATGACAAAAAAGATGTGACACTTGGAAGAAGACACATCTGAGACCAATGTACTGTACTCCCATCTCTAATTTAAAGGCAAAGGCAAAGTATACACACTAGATGCTCTTACATTAGTTGCAATAAGCAAGGTCTAGTTGATCTAAGGGGCTCTAGATGTATCTAGTTTCTTTTGCTATTTCTTTAGGAATGGAGGATCTAGTTTGCCCAATGTTTAAATATTTTGTGCTGAATAAATGTGTTATCATGATGTGGATGTGTTTCAAAATGATGACATGGTAGAGAATGGCTATTGCATGATTACTATCAAACGATTAGAATGGTCAATTCTTAATACCAGACTTTACTGACCTTTACATTTTCAATCTTTGATTCTGGAATAGAAATACATTCTGTGACTGAGAATAAAACCAAGTTATGGAAACCATATAGTATAGTAGCAACTTGTCCAGTACTTATTCTCATGCTCATAGAATGTTGCTTCATGATTTTAATAAATAATGCAGCACAAGTGTAAATACTGTTAGTTAATGTACTTTATAGTGTTATTAAAATAGTGGAGGTGTCTATTTAAAAATTTAACATGACTTTGAAACTTTTTTTGTTTTGCCAGATTGAAGAAGGAGGCAGGGCTTGCATTGCTGGTCTGTGCAAAGGAGACGAGTTGGTGTCAATAAATGGAGAGCCCTGTTCAGACTTTTCACACTCTGAAGCCACATCTATCACTGAAAGCCCGGCTGACAGCCTGCAATTGCTTGTGAAACGGTAATTATGAGAAAAATAAGCACAATTGTTAGTTGTTAGTCCACTTTACCAATTTTCAGTCAGACTCTTGTAGTGTCAAAACATCTGTCTGCAAGTTCTAGTTGCTATGAAGCTGAAGTGAAGTCACCTTGCATAATGTTCATTTAAATGAACACATGAAGATTATGGTTTGCAGCTCTAGAGACAGTCCTTGAATTATCCACAATGGAGAGACAGTACACTCAGCAGCTTCCCATATTGATGTGTGGCGTTTAAGCTTTACTTCAGTCTGAGCTAAAATGGATTTAGAAGCAGTCCAAAGTCCACACAAGATCCATAGTGCCCTTGGATCCCCTTGACCTGGACTAGCTCCCGGCTGTTTACTGGGCTGCTGTACAAGGGTGCCTGTTTAACGCACATGGTGACCACTGGGCTTCTGTTAGGGGGTGCCCATTTAACACCCGGCCTACACCCAGAGCCCCCTTTGTCCCTTCTTGGGGCTTCTCTCCGGAGGACAGCCACAGCACTGGTGAAAGCCCCTGGCTTACTGCTGGCGTCGCTTGCGAGGGGCACTCCAGCAGTGGCGCTGGAGCGAGGCACTCCAGCAGTGCCACTAGCAGCAGCACTGGGCACTCGGGCAGTGGTGCTGGCAACAACAGCGCTTGGCCCTCTGAATGCGTAGATGGTAGGGGTGCTGCCTGGCTTCCGCCGCGCTCCTCTCAGCATCATGTGCAGGGGATGCTGAGAGCAGCACAGTAGCTCCACTGCTCCTACAGATGGCAGTCCCTGTCGCTCTGGCACGGTGGCTCCTCCCCCTTGGGCATGCAGGATGACAACTCCTCCCTTTTTCACTCTCGGGCAGGCAGCTCCTCCCTCTATGGCTCCTGGGCAGGCAGTTCTTCCTTCTGTGGCCCTTGAGCAGGCAGCTCCTTTTCTGGCTCTCGGGCAGGCAGCTCCTCCCTCTCTGACTCTTGGGTAGGCAGCCCGTCCTCCGACTCTTGGGACGCAAGCCCTTCCTTTTCTGTTTGCCTCAGCAGCACCTCAGGTGGCTTGCCCTTACTCCTCCACCAGGGGAACCTTCCCCAGGAATATCATCAATGACTCTGGACACGGCAGTGGCTCATCCCCCTGGGACAGCAGCTCTTCTGCCTCACTCTGGACCTTGGCCTTCTCCCACTCTAGGTCGATGTCCTTCTAGTTCTGAGCAGTTGGCCTCCGTATGCCCATACAGCATGAAAGTGGAGCACCATGGTGCAGGCTACCGGGCCAACCTGGACTGTTCCACCTCCCAACGGTCTTGATGGATCCAGCCGACCACCTTTGTCATGGTGTCTAAGGCCCCCTTTAACGCAGGGTACTGCCCTTGGATCCCCTTGACCTGGACCTTATGCGACAACTGAATGAAGTCCTGGAGGATCTTGCGGTGTATGGTCCCCAGGTATTTTCTCCCCTTTAACCACAAGAGGGGGGCTGGGATCCAAATGCCAACTCTCAGCTACCTCCATGTCTCTCTCAGGTGGGTGGTCTTGTCTTGCCTTGGCAGGACTCAATGGATCCCACCCTGCCACCAAGTGTAACAGGGGTGTTCTGTTACTGTGTGGGTATCCGCTGAGAGACGAGAGAGACAGAGAGGGTTTGTAGTTGAAACGCCGTTCAAGCGTCCAGGTTTTATTTAAATCACAGGCAGCTGTAGTGGTTGCTGGCCGCCACTCGGGTACCAGCAATGATAGCCCTTGTGCAGAAGGAAATACACACACGTGTACATAATTACAAAAACACAAAACAAAACACAGTGAGAAAACAGCTACAAAACAAAAGGTGGACAAGCTCGGGCTGAGTGCTGCTCACAATAAAAGAGAGGCCCTGCTCCAGGAACTTTCTCCCTACACAAACTAATACATTTAGGAGGGATAAAAAATTCCCCTAAATTAATCCCTACCCTAAACACACTGTGGTCCTCCTGGTTAACTCTCCTTGGCTATCCACGCAGGGATGAATCTTCATGCTGGTACACAAGAACAGGAACAAACACCAAACAAAAGAAGAACAAAGGACTGGCTTTCCAGACCCTTTTTAAGGACAGGTGACCAGTGTTAATTGATCATCAATTATGCAAGTGGCATTTAGTTTCAATTAGGCAGAATATCTAGTCACACTGATCTGTGTTTTTAGAAATCCTTTAAATTTTACAAAGCAACCAATTTTTATTTACAAACCCAACCACACATACACTATTTACAGGGGTAGGCCTTAGCCCTGCCACAGTATGCCAACCAGGGAAATGGCACAGCTACATCAGTGCTTCTTCACGATTGTCAAAAGTTCATTCTCAGGAATTTCACAACAGGCTTATCTGGATAATCTCAAAACAGGTTAATCTGTTTATAGTGTACATTTTTAATATAAATTTGAATTACAATTGCAATATATAGTCGAGATAGAGCTCTGAGTCTGAGTATAACACTGAAATCTCAGCAGCAAACTCAAGTCTCCATGTAGTTCAATCAGTAAAGCATTAAGATCACAGCATCGAATCCTGCTGTTGAAAAGTATTTTAATACAGATGTATTTCTCTTATTATAATCATAGTTATAACCTTTTATTTGAAAATATAATTGATTTGGCATTACATCGTATATCTTTTACCAGACATAATTTGCTTTAACTTGAAATTCATATTTCACTGAAGCTACAGTATTGATACTGCTAAGTGAGGAGGTGGTAACCACAAAAAAAAAAAAACATATTTATAGTACGTAGCTTGAAAAAAAAATGTCAATGGAAATAATAGTAGCGGTATCCTATTGGCACATCTTTTGTAGAAATCTGTAACAAATCTCTTTTGTTCTACAAGGGAATCTTATGGGGAAACAGGTAACAAATAATGACATTTAATCATCCTCTGAAAAAGAGCAGGGGTGACAAGTTCAGCTCCACCTGTTGTAAACCTGGGTTGACACGATTAGGTAAGTAAAATTAGAATATTTCTGTAATGTCATTCTAAAATCTTACAAAGTTGTTGTAAACACCCCTTTTAATGCAATGTACGTTTAACTCATAGCATGGTTCTTACAACGAGTGACATACGAAATTTTAGTATAGGACCTCCTTAATTACCATAAAATGAGACCCACTGGCGTGCAACTCAGGAGTTTGTTGTAAGCCCATGTCATAATGTTTTTGTTGTTTTATATGTTGCTATGCTTTGTGTATTTTCAAAATGTTATAAGAAAAGACAAGCTTGTGGAAAGTTACTGGCATGGCCGCACTCCTTATTTGGGTATGATATGTGGAGATTGTCTGTCTCTTGTACTCTTCTTGTAGAAATATATCTTATTAGCAGGTTGTGTGTGTCAAGTGCATGAATTGTGAGTATGTTTATTAGAAGGACTGAAAGGATATCAAGCTATACTGGAGAAAAGTTACACAAGAAAGAATTGCTGAAGAATGATGTAACCACAGGTCAGGTATAAAAAGAGATGTTTAAAGATTCATGTTGGACCAGAGGAATGAGGACTGCACACTCTGTTGTCTCTGTAATTGGAACTGTGCGCAATTTTTCGTATTTGATGTTTAATAAAGTAATTTGATGTTTAATAAAGTATTAAACTGACGAATTGTTGTATTGAACGAATCATCGTGGGTTTAACCACAAAATGAGCCAGTAACACGTCGAGTGGTTCTGGGTCCATTCTCATTTAACATGAGAAGTCTCTGGATATGTTTCTGTACAACCCAATTTAGAATTATATATGTAATAGACATGTTTGGGTAATACCGTTGAATTAAAAAAGTAAAAAATCACATTGTGATCTGTAATAAGTCACATTTTAAAGGGGGTGAAAATGCCTGCAATAATTCCTTAGTCAATCAGCCTATTCATGGTTACAGTCATATGCACAGGGGTGGGGGGGGGGGGTATAGACTGATTCTAAACACAAAAGGACTGTGAATATAAACATTTCCATTTCTGCTACCTCGTCACACCCACTCGAACTGCAGTTTTCTACTTTTTTAGGCAGCAGCTGGCAGTTTCATTGCCTTCTAAAATATGACCCAGCCATTTTTCTTTTCAAGTTGCAGTTCAGTTAAAGTTAAAATTAAAATGTTAAAATAAGGTAGGGATTAATTTTTTTTTCAAATCTAAAGATCACTTTATCTAACTGTAAAATGTAATTTCGCTTCAAATATAAACGAAAACAATAATTTCTGTGTATGACTGTACAGTGCAGCTCACTCTGCTGCTGATGTTTTATACAGCAGTTATTAAGGACATTGATTTTTGTTTTTTACCTCTGGATCTGTAAAAATAGAAAGATAAAAGCATTTTTTTTTTAAATACATTTTACATCGCCAATTTTTTGTGCACTTGTTTTTTCTCCCCAATTTGGTGTGCCCAATTATTATCTGTACCCTCGGCTCACCGCTCGCAACCCCCCCGCCGACTTGGGAAACGGCGACTGGAACACGCGTCCTCTGAAACGTGCTCCTGCCAATCCGTCATTTTTCGCACTGCGGCTCCACAGCGAGGCCACCAGACCTATAGTGCCGGAGGACAACACAGATCTGGCGGCTCCACTGGAAAACCACAGGCGCCCTATCGGCCACAGGGGTCGCTGATGCGTGGTGAAACGTGGATTCCCCTGCCGACCTCAGCCCTCCCTACCCTAGGAACCCCAGTCACGGTTGCCTGGATTCGAACCTGCGATCTCCAGGCTATAGGAGGCAAGGAGGCTGTGTGGTCCAGTGGTTAAAGAAAAGGGCTTGTAACCAGGAGGTCCCTGGTTCAAATCCCACCTCAGCCACTGACTCATTGTGTGACCCAGAGCAAGTCGCTTAACCTCCTTCTGCTCCGTCTTTTGGGTGAGATGTAATTGTAAGTGACTCTGCAGCTGATGCATAGTTCACACACCCTAGTCTCTGTAAGTCGCCTTGGATAAAGGCGTCTGCTAAAAACAAATAATAATAATATAGGGTGCATCCTGTACTCCACGCAGAGCACTTCAACTGGATGCGCCACTCGGGAGCTCCCAGATAAAAGCATTCTTACCCAATCTTAAAAAAACAGAAAAATCCCCATTAGAAATAAAATACAATGTAAAGTAATTAGCATTTTACTTTTTTCTTGAGCTCATTTACAGGTTAGTTATTATTATTTTGAACAAGAATATATTAGAATATATTAGCTCAATAAATTGGGTCCTTAGCAGATTACAGACAGACACAAAAAAAGTTCACTCCTCTATCAATATTTACTGACATATTTGGTCCTTATAACGAAACAGATACAGCTTGTATAGCTATATTCTCTTGCAAAAAAGTCAAATGAGTTATGGATTAGATCACAGTAAAATGTATTTCATGGCCCAGGCCCAGCTGTCCCATTTTGTTCAAAGAATGAGCTGTGCAGGTCCCTCCAGGTGAGTTACAGCACTTTGGACAGCTTACAAAACTTTTACATTTCCTTGTTAGGTGTGCCTTCCTAATTTTTATGCACATTCCTTTTATTGCTGCTGTTAGTCTTGTCCTGAGATTATCATGACCAAAAATACAACCAAATATGGGTCCTATATACTGTTCTATATACAGGGTGATTAGAAAGTAAGTCTACCACATCAACACACCATATCTCATGTGGTAAACTCACTTTCTAATCACCCTGTACTTACCATCCACTTTCACCTACAAGTTTTAAGGTTTTGTCACCACAATTTAAAGTATGATTTTCTTGTTGGTTCAGGTCTTCTTCTGGATTACATGAGCTCTCCGATCCTGGCTCTGAGAAGGCATACTTTGGTGAAACCAGTGCCTGTGTGGGCCTTGAGAGCACAACTCTGCAGATCTGGCCGTCCTGCAAGGCCCCCACTCCAAGAGAGCTTTACATCTCTGAGTCTCAAGATGAAGCCTACTATGGAGAGACAGAGAGCGACACAGACCTGTCAGGGGGCACCAGGCAGGGCAACCCCAAATTTCCTGGAACAGATATGGAACACCCAAGAGAGATATGCACCCTAGAACCTCCTAGCAGAGGCAGACAGAAGGGAGAATTCCACCCCGGAGCAGTAGTGGAGCTCCAATTGTCCCTCTCAGATCACAGACACAGAGACCCCCAGGCAACTGCTGTCAGTGTTATGAGAGGTGAGAAAAGCAACGCTTTCAGGGGAAATCAAGAAGAGGATGGCCAACACCTTGAATCAGCCGATTCAGAGAGTAACAGACAGGAACCCATCCGCACCATCAAGACCCAGTCTGTCCAGCTGTCTCGGATCAAAAGACAGGTGCTTGGAGTAGACGAATTGGTTAGCTCCTCATCCTCGCACGGCCGAGTGGAGGTGACCAAGGAGTGCTCTGTCTGGGACCAGCAGCAGCACCAGGAAGGGGAGGAGGTGGTAGTGGGGTGCAGGTCTGAGTCTGGTCTGAGTGGGTGTGATTCTCAAGTGGAAGGAGGGCACATTGAAGCACCTCCTGCTTCTGTTTCTTTTGGAGTTTCATCAGAGGGTGAAGTACAGGGAGAAGAAGAGAGGGATTCGGAGTCAGAGAAGGATCACAGCAGACCTAACAAGCACCGGGCAAGGCACTCCAGTAAGTACAACAGATCCCATTCATTTCAGCTGGTTGGTTTCTTGAACGGCTATGGGGATTTGTTTTATACAAAAGGAGCATGAGCATCTGTTTTTAGTATTTTTGAGAAAACAGATGTATTTCCACATTGTACGCGTCACTCTTTGCAAAAAAAAAAAAGATAGAGAATTTTGCATCCCAATAAAGTTAAGACTGAAGATAAGGTGATATATATATTTTTTTGTTTTATTTTTTTTCGATTGCTTTTTGGCCCTTGAATAGGTATTGGTTTGCCAAAGCAGATTGGAACAGACACAATGATGGAATGTGTTTATTTCCTAGCAAAATCGTTTCCACCTAGTTTCCAAGTCTGTGGGTTTTATTGGAAGAGGGTGTGCAAGGTGACTGTTCCGTTGCTTGATTGGTGGGGATAAGAATAAAATGAGAGCCGCTCGGCAGGCTGATGATGCTTGCAGAAGCGTTTGACAGACACCAGCATGTGTAATCCTGGCTAGTTATCTGATCCTTTAAAACTGCAAGTCTTGACCGCAGTGAAAAGTGAACTCCCTATTTCTCCTGCCTTCTAGATCTTGAGGTTAGTCTGAAAACCTATGAGAATGCTTTTTTTTATTGAAAAAAAGAAAGGGGGCTTTTTAAACTGTCTACTTGCAGCTTAATTTAGTCAGTTAATGTGTAACTTTAAGGTGCATGTTTAGTTAAGAAATAGTGCAGCAGCTTCAAATTTAGTCCCATTAACTTGCCTGCTATTAACCTAGTTTGTATTCCAAGGCTATTTTAAAATTTATTTGTCTGCATGATTTGCACCAATATGTAAAAGTACAGTATGCATGTATGTGTACAATTTAGTTTATTTAATTTAAATGGAAAGAGTTACAAAAGTTATAGTTACAGGGAAATTAAAGAATTCCCAAAGGGTAAATACACAAGTGTTATAAATCAATCATTTGTCTAAACAGCAATACATTTCTTGCAGCAGTGTTAGCTGTGTCTGAGGATTGAAGTTAATAGCCTAGGAAGTCATTAAAAAAATGTATAGAAATAGTCAATAGATTCACAGGTAGCTTTGGCACTTTTTAATAGCTGATTTTGTTTGATCAGACTGATTGAAATATGTCTCGTTCCATTTTACTTATTGATATGCTGGAAAGTCTGAAACTGACACATCATTTATGATGGCTGGGATGCAAATTTGCAGAGCTGCATAATACCAATTGGAAATGTTGTTGTCATCTTATTTCATCATATTGTAAAATTAGTGCCTACAGAAAAGCATGACTGATAGATGAGCAAGGGGTCTGTAGGCAGTAATGTGCAAGACGGGTGATCACAATAAAGTTAATCAAAATATATTTTTTATGTTGAAAAGCAAATAAATATAGGTGTATGTATGTATGTAATTATGGATGGATGGATGTAAAATGGTGTATGTGTATACCTTACCCTATTTATGTATATATTAGATAATGTCAATAAACAGAAAATGCTGTACATTAGTACAATTAACAAACTTTCAGCATCTGTAATCTTTATGAATCAAGGAAAGACACAGAAAAAGAAGGAGAAATTGTATGATACTCGTAATGTAGTTACATGGCACCTAACCCTAAATAAGTAAGGTGTGCTGTCTTGTCATGGATTGAATAACTAACTAATAAACATATTTATACAATCCATTTAGATTTTAAATCAAAATTTAAAATAGTTTTCTGTGGTAAAAATACAAATATATGTACTGTATATCACTGAGAACTGAAGATTTGTTAATGGAAATTCATCTCAAAGTATTGAACTGCTTTTGGCTCAATTGGCAATATTAATATGGATGCTGCATTGATTTTTACTATTCTCATGTTTACTGCTGGTAGAAAGTTGGAAGAAGCTACCTTTCAACAAACATATATTTCATTGTACTATATATATATATATACACCATACATACATACATACATACATACATACATACATACATGCATACATACATACATACATACATACATGCATACATACATAGATACATTGATAAAGTTATTTTCAAATTATACATAATAAAACATTGGGAAAATGGTTGTGTGAGACTCATGTTGATCTGTATATCCATTTCAATCTCTATACTTTTTATTCTGCTAATTCATTTTTGTATATACAGATTCTGGCTCTACATCATCTCCTATATTTAACTGTTCTGTTCATTCTGATAACTGTTTTAATAGCATACACTTTCTGAGATGATATGCTGGGAATGAATCGTTGCATGGGTTATTAATAGTCTGTTTTAACTGTGCTGATAGCTCTGTGAATCAATCAGTGGCGGTATAAAATATGGCCCAGTAAAACTTATTATGTCTGGGAAGGTGACTATTAGCTTATCCTCTTAGCCTAGAGCCCCCCACCCAACTTGTATTTCTGGGATGATGTTAATGCTTTCTTCTTCTGTCTTTTGACTCTCTCTCTCTCTCTCTCTCTCTCTCTCTCTCTCTCTCTCTCTCTCTCTCTCTCTCTCTCTCTCTCTCTCTGTCTGTCTGTCCCTCCTTACAGGGCTTAGGCGCAGTGAGAGCCTGTCGGAGAAGCAAGTGAAGGAGGCCAAGTCTAAATGTAAGCGCATTGCCTTGCTGCTGACTGCAGCTCCATATTCCAGCAACAAGGGGGTGTTGATGTTCAAGAAGCACCGACAGAGGGCCAAGAAGTATACACTTGTCAGCTACGGGACCGGAGAGAGAGAGCCAGAGGAGGGTGAGGAAGGCTACAACGACGCCATCGAGGTCACTTTACTGGCCACCAGTGAATCAGAGCTTGACGAGGATTTCTTCACTGATGCCAGCGGCCGAGCCCGCATTGTGACATTTGATTGGGATACAGGATTGCTGGAAATAGAGAAGCAGCTTAACGACGAGGAAGAGATGCAACATCTGCCTGAGACCAAGGGCAAAGGGGCCCTGATGTTTGCCAAGAGGAGGCAGAGGGTAGACCAGATCACGGCTGAACAGGAAGAGATGCGAAGGATGGGGATACCAGTGGAGGACCACAGGGATGCTGGTACACAACAGAGTTCAGAGGTCACTCAAAGCACTTCTTACCAGATGCAGGAGAGCTCTTACTCACAGTCCTCAATACAAACCAAAAGCCAGATGAGCCAGGGTTACGTTGACGTCAATCAGCAGATGAAGCTGCAGCAACAGCAACAACAGCAGCAGCAAAATCATGGCCACCCTCCTGGAGGGACCAATGTAAATGGAGTCAATGGGAGGTCTGAGATGGTTCATCACAGTTCTCCTTACCAGAAAACTGAATCCCAGAAGTCTAACATTACCAACAGAACAGCCAGGCCCTTCACCGGTGTGCAGAACAGAGTGCCAGCACCGTTTTCCCCTACTAGAAGTGTGACCAGCCCAATGTCAGATCTGCCTACCCCATACTACTCTTCTCTCACTTCTCAAACAGAGCAGATTGCATCCCGAGATGAACGGATCTCAGTTCCAGCAATCAGGTCCGGGATTTTGCAGGAGACACGAAAAAGGAACTCTGCAAAGCCCATGTTTACCTTCATAGAGCCACCCAAGGTGTCACCTAACCCTGAGCTCCTGCACCTTCTTAACAAAGGGGACAAGCGGGCCGCGCTGGCAGGCTTTGAGTCAGGCCCAGAGGAAGACTACCTCAGTCTAGGAGCTGAGGCTTGCAATTTTCTGCAGTCCTCTGCCGTCAAGCAAAAGACGCCTCCTCCTGTAGCTCCCAAGCCCTCTATCAAACCAGCCTCGCCCCATTGGTCTCAACCAAATGTATCCAACCAAGCTCCATCCTTCCCTATCCAAAATGCAGTACCGGCTCCTGCTCCTGTGAAGACTGTGGTGGCTCCTCAAACTCCCCAGTCAGTGGCCTCGGCTCATTCATATTCCTCTAAAACACCACCCACCACTCCAGTTGGTAATGTAATGGTAGTGAAGGATAGGGGTGCTGAGCTGTTTGCGAGGAGGCAGTCTCGTATGGAGAAGTTTGTGGTGGACTCCTCAACCGTGCAGGCCAACAAACCCAGATCCCAATCACCAACCCCATCCATGCCTTCCTCATGGAAATACTCACCCAACATCCAAGCCCCCCCTCGGTTTTCCTACAACCCCACCCAGTCCTTCTCCTGCCCCCCAGGGGCAATCAAGAACCAGCCCCAGTCTGGCCCTACAGGGAAGACCAAAACCAAAGGGAAAAAACCCACCAAAGTCCTCAATGCTTTGGATGTCATGAAACACCAACCTTATCAGCTCAACTCCTCTCTCTTTACCTATGGCCCACCCACTGATGCCAAAGCCCCTCTGCCCAAAGCTACACCTGCCTCTTTAAAACAGCCCATCAAGTATGAACCCCTGCCCCCTGTGAAGTCAGCTGGACAGATGAACGCTGCATATTCCGCCCCACACCAGCAGCCCCAGGTGTGCAGAGGACCATCCTATGGGTTATCTCCTTTGTCGCCAGCCGTGCAAGATGGTTCCTTCCAGGTTCCTGCTAAAGCCTATGCAACCCCAAGCTACCCGCTGTATACCAAGCAAGAGTCATCATCATTAGGGAGCGCTATGCTTCGGGCTCCCAGGCCCAAGTTTTCAGCCAAGAAATCTGGAGTAGCAGCCCAGGTGTGGAAACCAGCAGTTGTGGAAGAGTAATTGGTTTTGCTGAAAAGCAAGAGTCATGACAGAGTTGACTATAGGCTTCAAGTACTGAGGGTGCATTAATGTTTTAGATAAATAGTTTCCTTAAATTATCATAAAGCCCTCAATAAATATGAGCTATATCTCATTATACAGTAAAAGGATACCATAGCTCTACAAATCAGAATTAGTCGAACATGCATTTTATTTTGTAATCAGCAGGCTGTAAAAAAACAGATTTATATTCAATCAAGACCATCTAACAGTGAAATGTAGGTCATTTCAGCTCATCAGCTTCAACTTTTGGATGACATTTACTATAGAGTGACCTGTAAGTGTATGTCTGAATGGTAGTTCACTATAATGTAAAGTTGATCTTAAAAAAATGATTACAAAGTTTATACTTTTAAATAGTACAGCATTTTGTTTATTACAGACTGCACATTATTATATCCATGTCATGAATATTGATCTTTTTGATTATTTTTTAGCAGTCCCTGTAGTAAATACAGTATACAAGGGTCTATGTTTGCTAGATACTAGTCCAATGGGTAATGAAATAAGAGGTTGTTTTTTTTTTCAAGCAAAGCGGGTCTTGCTTTTATTCTTCAAAATAGAAAAAACAAATAAAATATTAATATGTAACTACCTTAGAATATCCCTTTACACGATAGGTTCAAGACTATGTTGTGTCAACAGCCAAGCGTATATGTTTTGACTGTAATGTTTATTGGAACTGTGGATCTGTTTTGATTTTGTAACAGTAGTTACAGAAAGAAAGTGCTTTTGGAAATGTTGGAATGTAAGATGTAGCTGGGAGAAGGACTTGCTTACCTAATGAAAAAATATCAGAGTAAGTGACTTAAAGAAATCTACCACAGTGGCTTTCGGAAAAGGCAGTTCTGTACTTTTATTTTATTTTTGTAAGCAGGGCAAAGTCAGACTGAAATACTATTTCAAATTAGTTGACTCAGTATGTAAGAGTAAATGTTAGCAATTTTATTTTTATTCAGTAGACAGTGTTCATAAGAATGTGAAGTACAAGAGTTAAGTCTTAGTTTTCAGTAAATGTGTGTCAGTGCCATAACTAGTGGGGGTGTGGGGTGGAACCTTATATTCTTGGATGTGTGTCATCCAGATGGATATTGAACCAGTTTCTTTAGTTAAATCAAAATATCCTACACAAATTTGGGCAGTCTGTTTTTACTTTTAACTTTTTTTCTGGCTGTTGTGTTTTGTGACATCCCCAAATGTAACCTATAATGTGTGTTAATTTTGGTTCTGTGTTTTGTCGGATGGGTGGATTGTTAGAGATCACATTCTAATGCCACCCTAGCTATGGCCCACACATTTTCAAGCTTGAAAGTCACAAGAAAAAAAAAATGTTCACGCCTCTATGTATGAGCTCCTCCAACGCTTTCCTTCCTTTTTGTATTTCACCTTGCATTTTTACATTTGATTTAAAACACCAGCAGGATAAAGACAACAGTATCACCTAAAACTGTGGCTGCTCCAAAAATTAACCAAAAAAACAACATTTCTTTAACTGTTGTGAGGGAAGACCAGTCTCAATTCTGTGAAAACTTAATGAAGAATAATACCGCATTGGTGATACTGCTGCCTTTCTTCTCTTTATTTTTCTTTCACATGTTTCTTTTCAAGGTTCACTTTCTGTAAGCTTCTTCACAGTACTATTAAAGGACTCCTTTATCCATTTTTGTTGGGGTTTTATTTGTGGGTTACTGATGCATGTACCTTTTTATATTCTCTTGAGATCCAGTGTACATTATAATGTACTTTTTTCCCTAAAAATTAAGAGATGATTTATTTGGATCTCAGTTATTAATATGAAAGGGGACTGAAATTTAACTAAATTAAATATTTTGGGTCACAACAGGATAAAACCATTATTCTCTTAAATTCTTCATAAATATGTTGCTGTTATTATTATTATTATTATTATTATTATTATTATTATTATTATTATTATTATTATTATTTTCAACAACATCCTTAATTTCCTTTCTTTTTTAATTGCTTCACAACTATTTAATTTCTTATTTATCTGCAGCATGCTGTAACAACCTGTTTTGGTCTAGCATTCCAAAGTGTGTCTGTAATCAGTTTTATGTCCTGTAAAGAAAATCTATGCACCAGTGAATGTGTTCCATTTTAAAGCGATTCCTTGAAAAGTAAGCAGCTTCAAATGACATTTTAGAGTTTTTCTGGAATGAGGAAACTGTAGACAACTGGCACTTTGCTTTCCACTACAGAACTGAATTTAGCTTAAATGTCTGTTGGAAAAAACTTAATAAATGACTTAGGGGTTGATTGGATCGTTTTACAACATGTGGGAATCCCACTGGATTTCATCAACCGTGTATTTTACGGGGTAATCCCAGAATATCCATCCTCCACATAAACTTTATTCCCAATATAGAAGCAAAAGCAGTGACATTTTCAAACAGGTAAACAAAGCTGGTGTCTATATCACATAGGCCAGGTTTGCATGCAGCTTAGAAAGTCGTCACTCTCTCTCCACAATCATTATTTATGTGAAGTGCACGTCTAAAACAGTGTACGGCTTGCTAACAAGGCGTACAATTTACCAAAAACTAATTTTTCTTTTGCATGGAAATATGTCCGGAAGTCGTACATTATGCTTATAAGACTTCAACACTGAAAATCCTGTTTGTGACGTAACCTCACTCAACTTTCTACAATACGTAAAGGCTGTACCATCAAGCAATCCTTTATTATTTGAGATCTGCTGGAAGTAGCCATGGCAAGGTTCTTTGACCAAATAGGAAAACATAAGCATACAGTACAAGGAGTTTAGATACCTCGTCACTCAGTTGTTTTTTTTTTGTGACCCCATTTATTCAAAGTTCCAAATTATTGCCATTTGACTCATAAAATTGTAATGCTTTATAGTTTGGTTATTTTATAAGCAACGTTATAAAAAATACTGAATAAAACAAATGCAGCCCTTTGAAATACATAAATAAATAAATCAACAACTAAGCCCTTTGCAAAGCACTATTATTTCTGTTAATCCTTTTACACTTTTGCAATCAGATAGTCGATTGCGTTAAGCTTAGACTTTTCTGTCCCTTAGCTATAAGATACAATACACTGTACACTGTCCTTAAGTCGCATCTGTCATGGGTACCTACCAAGGACAATAAAGTCAAATTTGTACCCCTACATATTAAATTAGCATAGCTGGGAATTCGTTGCCAGTGGCTTTATTATGGTTGCGGGCGATCAACACCACCAGGCTTGACCGTCCACCTACTGTTGAAGTAAAATCTCTTAAAACTAATTCATTGAGGAAGATTTGTTTTAGAAGAAAGTCCACTGTCCCTGTGGAATTCAGATTCAGGTGTGAGCACGTTGTAACCTGCCCCCTACCAAACACCCTCTGCCCTGCACACAGACACATAGACACACTTCATACAAAGAACAAATATGTTTGAGGAACTGTACAGGGAGACGTTCATTCTTTCATTCAACTGAAATTTGTGAGTTGGGGGAATAACACAGCAGAAAGAGACAAAAACGTGTCAGTTGTTTCAGGGAACACAAAAAAGGAACAATGTCAAAAATACATAGCTGATTAGGCTCCCATTTAGATGTACTGTAGTTGGTTTTGTTGGTACAGTACTATATTTTCAACAGAAGCAGTATTTTAATTCAGAACGATATGATTCTGAAAATATCACTTGCTAAAAGAGACGACTGGCCAATACTGTACATACTTTTAAATCCGGTACATATTGTAGCAATATGTCAAATTCCCCATTAACGACCCAATAGCAGAATGAAATCAAAATGTTACCCATGCACAGAACTGCTTAAAACGTAAACGCAATGCAATTTAGCAAGATTAAAAAATAACAAGTCTCCAGAATTAAAACCGTATCCAAAATAAGTGTTCAAAAATGCAGAATATAGTGTTTGGTAAGGTCCTAATGTCACAGTTCACTTGCAAATGAAAATGCACAAATAAAAACTAAAGATCACAGATTTTAAAAAAATGCATCACAGTATCTAAAACTGTTTAATGATTAACTTTTAAATTACCGTGCCTTGTCTTGTTCGCTTTGTTTTTGGGGGAAGCGCTATGTAACTGCAGTGCACAATAATGACAGACCGATTTGCCATCCCAGAAAAAAACAAAAACAAAAACACTGGCTGTGACGGTTAAACAAGTAAATTATAACAATGAAGAGATGGGCTTCGTATCAGAAAACTGGTGACAGAGTCGGAAATCACGTGTGACGGGTAAAGGCTGGTTTATAATTCCGACTGCAACCCAATTTTTGGTGTCAGTCAGTGGTCTCCGACGGTCGGAATGACATCATCCGCACTGCCGAGAGCTGCGTCTTTTTTGAAAAGTCGTACGGCCTTTTCTTGTGTATGTGCGACCGCAAAACGCACAGGGTCGGATGATGTTGAAAAAAATCAAACATTTGTTGCATGGTCACAAGCCAGTGAAGCGCGAAAGAGCAAGTTTTTGAGGAACCCAATAAACATGAACAACAGAACAGGATTTTAAACTTGCCTCTAAACTGAATGAAATTAAAGCGTAAATGAACCTTTGCTAAAATGAATATTGGTGCTTATATAGGCTACCATGTGCAGCAACCAACCACTTGTATAATAATAACAATAATAATGAATACAATGTATTTTTATTTGTATTATTGTTATTCTTTTTATATATTTAAGTCACTAATAATTTAACGTTGCTATTTATTTTCTGTATGCAGTTACTTTCCCCATCAAATCAGTAACGTTGTTCAGCTGTTCAATACGTCTGATCGGTGGCAGTATGGAGAACAGCGGATCAGTTTTACTTGTTTGCTGCTCTTAAAAATATATACGAGCCAATTTACACATTCACTTCATTCATGAGACGGGCAATTTTAAAATCCTGTCTCAAAGTGTTGCGGGAGCCTGTTGCCAAACCTAGTCACAAGTCGACAATGGCAGTAAAGCAGACAGTATGGCTGAAAGTATGACTGACATCTACAACCACTTTGCTGGTTCAAAAAGTCTGCAAACTCGGGGGTGCTTCAGAAGTGTCTGCTGCTGACGTACGGCTTTTGTCTGCGAGAGAAGTATAAACCAACCTTAAAACATGACTGACGTGTATTTGATTGTCTTATATCCGAGTGCTGACTGTATATTATGTAACACGAGTGGCACTCACGGTCGTTCATTGCCCCTTTTAAATCAGAGCCAACATACAGAAATTTATTTTTAAGCGTTTACGTGCTATTTTTAATACACAAAAATGAAAATCCTAACTCCGTGTTGGAGCACTGACTACACAGGCAAGTCCCTGACTAGCTTGCAGGACGGCTAAGCCATTTAATTGTCATCAAAACAAAACAAAACAAACCACACAGGTTTAACACTGCACTTTTTATATGACTGCTTGGAAACAGAGCACACCTTCTGCTTCCTGCTACTCAGCAGCCCTGAAGAGACTGACTGTCTCTCTTTTAAACCCTGCACCTGGCTCTAATTTACAATGTGAACCATGTGCAGGTGATAGTTAACAGTAAAGAAAACAATTAAACAAATGTGCATTCGCACGTGTTTTTTTTTATTCAGCAGGGAGGAATTTAACCCTCTCCCTGCTCACACATCCTCCCCCATGTCTTTTTAAGACACTGGCCATTTAACTGCCATCTGCCTCCACCCTTAAAAGACCACCCGCCCTCAAGTCCCATCTCTTTGATTGTCACCCTCTTCCATGGGCGGGCTTGAGGGTGGGTCGGCCACTCCGGCGCTTCCAGGGAGGGACCTCGATCTGGCGAGGAGGGACCCAGATGGCTTGTCCAGGGCGACTGCAATGCAGACCGGTGACCGGGAGCAAGCACTGGCAGGCAGAGGTGCGAAGCTGTGGACCGGCGCAACAACGTCTGGGAGACCAAGGGGAACGGAGCAGTGGGTAGGGGGAACGCAGCAACTAGCAGGGGGAATGCTAGTGACATCTGCCTCTTGTGCAGTGACGTCTTCCTCCTGCACAGAGACGCCTGGGTTTCCAGGGGGAGTGGAGCAAGGGACCAGGCAAGGAGCTGTGCCTGGCAGTGCTGCGACCTGGGAGCAAGGTCCAGTGGAGGGAGGTCTGGGCATTCCGGCCAGGTGTCCACGATGTCAGGATGAGGAACCTCCCTCGGCAGGGCTGGACTGGCTTGCAGGGTTGGTGTTTGAGGCACCTCCTCCCCCTTGACTGCAGCCGGTGCCTCCAGAGACAGCAACGGCTCCTCCTCCTCCTGCTCCTGAGACAGCAGGGCTAATCCCTCTGGGGCTGCAGACAGCGGTGCCTCTCTTGCCTGCTCCCACTTTTGGAGCAGCAGTTCCAGCTCGGTCGACTCCGGATCTGGTAGCCCCCTGTCCTATCTCCATCTCCTGTTCTGCTCCTTCTGAGCAGCAGTGTTCCTGTTGATCTGCTTGATCAACACTTTTAAATCTGTGTCCATTTCTGTGTCTCTAGGGGCGCCCACACACGCTGCCACCATATGTAGCACGGCCGGCACTCATGGTCGTTTGTTGCCCCTTTTAAATCAGATCCAACACACAGAAATGGCTTTTTTAATACACAAAATGAAATAAACAAAATCCTAACTCCATGTTGGAGCACTGACTACACAGGCAGGTCCATGACTAGCTCGCAGGATAGCTGAGCCATTTACCTGTCATGACAACAAAACAAACAAACCACACAGGTTTAACACAGCACTTACTTTTTATATGACTGCTCCTCGGAAACAGAGCACACCTGCTTCCTACTACTCAGCAGTCCTGAAGAGACTGACTGTCTCTCTTTTAAATCCTGCACCTGGCTCTAATTTACAATGTGAACCATGTGCGGGTGATAATTAACAATAAAGAAAACAATTAAATTAAACAAATGTGCATTTGCACGTTTTTTTTCTTCAGCAGGGAGGAATCTAACCCTCTTCCTCCTCACTATATATATGTTAACATGCCGCACAGGCGCGCAGATTTAATTAACACAGGTGCTTCCACTAGGGTACCAGCAATGGTAGCCCTAGTGCCAGATTTAAAAGCTAAAACAAAAAGTTTGCCACACAAAGCGAGTGCTAGTCTCACTAAAAGGGACGTCCCACTCCAGGAACCTACTACACTACGAAACCCTCTCTATACTGGTTGGGGTCAATATCCCCTAAACTAACCTACTGCTGTTGCTCCAGAAGTCTCGGCCTCCCAGCGACTCCGGGTCTTTGTGACAGTCCTAGCAGGGCAGAGCCTTCACAGGCACTGTCTTAAAGTTGAAGGGTTCCTTAGTAGTTATCCTGGGGAGTGGAAGCTGTCCTCCGCGATGTAAACAAAGCGCCCCTCTGTGTAGTATAGCGGCGCAGTCGCCTCGAGTTGTGGCGCAGACGCTTTTTGAGCTGTGCTCAGCCTCCCCAGGCACGCCCCCCAGCCAATCTGGACCTCCCAATCAGCTCAGCACAGGGCGAGCCTACCTGTCAATTGGTTGACAACAGTTAATTTTTAACTGTTGTTGAAATGACAATTTTTTGGGGGGAGCTCGAGCACTGATACTAGCCTAACCTCTATCTATAAATAGTTAATTGGTAACTCTTTCTATGTAAATATGCAATCCTTATTATAACTGTATTTCTACTTAGCAACCTAATAGGTTCACCGTACATCCTATGTGCATTAGACGAAAGGTAAGTGTTGAAAACCCCATCACCCACCCATTCATTTCCCTCCTGAGGATCACTAGGGACAGAGCTTCATGAAATGCAGCTATATTTGGATCATTAGCACATTGACAGATTGATGTCATTTCTATTGCATCATGCAATCCAGAATACATTATATACTCCTGTGTGGTTTTAGTGCTTTAGTTATATTTTGAGCACCATTTCCTTTGAATAGATTGTGAACATTTGTTAAGGACTTCATAACACATTTAAATAAATTATAGGTCTAATTTTTGTGTTGATGAAAAGCAGTTGAGTACGTACACTATGCCAGTTTTTATTAATGTTAATGTATTTGCATTCCATGTTACTGGCACATGTAAGCATTAATCTGCTTTGTTAATATGTATTTTATTTAATGATTCACCAAACAACCCAATTATAATTTTTCTGTAGATTTGTTTTAGTTCACCAATATAGAAAAATAACTAGATTAAATCATCTTTAATCATATACCAAAATAGTGCATAATACATTCTAGGCTAGGGTATTAACAATGGCTATAACAGTTAAACTGTGGATTTAAAAAAAAAAAAAAAAATTGCAATTTTAAATACTTAACTTTCTATTAATAGTAAGTTTAAGATTCAAAGAGCATAATATACAATCTCACTTGTGTAGATGCAGTGTTTAAGCTGTCATCCCTGTAATGCTATGAACAGACTAATCAGTGTACATTGAAATACATTGTTTCAGATAAGGAAAATTTATAAACAATCATGCTATAAAAAACTACATTATACAGTGTTAAATATTATTGTATAGTCTCATTTCTTTCCTCACCAGTACAGGGCTTCCTGCTGCGATGCTTTGTTAATGTATTGGCCATTTGTGCACACAAAAGAGAAGAAGCAAACCTATTAAAATAGTTTTAAAAGGCACATATTAAGAACTGTAATGTGTTTTAGTCATGTTGTGAGGAAGTAGCCACATCCAGCGATGTTGCAAAAACTTGCTTGCGTAACTACTAGCAGAATGTTCTAGTCGATTCAATTTGTTGACTATCAAGAGTGTTCAAGAGTTTTCGTTACCGTGCCATATTTCAGTGGACCTAATTCTCTGCAGCCTCCATCTTTGCCAGATACTTCCATTCAGTTTTGCCATTCCTTATGTGACATAATGTACCTTGACTTCCTGATTGCCCTTTTCAAACCATAATAAATATTTGCTTCTGTCCATTTCAGGGCCAAATAACTAACAGCAACTATAGGCCTTATTTACTACACAGTTTATCTTTATTTTCCTTATAGTTCATATTTAAGTGGCCATACCTTGTACATTTATTGTAAAAAATGAAGCATTGCTTTACAGTTTAATCAGAAAATGTACAGGCTTGATACTGACTGGTAAGCTATCAAGGTTTTTTTCTGGACTATGCCATTCAACAAAGAAAAACATTGCTTACCAGTCTGTCTAAGACACTTGGTAACAGCTGGTCACTGGCATTAATTCAACATTCAGTCCTAGAGCATTAATCATGTCAGACACTACCACTGCCTGTAAAGGCTTGCCGTTGCTTTTATATAGCCTGTTACACAGTGTCCAATCTGTCAAATAAGGGCCAACAAGGCTGTAGTATTTGTTAAAACAGTAGTAACAGGGTCAACAGTGTAGGGTTTTAAAAGTGAACTGATAATATCAATTTGGAGTAGTAACATTACTGCATTTGTTTTCACCTCTCTTAAAGGTATTCAGTGCATTCTGACTAAATACTGCTGTATATATGTTTGTTTTTAAAATACATTTCTACCCAATGAAGTCTAAAATGTAAAACTGTATGTCCCATGATAATGTTCAATTTTAAACTGTTATTACCAGATTCATCCATCATCAGAAATCAGACCATGTTGGCTCATCAGTTTGTTTAAATCCTTTAAAGGTAGTTTCATATGCGGACATACGGTAAGCCTGTTCCCTTTGGCACTAAGTGAATCTGTGAACTAAACAAACATTAGCTTGATACTAGCAAGAGGTTATATGAGGTGAGTAGACAAGCGTTTTAGTCAGTGCTTCATCAGTGTAATCACCATCATATACTGCTATAAAATCTCTACCCTTCATCATTACAATAATGAAGGTACTAGCCGAAACATTTGTGAACTACTAAGATGTTTTTGTGCAGAAGTGTCTGCATATGAGCAGTCCAGCTAGATAAAATACCATCTTCTCCATAGTGGACGTCTAAAAATGGATAAGCATTTTTTTTATATATATTATATATATTGAGAAATGTGATTTTGTCTGACAATTCAAGTCCAACTGATAAGTATTTATTACATGGTGAAATGGGATATGTACAACCTTAATGACATCACTATAGCAGAGGTGGTACTTTGTGACATACCCGGAAGCTCATGTTTCCCTTTTGACAAAATCTCTCTCTCTCTCTCTCTCTCTCTCTCTCTCTCTCTCTCTCTCTCTCTCTCTCTCTCTCTCTCTCTCTCTCTCTCTCTCTCTCTCTCTCTCTCTCTCTCTCTCTCGATAGGTAGATAGGTAGATAGGTAGATATAGATATAGAGATATGACCCCTACTTATCTAATAGAATAGATTACATTCTGCCCAACTTATGGTCACAGATACAGCACCAAATTCACTAAGCACTTGAACTTGTGTTTTCTAGAAGAAAAATCTAAAAATCACCAAACTTTTAAAACACAACTCAATTTAATTGAATGCAGTTGTGCGGTGGAGTACCCAAGGGTAGTAAAAATATATACCCCACTGCACATGTAGAAATATACTGATTCCTCAAGGAGCAGCAAGGCACAAACCCAACTAAGATGAGACCCAAAAGCAGTTCTGTCACTCAAAAGATCTTCTGTCTCTTCATCAGTTAATGAATGTCCTGTAAAATGTGTTTGTGCCCAGTAGCAATATAAACTGGTATTCCAGCAGTGCTACATTCTATTTATCTCATGAATTTAATACTATTCACAATTATATTTATATTATTTATTCAAATGCATATGACCTTTATTTTAGTGTTGTCAAAATAATTATTGGTATTACGTAAAAGTCAAAATTGAATTGACTGTTGTACAACACTAAATGCAGTATGGTCTTAAAATGATAGCACTAATTGCAAAAGATAAATGTAAAAGACTGTTGTTGCTTTGCTGTACCAGATGGTGGCAGCAAACACGTTATATTTCAGTGTTGCCTTCCTTTCGTAGGCTTTGGTTTTGGCATTGAGTACCACAGATCAGTGTTATCATAATGAATATATGCTGCTCTTAACAGTGTTGAACATAGTCTGTAACGCAAACCAGGACCCTTTAAAATAGGCTATTTTAGACTTCTCTGAAGTTCTGTTTTTAACTGATGTTAAAGGTCACGGTTTGCAGTTTTGAAATGATTGTGATCATCCAGGCTGAAGAAAAGGCATATTTAGTTTGTATTATATATATATACTGTATATATATATATATATATATATATATATATATATATATATATATATATATATATATATATATATATATATATATATATATATATTCCTGATTCATATGTTAGCTTTCAAATTAAACTTTTCAGAGGTGCAGTATGTGTTGTAAATTAGTATTTGACAGTTTTGCTAATAGAGAGTTGGTGTTTGTGAGATGTTCTGTTATGGTTGGAAGACTGAATAGCGCTTCAGGTTTAGTGCATATGTAATTACATTGGAATTACTCACATGCTGTTTGTTCTGTGTTAAGGTGTTTTGAATATGAATTCAGGAGTTATGATGCCTGATCAGACAAATTATTTTTATGTTTGTTGGTGGTAGCACCATCTAGTACACAGCTTTGTATTGCTGGCAAAACAAAAAGGAACTGAATGCATACTAAAAACATAATCAATGTATGCTCAGTATTGTCCTCAATGAGCTCAAAACACAGACTTACCAAAAAAACATTTTTTCACTAATTGCAGTAAGAACATCTCTGAATGATTGTAAAAATTATTTAAAAAATATAATGCACTTAATCATTTTGATCAGCTTTTCATTCACAATGAGAAAGTCGAGTTATTATTATTATTATTATTATTATTATTATTATTATTATTATTATTATTATTATTATTATTATTAGTAGTAGTAGTAGTAATAGTCGTAGTAGTAGAATTATCAGTTAGTTTTCTTATTTAAGAAATGTACCTTATACTGTAAGTCAATGTTAAAATATCCACTTCATCTTTGTCTCCTGTAAAATGTAATATAACAGAGCTTGAATATGCAATTTAATATGTCTGTACTGCTGCAAACAGTAGAAGGCATGTACTTATTTATCCCATTGTGGTAATCAGGTTTTCAAGTTGGACTGTCAAAAAGGACTATTATTGCCATGTTACAACAAGGCAGTCAGAGCATAAACTTACCAAAACCACAGTTACTGCATATACTTCTTCGACCTTCATTTACAAACATGGTCTAATGACGGTTCTGCACATAATGAAATATACAGAAACTCATGGTTATAAGACAGTTAAAGTAGCAGTGTAAAAAGTGGGCAAATAAGGAATGCAGTGCCCAGGCTATACCTACAATTGTGTATAATGTCTAACATCTGTCCCTCCAGGGCATTCAATGGAGCCATTCACTTATCCTGCCTAGAACGATGTCGCCACCAGGCTACCAACGCAGCTCCCTCTGCACTACCCCTGTATTCTTGCCTGCTAACGGACTGGTAGAAAGACAAAGCTCTTTGCTGGATAAAAACTACAAGCCACCGACACCCTGGGAGGCTGCAGCGAGGAGCCCTCTGGGTCTCATAGATGAAGCTTTTACCTTCCAAAACATCCAAGAGTCCATAGCTTTCAATGTTATTTCAGCAGCCCAGAGGAAAAGACTACCAGAGCCGCCAGCTGAATGGAAGGAAAGGGTATCTTATGTGCCACCTCCAAAAAGTGGCTACAGCTACCTGGGGCAAGGAACTGCCCCTTCCCCATTAAAAAGTGCCTACTCAGCTCTGGCATCCACAGTTCAGTATGGGTCTCCAGTGAAATACTCCTTTAGCCCACAACGGTCAATGACTGAATCCAGCATCCAGTATAAGCGTTCAGGATCTTGCTATGGGATGTATGACAGGTCCAGGAGCAACCCCAATTATAATATGTATCCCAATGCCTGGAGACAGTAAACGTAGAAAAAAAAAGAAATTTGTTTTAAGGTGTTTTATACTAATACTACAAAAAAGCATTTTAGTTTCTAATTATAAAACAGTTATATTGATTTAGTGATATATATGTCTGCTCTTGACATTAAGAAGTCCCAGTGAGTAAGGTAAATAAGAAGGTAGTGTAGCCTACTGGTTCCAGAGAAGTCAGCAGGCTCTACCCAATAATTGAGCTGTTGCACAGTAAAAGTAGGAATCCACACAGTAAATGATATGGTAATGTGACATTTTTAAATCTGTATTTATACCAGATTTAACCATCTAATATTTGTCAACAGTACAGGAAATTGCAGGCAAAAAAAAATTGAAGATATTTGTGTTGGTATCTTTAAGTTATGTTGTCAGTATTGTTCAAGAATGTATTGGTAGTTTTCAGTTTTGTTTGGAATGAGGAAGTTATGTGATGATGAGTTCAGGGCTAAACAAGAAACAATTTGGCAAATTTAAGATTATATGTAAGATAAAACTATACAATGCACACACAGTCTCACAGCATGGCATGACATGAAATAATAAACTACTAGCTAAGGCATTTGTGGTGACTCACAATTAACAGAACAGTGTAATTGCTTTCATTCATTTAGAACTATGAAACAGGTAGACGGTGTTGTTAAGTAAACTCTCAGTACCATCACACTTTAACTCTGTAATAATCAGTGGGTGTTTTATTGCTGTCTTTATTAACATCACTAAATACAATTAAAAATATATGATAAAAAGAGGTTTGTCATAGTGCTCAGTTGAGTTTGAGGGTTGTTTTATTAAAAGGATCTGCAGTTAGCTAATTGGTCTGAATGCTGTGGTAAAGGAATTATGTTGCACCTTTATGAACACAGGTCTGTAGAGAAGAAAGTATTCTTAGAACAAAGCTTTCAATGTGCCTTTTAGTACCTGCCTTGCATGGGAAAATATATGTCTAGTAAAATAATATAATACTAAAAATAAACTAACATAATTAGTTTCATACAGAGTAAAAATTGTAATCCTGTGAAATGTGTTTGAAGGCTGTTGTACCGGTATGCAATATTAAGCATCAAAAGTGTGATTTAAGTCACCACGATAACCATTTAACATCCCTTGTGAAAATAGAAGAACACCAACGTAGTCCTATATAAAAGTTTTGGACCATAGCATATTTCACTTCAAATATGTACATTATACAGTAATGTTTCAGGATTCTCACTAGACTCCATGTCAAGAAAAGCTGTGTACTCCATTCCACAGGCCATAACCAGGTGTGGATAATAAGCTTATCCCACTATAGAGAATAATAAACACATCTTCATTTACTACCATGAGCCACACCTGGTATGTGGCTGTTAGAAAAAACTCAAATGGAGCACTCTGCTGCCCTGACATGGAGCCTATGGAGTTTTCAGTTTTACTATATAGCAGGCTTCTTAGAATATGGTGTGTTAGCTGTGATAATGGTGCCTTCAGTGGTGCAATAGACTTAAATGATGTTATTATTATTATTATTATTATTTATTTCTTAGCAGACGCCCTAATCCAGGGCGACTTACAATTGTTACAAGATATCACATTATTTTTACATACAATTACCCATTTATACAGTTGGGTTTGTACTGGAGCAATCTAGGTAAAGTCCCTTGCTCAAGGGTACAGCAGCAGTGTCCCCCACAAGGGATTGAACCCACGACCCTCCGGTCAGGAGTCCACAGCCCTAACCACTACTCCACACTGCTGCCAGTTTGCTGTTAGTTTGTTAGAGCATTATTCTGCATCATTAGTAACCCTGTTGCCACTGAAATATTAGAATACCATACACTGGTTAAATGCACAAAATAAAACATCTAGTTGAAAGCTCTGTTTATATCTGTGTGTTTCTGTAAATAGCAGGCCGTACTATATGTGGATGAGGGATTTAAAGAAGTGGTCTGCCTGGGTGGCACTGTCTGCTCAGTATTGTCCTCAATGAGCTCAAAACTTGGCACTCTCCATTGAATTGGAATGCTAAGGCCTGGATCTAATGAAACAAGATTTTTAGTTATTGTGGCAGCATCTATGAAAATATGGCTCCCAAGTGGCGCATCCAATAAAGGCACTCCGCCCGGAGTGCAGGATGCGCCCTATATTTTGGAGATTGCCGGTTCGAATCCAAGCTATGCCACTGCCGACCATGGACGGGCGTTCTAAGGGGGTGGCACACAATTGGCCAAGTACAGGAGGGGTAAGGGTTAGGTCGGCTGGGGAGTCCTTGGCTCACCGCACACCAGCGACCCCTGTGGCTGGCCAGGCGCATGCAGGCTGGCCTGTATTCAATTCAGAACTGCGTGGTCCTCCGACGTGTAAGTTGTGGATATGGCCGCATGGCGGACTTGCAGAGTGAAAAAAAGCTGACGGCACCTGTCTCAGAGGACGCAAGTGCTCATCTTCGTCTCTCTCCTGAGTTAGTTCGGGGGTTGCAGTGGTGAGCAAGGTTGATTGGACATAATAATTGGACGTTCCAAAAAATTAGGAGAAAATTGTTAAATGAATACAATTGTTCAAAACAAAACAAAAAATCCCTGTTTGGTCCTAAAATAAATCTTTCTAGCCAGATGTAATTGTGTATATTTATAGTGTGAAAATCTATAAAACAATTTATTGAGGTGAAAAGGGATGGTCGACTTTTAAAGTAGAAGACAGAAAAAAAAGATGATACGGAATGATTTATTTACTTTATGAATCACTTACATTGCTATTGAGCACAAATCGTAATTGATGTGTCATGTTTTATTATGTTTAACCTTTTGTTTTTTTTTAAAAACACTTAAATGTATAATGTTTCTTTTAGTATTACTAGTACTTAAATTATGTACAAACTTACTGCTGTTCCAATAATTCCTCATAAGGCCTGTGCCGCTGCATAGGATTTCCTTTGCCTTACTGTGGTTCCCCACATCAAATTTGTCATCCTTGGTCTTCAGTAATCTCAACACTGCCCCCATTAAAAGGCTTAATGTTTCTAACAGAAATTGAAGAGTTTGATGGGAAACTTTTTTTTTAAACTTGCCCTAAAAGCATGCTCAATGTGCTCTTATGTACAATCCTGACCATAGCTTCAGAGTATTACGAATATTAGAATATTATGACAAGGGCTATGAATGATAAATCAATTTAACGTTCAATATTTGAATAACTTTTGATAGCAGTTAAGAGGAATGTCACATGAAAATGTTCACTGCATGAGATTGTTTCATTAAACACTTCCATAAAAGCTTAAAATATGTTTTTTCTTTGCATGGTTGATAAAGAATATTTAAAAATGAAAAAAATAATCACATACATGCATACACAATTAACTACAGGATTAGGCTCACATTAGGATGTCAAACAGCGTCCGTAACCAGAGCTGACATTCTACCGAGGTCACACTTAGGTTTCAAGCTATAGCTGGCAGTATTTATATGACTGCTTGGTATTTACTATTCAACCTCCAAATCTATGTTACACAACAAACCAACAGAGTAAATTAAGGAGTCTTTCGTATTTACCAAACAACCAAGGACACGACCTCAGTGTGCTCATAGCTAGTTACAGCCATGGTGTCAAATAATCTACATGATGCTGCTGACTTCTTTTTAATAATTTAACAAAAAATGCATTAACAACTATCTTCTTCATAATGATATGCGGAAATTAAGGGCACATGGGCTGATATCAAATATTCAAAAAACGCATATCACTGGACCATATTAATTAAACCCTCTCATACTACATGTTCTTTGAGTCTAGAGCAATGATGAGCATTAATACAGCTTTCTTAGCACTCACCAGATACACCCCAAAATATATATGTTTTATATCCCAGGTTTCCCTATAGCCTCTGTGTATTAATGGGACCTGTATCATAACCAAGAAGGTAATGTACTAAAATTACCTGAACAACTGCAAAATAAATGTTACCCTGATTGAAATTGTTTCTAAACACTTAAAAAGAAGTAGCCAAAGGAAGAAAAGACATGAACATACTTTTCTGAAAAAAAAAACATCACAGGATTTAACACCTAAATTCCCACTATATGTATGTCTCATCTGAAATTCATCCTGGTAGCTTTCCGTTTTGTCTGCCATGGCTTGCAGGTTGTTGACAAAGCATGGGACTAGCTGCATTCCCACTGGGAGGCAATGAGTTGGCAAAGGCTTGCTAGAGTGGAACATCCGGTAGGTAGCTACTAGTGGTAGGGACAGCCCAACAGACTATTATACTAGAGCTGCTGTGGTTTCTGGCAGGACATCTAAACTGGCTGTTAGTAAGCCACTACTGAGAATTGAGAAAGACAGCTGGACTACATAGTTGCTGCAGGACAATAACATCACTTGATGTCCCTGCAACTGTGCAATTAGGTAATTTTCTCCAGTCTTACTATGTTGGAAGGGCACACCACTGAATACAATGACTCTCTAAGCTGCCTCTCTGTCTAGGGTTACATCACACGTACAGCAATATCATATTCTGTCCGCTGAGGTCACTTCTGTAGCTCCCTGGCCTGCTCAAGGACAGGTCTTCCTTAGTGACATTCACTGGCGTTGTTCCCATGGTAGGCTGCTCCTTATTCTTCAACACTGTAGGCATCCAGTCCACTGTTACTTCCATTGTACTGATGATTATCTGGTTTTACAAAATTGCAAAAAAATATTTTCATTCTTTGCTGAGTTCTGTGGCCAGTTGGTATTTTAGCTGTTTCTTGCCAGTTTTGTAGCATTGACATTCCCTTCACATTGCTTATAGAAAGTGGAAGAGTAGCCTGTTGCTAGGATACAGGCTAAAAGTAAAAAAAGAATGTCCTTCTAATTGAATTTAAGAAATACCTTTCCCCTCTGGAACACTGCATAAGACCGTAATCAGTTAATCAATATAATCAATGTAATTCCGTTTGGAGCTAACTAAATACAATATAAAAAAATAGTGACACCAAAAATATCAAAACAAATTACCCCAGGTGTCAAATGAATGACAGTGGGAGGCTTCATTGTCGCTACACAATAAGTGGGTTCAAAAGGCTGAATTTTTAAGAGCACACGGCATTAGGAGGTGTACAGAGCAAAGGGATAGTGCAGCTGTTTACATGCTTACCAATCACGGCTGTCGCAGTAATTAAAACCTGCAATTTAAAGGTGTAGACACCATATTTTAAATATCATTTAACAAACACAAACTACTACAGCAAAGAAACAAAGATGTGCTTGATAACTGAAGCTTATCTAAACAAAAGGTACACAGATCATAGCCATATTACTGGAGATGTATAACTTACGGCAAGAGCTACTGGTCAATAAACCTACAACAGTGATAAAGTGAAGCATGGGTAACACAAAAGATTCGTTAGTGAAGCATGTGTAAAACATAATTTTAAAAAAGTATTATAAGGTAAATACTGTAATATGGTAAACTACATATGTACTGTGGTAAATGATCTGGTGTCTCAACATTTGACCAGATAAGATAAAGGAGATGAAAGTATTTTAATTGACGAGAGCCTCCAGCTCAGAGGATCACGCAGATTTACAGCACTGAATTAAAGTTACAGCCTCTCAGAGGTTGCGTCTGCTATGCCACTCTTTGTTGAAATGATCTCTCAAGAGAGATTCGTGGAAGATGTTTATTTGGTTTTAAAAGATTGCTTGCAACAGTTTTTATTCCACGATGAGTTCTCTGACCCCTACTTCATTTGAGCCTAAACTTTTGTGCTGTTCACTGGGAGCTTTAATCATGTGAAAACCAAGGGCATTGCAAACATTTTTTATATTGTTGCACTGTAGCATTTTATAAAATTTTGTGTTTGGTTAAACATATTCTGACCTACTTTGTGTTAATTATATTAGTAAAATTACTTTATAAAAGAAAATCTTGAGGAGGAAAAAAATGGGAATACAATATTCAAACGCCTTTTTTTAAAGAGATTTCTATACCATAAATGCATCAGACCCTTAGTAATTGGCAATGGCTTACTAAAAGCCAATAAATCTAATTTAAATCCCAGTAATATTCAGTATTATAAAATATCAAGAATAGAGGGAGCAGTCTCATTGCCTAACAGGTGCTCCAACCTGTGTAGAAATGTCACATTCTGATTTGCTTGACAACTAGTTCAATTTGGGATGGGCGAGGGGGCTATGTTTTGAAAGAGTTTGTTAGTTTAATTAGATTTTGTTTTAACTTTTATAAAAATAGAGCAAATGATGAAAATGTATCCTTGACTTAACCTTGCAACACCATATTGTGACAGTTTAATCAGGTATTGTTGCTTAAAGTAGCTGTCAGATATGTGGAGCTTGTGCATTACTAATACTGATACTAATCAAAACCAAAACTGATTATTAAGAAAAATGATCCCTTATCAAGGTTCACCATAGTATTTCTGCATGATATTTTTGTAGTTTTCCCATGGTTATACTATGCATTTACCATATTTTTACTATGCTTTCACAGCGCTCCAGATAAACTGCATACTGGGTGTTTTATGCATTGAAAAACTATGAATTACTCATGATATTTACATTTAATGCGCATAGAATATGCAGAGCAATTTTGTTGCTTAGCTTGAGTTCACATGCTATTAAGCTTCTTGTACTTCATTGGTTCCCGGCGTCTCAATGGTCAATTGTTAATATACTGCAAGCAGTAGCTAGAGATTGGGTCCTACAAATACTGGGACAGCTAATTGTAGCCGGCCTGGAAATTGCCAGAAACACATGACCGATAGGTCCGGGTATGGTTGAATACGCGTTTATGACTGGTGAATAAGCGACTGGATTCTTGATCTTCAGGTATTCTCTGTGCTGTCTTAGTACCCCTCAACCTAACCTACCAATCTGTCAACCACATTTTTGAAGGGTAAGTCTATATAATAAATACAATATCCTGTGTTTGGAGCTTTATATTGATATAGCAAGGCTAGCAATAGGAGGCTGTGTGGTCCAGTGGTTAAAGACAAGGGCTTGTAACCAGGAGGTCCCCGGTTCAAATCCCACCTCACCCACTGACTCATTGTGTGACCCTGAGCAAGTCACTTGACCTCCTTGTGCTCTGTCTTTCGGGTGAGACGTAATTGTAAGTGACTCTGCAGCTGATGCATAGTTCACACACCCTAGTCTCTGTAAGTCGCCTTGGATAAAGGCGTCTGCTAAATAAACAAATAATAGCAATAAAAATAACAAATCCACTGTAACAGCTTAGTACTAGTGGGAGGAGACTCAGTGAACGCAGTGGCTAACTACATCTACATTATTAATATTATTAAGGCAGGACTAAATAAGAACAAGGTTTTGTACAGTAGTTCAAATTAACATTACAGTTAAAATGTAAGGCTGTAGTTGATGCATACTCTATAAGTTAGTATTAAAGTATGTACTGTATTTATTAGTACTCATACTCATGCTTTGCCATGCTTTTTTTACTATGCTTTTACTATGGGAAACTTTTATAAGGGCGGTTCCCTCCTACTTGGTGATGTGGATGAGTTGCCTGCATGCGGGGTATGGGAAACCTATTTGAAAATATTATACGTATCTGCCATTGAGTTTCACAGAACAGAAGGTTGGCTATTCTTAGAACGCAGAAGTGTGGGCGTCTAATGTTCTACAGAATGAAGTCATCAAGACACCACGCTACAGATCTATCTAAAGAAGCTATGGGTCTGCTGTCTTCTGTTTCAGGACCATCGATGCCATTGAGAATTTCTAATCCTAAAGTTACTAGTTTAAAAACAGTAGGTTACAGCAGGTTGTTTAATACCTCCCGTCTCTCAACAAAGACTTGTGGAAAACATAAATCTGCATATACTGCTGTTGTGCTTTATATTATGTGGGCAATACTTAACAGAAAACGATGCATGAATGGATAGTACCTTTACCTTCAATCTTGTCCCATATCATTTGATTTCCTTAAGCTTTCTGTAAAAATAGCTGGCTGATTGATCAAATGCTTACAGCTCATTAGTTACTAAAAAGCAAAGTTCAACCAATGTTTATTAAAATTCTGCTTTATATATTTCACTTTATTTTACTTATTTTGCTTCAGCACTTGCTTAAGCTTCTTTATATATACACTGCAGAATTACAAGAAATACAAATAGCGATCCTGTTACCTGACAGCAAACATCCTGTAAACATGGGAAAAAAGCACAATGATCCTCAATATAAGCAAACCACATCATCCACATCAAACACACAGGGCTTGGCTGCCTAGGAACCAGGTAAACACACCATTGAAGAAAGCCAGATCTTCAGCAAGGAAGTAGAGAGGGATTTAAAATACAATTGCATCACAGAACACCTCAATGGAATTATTTTCTTGTACTTTGCTTTAGCCATATAAATAGAAAATGTCCTGGCCATACAACCCTTCCAGTCATGCTCGAGGAGAACCTTCCTGGTGGAGGGCGAGGCCAGCGCGGCTGGGCCTCTAAGGTTAGGAAGTGAGCTTCACTTGCCTCCAGAGGGATATCATTGCAGAGATGGAGTTACATACTGGGGGAGGAAGGGGGGGGGGGGTGGAGGGAGCAAAAAAAACAAGACAGAGAATAAGGGTTAGGGTTTAAATAGGGATATTGACAAATATAATTGGTGGGACAGAAAGGGGGAGCCCTAGCTCCTGCCCCCTCAACCACACAATAAACTTAAGTCTTTTATCGCTATTATGATACCGTGAACAGCTGCTATTTTTTGGGAGTTGGAGCCATTTCCAAGGGGTTAGAGATTAGATAATATTGAACTTGGTGTTTTCAGATCACACAGTCAAACTTACAAGGTTGTGGTGAAACTAAATTAAAACAGAAGAATGAAACTTGCCATCAAGAGGGAGTTTCAAAGTACAAATAGATAAGTAAAAGGAGCAAACTTATGTTTCCTCTGCCTGGCTAGGACTGTACATTGGCTTTATTTGAAAACAAAACTGCAAAGACAAAACAGCCCATAGAGGGAAGAAGCACCAAATAAGTTGATTATATAAGATATGTAGCAGTATTAGCTCAGAAAAGCAAGAAAACGAGAGTGGAATGCAACTGCCCCACCCCTTTCAAAAGTAAACCTTCTCCAGTGGTGGGCTGCTGATATCCAAGAACACTTACATAACAGAAACAATCAGTGAAGTGGCAAGCCTCAGTCCCTGCATGAACTTGTCAGAGACACGGCTCCACAAGATTCTGTATCAGTGCATTTATTTTACAACTTTTAGTGCAGGCAGTAAGCCCACAAAGCAACCAAAGAAACATGTATGGGTTCTTGAAATAAATATTCCTGGGCATAGGTGTCAAAAAGTCTTCTGAGAAGATAGGATGTTGCAGCCCAGTCCCCCTCATGTCCCTGCAACTGAGGAAATCTGAGTGGTTGGAGTGTTTGGGTCTATATTTAGCTGGTTGATGTAAGCTGCATGCCAGTCACTTTGGACGCACTGACATCCCCCCAGTTTGCTTCGGTACTGGGTATCGTGCAGACCCAGGCAGATCAAACTACACAAGCCTGACCCCTAGGTCCCTGCCTAAACCTTGGAGGAAAACTCAGTCTAGGACAAACGAGACCTATAGACAGGTACGTTATTATTTAATTCATATATACAGTATGTACTGGCTTATACTGGTATATATCACATAAACTGAATTGTTCTGACCCCCAGACATTCACCTTGCACATATATCATTGTTGGACTGGTATAGCTACGTACTATGTTACTTACTATAAACAAATTGTTACCTTTGAGTTTTTAATGTAGTTTTCCAAGGGAATCTTTTTTTTTTCACATATTCTTGCAATGGTAATCATTAAGGTGAACAGATATGTCGATATTAATATTTGGATTTATTGTTTCTGTTACAATAATACCACATGATTAGAATATTTTGTTTTAGGAAACCATAAATATGGAATATTACATTTAAGATTATACAAATACTTGCAATCGCAGATACATATTATGGAACATTACAGATTACTCTGAAGTTTGTTTACTGAACTATAATATTTCATGTAGAAAAAAGCATGTTATTAGATCAATATTTCTATACAGGTTTATTTCCTGTTCAAATGTAAGCTCTTATAGCTGCATTGCTTTCAGTACAACAGTGCATACAGTACATTCTGAATTCTCTGGAGTGTCAGCCAATACATTCTAATGGTCAGCAAATATTAGCCATTAATTTAACAGCAATTTATTGCCAGTCAAAAAGCAACACAAATATAAAATAGGTTTTTAAAACAATACTTTGTAATGCCTTATCTGCTTTGCCAATTTACATTTTAATTGTTTTTTTGTGTAAACTAATTAGCTGATAAAACACTATTTTGGGCTAAATCGGGCCATGCAAATTTCTAGGATAAGTTCAAACCAACCAGTCTGGAGTTACTGGCATAAGAACATATTGATACAGAAGGCTGGTATTCTTAATCATCTGGGGGATAGATAAGGAATATTTTAAGAATAAACTATTCAGTGTTGCTTTTCATTATTTTTCAGTGTTCGAGATCCAACCCGATCCGTCAGAGACAATGATGTCACACAGCATGATGACAACCAAGGAGAGGAAGATGCAGGCTGCAGCCATTATAAGAGAAATCCAAGGAACAGGTACGATGCTGCCAACCCAGCCTCTTTTGCCACGTCACTTACATTTCCTAGAGAACATTTTTAACCTTTAATTCAGCTCCCAAATGCCATTGACCCTGTTTGTGTTCTTGGCCATAAATAAGTCACTGGGATGTTTTACTACCTATAGTAACTAATCCATCTGTAGTTGTCCTTGCTATTTTTGGGATGAACAACTGTTTGTAGCTGTTGGGAAGGAATGAAGCTCTATGACAGCTGAAGAAAATTTCTTCATGGGCAGCCTTTCAGGCCTAGATTGGGTTTTGACATCAGCACGACACATTTCATTTGGGTGTGCGACAGTGGGAATTTTAATAATTATCAGGGCAGAATATTTATTTAATTGTTTATTATTCAGAGCTTAGACTGGATAAACTCTTGAGCAGCTTGTTTACTAAGGTGTCCCATGGAAGCGACAGCAGTGAAAGCACTTGGTTACAACAACCGCATTTATCACATATTATTATTTATTTATAATAAGAACTGTCATTTATTTGAAGAATATGGGGACATACTTTGAAGCTCAAAAAACTAGAGTACATCAGAGAGGATTATAATCTTTGAGTAACTTGCAAGAACAAATAACTGCTCCTTCTTGCAGCTATGCTGTTTCTTTCTAAATTTATACTTTTAGGTTTAATTCCACTCAGAACATTTCAACAAATTAACAGATTTAGTCCATAGCAAATTTCATCACAATTGAACAAACAATTGTCTAGAAATATGCAAAACTACTAAGTGTGACATATGTACGTATGGGGATATGTAACCCTTGCAGATTATAAGAAAGGAAATGTGAGGGTTTTATTCAGTGTTGACCTCACTATTTTGGAAATAATAAAATGATATTCCAGTTCTTTTAGGTCAAGACCAGGGGAGTCATTTGCTATGGGACAGCCCATCCTTTGCTTGATCGGGGTAAATACGGAATTATTTAAATTATCAATAGTATTCTACAGTATTGCAGTTCTCGCAGAATATAATTTTAAAAAGTGTCACGTCACAGTGTACCAGTTTTAGATTGGCACCGCAACACATATAAGCCATCGTTGTCTTTTTCACAGTGGATCGGCAGAAAGTGATATTTAAGGTGATATACGCTACAGTATTAGATACATTCTGGTTGAAATTTACTGTTAGAACTACTGTTTTAAAATGTTACATTGCTTAAATATGCATTTATTTGGAAATACATGATTAGGCATGATTATACATGTAATCGGATGGATGCTCTAAAATAAAGAGTTAAACTGCGTTTTTGCCCCTGGCTCTTTTTGTAAAGCCCATGCAATACATGATTTTTTTTTTTCAATGATCTGAAATAAGAGTAGTCTATGCCCCTAGCTACTACTCTAAAAAAACAAAAAAAACAATGTTGTATATGGCAAGCCAAATTGTTATTTAGAGATATCTCAAATTAATTTCCATTTCCAAATTTAAATGAGATATCTAAAATGCATTTGCAGATATCTCAAAATGTTTCAAGATATATTTAAATCATTTTTAGATATCTCTAAATAACTTCCAGTTCCATTAGAGATATCTCTAAATCATTTAGAGATATATCTAAATAACTTCCTGTTCATTTAGAGGTATCTCTAAATCATTTTAAGATATCTCAAAATTATAACTTCCATGCATTCTATTTCATTTAAAGCTCCATTTAAAGATATCTGGAAATGATTTAGAGATATCTTAAAATATTTAGAGATATCTCTGGAACAACATTTAAAAAATGCTTTAAAGTTAATTGCACTTTTTGTATAATATATTTTAAGAATAAGAATGGTGTTGACAAAGCACAGCATGCTATCTAGTTGTTAATTACTGCCTTTTTTCTCATTCATTATGCTATTTAGGACAGAGAATGATCAATGTTGACAGAACTTTGCCCCCCTCCCCAGTTTCTGAAATGACGCCCCTGCTCAAGACCAAGAATTTTGAATGGGGCCACACTGCTATAGAATGCTGTGTTTTTGCCCCATTAAGAATATAATTTAAGAGCCAGGTGTGTCTGCACCATTGACCTATGTGCTCCATGCTAATGCAGGAGTGTGCTTGAATGGCACTTGCTTTGTGGGGGGTACCACAGTGTTTTTCTCAGTGTGCTTTGAGTTTATATAAAATATTGAGAAAAAGATGTGCACATCTATCCAGGAAAGATATGCTACTGTATAAATGAATTGCTTCTGCTAATTGCTAAGTGCATTCATGGACTAATGATTTAGAATCCAATGCAATAATTCATAATTAGCAACTGTAACTATTTTACCTCTTTCCTCAAAAGTAACATGGAATGCAACATTCAGTTTGAACTACTTAGATATAGGCATTGGAACAGCAGATTATGGAAATTCTCATGAGTGCATTAAACATGATAGGCCACTGACACGATCTCTCTCTATAAATACAATTTTGAAATCCTTTCAGTGCAGTTCGTCAAAGAACACACATACAGTCACACATACTGTACACATATGCATGGGTTGGACAGGGAATTAGGAACACATGACATAACACTAGTAATAGGGTATAGGGTCACCAGGGTGAACTGGTTTGTGTGTTTAAATAGTTAAATAGAGATGCATAACTGTACCTCTATGATTACAACAATCTCTTCTCCTTGCTAACCTTTTCAGAATTAAACGACACAATTTTGTCATTATAAAACTATTTTTAAGCTCCATGGAACAGGGAAATAATGCAATTTACGAAATCGTGCTGTATTTCTTGACTAAATTCCCCTCTTTGGTTAAGCAATAAACCTCTACTATGATTTTCCCAGTCCACCCTAATTACATAAGATTAGTGGTCTGAGATTAATGTCTTGCTTGTTTGATGCTAAAACTGATGCATTGTTCTTTATTTATATTTTGATGATGTAATAAAAAGATGATGTAAGAGCAACTGCAGAACTTACACTACATCTGGGTATATCATTAGCTATGGTTGTGCTTGACTGTGTAGTGTTCAGCAGATATAAAATATTCCTCTTGGATAAAGATCTCTGGGGAACACTCATATTTCAGCAACACCAAACACTCTTTTGCTAACCAGAAGTAAAAAAAATACAGAATATGTATATTTATACTCTCTGCAGCAGGACGTAAACAGCAATGCAAAACATACTGGTAGTTTACATCCAGAACTAGATGGTTTTAAGGATGATTACAAATATTGGGCATGTCCGCTACTGTACATATTCACAATTTACATCAAGGTCTGGAAAATTGACTTGCAAGAGAAACTAAATCGCAAGGATATAGTCTTAAAGGTACAGCTAATGGCAGTGACTATAACTATTTTGGGAACAAACATGTATCTTGGTGGTGGCATGCATCAATTCCTGTGTAAGCCTGTATGGTCACTTGTGTTTGGTTTTAGATTCCGATTCCATGGACCTTGGAAAAAAGATCAGCACGCCCAAAGACATCATGTTGGAAGAGCTATCCTTGCAGTCCAACAGGGGCTCCAGACTCTTCAAAATGCGTCAGCGGAGATCTGAAAAATACACTTTCGAAAACTTCCAGAATGAAACCAACATGCAAATGAATGTAAGCAATTAAAATATTTCATTCAGATGCTAAATACATTCAAATCTAACAACACAATGAATTGATGAATCACACTGTTCCAAATGTTGTTGCATTTCTAAGCATCACAGCTAAAAGTACCTGTTAGCTGTTTCTTTTAGGTTTATTTTCCATACATTGTACTTGTTAGTCAAACAAAATACTCATGTTGTGTTTATCTCACTAAAAGAGTTTTAGGCAAAATGATTATGCTTGTACTGTATCTGTTTTTCACAGATTATTTGTAATAGTCCTGGGTTTAGAATATTTTTAATTGCATAGGATTATTATAAACAAACATATTTTCTCTGCTGGAGAGCAGAGGACTGGTGGTGCAGATTAGAAACTGGTAAGATTGTAAAAGTGTTTATGGAGGTTTAAGACTAAAATAAATATATTTAAATATTACAATAAATTGACTTCACTGAAAGTATTGATAGCTATTATTAAATATATTTTGTTGCTGTAAGCAGAAAAAAAGGTAATCGGCACAAAACCACTAAATAGGCATTCAAGTTCCCATTGCTCACCAACAAACCACATGTGAAAAAAAACCTACTGAATACCAGTTGTGACAATCCCTCAAAATGGTTAATATAGCTCTAGCTAGCCTAAATGGAGAATCCCATAGCCTATGATTTCAAATTATGATTCACAAAAGGTCCAATTTGGCAAGATCATATGTTGCGAGAAAGCTGTTTTGTTGGGAAGATTTTATTATTAACGTTTTTTTTTGTTGTTCTAACTTTCAAGGCATTTGTGCAGGTACTATAGCTCAATGTTGTTTATCAAGAGGCACACAAAGATTTTAGCCAATATATTTTCAAATGGGGAGCCATTTCGGGCATTTCTTTAGGTATACCTTTAGGATTAAGGATCTCAGCAGTATTTCTTTCCAGGTTTAAATGGGTGTATACAATACCAATTACAGTACCAGTTGCATTGCTTGTCTTTAGAAGGAGTGCCTATATACATTTTGTGCCATAACTTTGTAATCCATAGATTTCCACGCTAACCCATGGGTGAGGATGATCTGTGTGTGTTAGACATGAACCCATATGAGTCCAAATTGTTACTTCTTTATTTATTTCTCACTAGAATGGTGTTCCTCTTCAAGCTCAGAATAGTGAAGCAACAGAAAATGGCAAAAGAGATGGCAACAGCTTGGATGTTGGACACTCACCCAAAACACCACCAAATACACCCGACCCCAGAACCCCACCTAACCCAGACAATATAGCTCCAGGTTGGTGAATTAGACACAGTTCATAGGTTGATAAGTATTACATTCAAAATGGGTTTGTTTTATATAAGCTGCATTTTTATTTCAGTGAATCAGAATTATTGCATCAGCTAAACCAGGTTTGTGGAAAATAATCTGAATATCCTCTAGACACAGCACAGAGTTTTCTCACTCTCTCCTTCCATCAAACATAATACTGATATTGAAAATATGAGCTGTGGTTCTTTAATTAATTTACAATATGCAATGTTTTTTTATTGAATCATTTTAAAGAATTATAAGCTATAAGTGAAACTGTGGTATAAAACTCAGAGCACGTTTCTGAATTATTCTTGTCCCATAACCATTCTTGTTCTAGGAAAAATGAAAATAACGTCCCAAGAGCGCAGTCGATTGTATCTTTACTTCCTGTTTCTTTCATGATGTTTAGTTCAGGAAAATCATTGTTTTAATTAGTGTAAAGGGGCTTTCCTTTGGAATGTACAAAGTCCCCCTAAAAATATAAACATTCTAGTTGAGAGTCAGTTGTGACAGAACAGGGTGTAAATGTTTTTGAACATAGCAGCAATGTATTACAATTTGAAAATAACCGTTTAAACCAATGTGAATAATGTAGTGCACCCTGTGTTTATATATAAACAGTGGTAGCTCCAAATGCAGCCTCCATCTAACACATGAAATAGGCCTTTTTGTACTGAGGTTAGAAAAATCAACCTCACTAACAATACATGTGAGTCTCTTTAGACTATTTGTGTAAGTATACAATACTCCATTAAAAGGCAGTGATATTTAGAAACGCTACTGTGAGACAATTAAGAGATGGCCTAGTATGTTTAACTTTAACATTCACATTGAGAGAACATGTGATGTATCCCAAACGCAGGATATGGTGGACCCTTGAAGGACATTCCTCCTGAGAGGTTTAATACCACAGCTGTCCCGAAATCCTACCATTCTCCTTGGGAACAAGCCATCATCAATGACCCTAACCTGCTGGATACTTTACATCTCCAGATGCCATTGCCTGAACTAAAACAGGACAGGCAAGATTTTAAAAGCTTCAACAGGTAAATGCACACAGGCCTACAATTATAATAGTAATATACTAAGGAATAATTGCTGAAAACATTTTACTGAGATAAACAGTTGTCAAGTTTGTTATGTAAATACCACAACAATTTGGATTAGAGAAGCTCACTGGAGCAGAGCTAGTTCCTCTAGTAAACTCGATGTGGGGGAGAGAGTCTGCTTCACAAATAGGACTTTAATCTAACCAGTTTAAATGCATTAGCGTACAGTTCCGTAGGTAAATATATATATATATATATATATATATATATATATATATATATATATATATATATATATATATATATATAACTAGTATACCGAACCATGAAATTAAATTTAAAAAGTGTATTATTCGTAATGGTCATAATTCAGAAACAACTTTGGGGTTTGGAATTCAAGTGGGCCTTTTCTGAAATTAAATGAGTTCAACACATCAAACACATATACACACATACAAATTATACATTTTATTTCAGTTTTTTTCTGTACACAAAGGGTTTCAATGATTAACAAATGTATTATTTCGATACATTTTGTACAAAAGCCATTAATCAGCTGTGTAGAAATAATTTAGCTGAAGGACTGAAATACTCTTACAGTGTTTTAGCCTTATCGACTCCCAGGTTTATTTCATGTTTCAATAATTCAAAATGTGGTTAATTCACTGATTGTGAATTTGGTCATTACATTTACCCCATTTTTTTTGTATTTACTGTAACATGTATTGTAATGTACTTTTATAGGTCCCCATGCAAAATCAATATTTATTTTGATGTGTATTAATGTACAAGGTGGTTTTAAAGTCAGTATGCAACATTGTAATGTCACTGTGGAAAACTTCATAACAGACCATGAAACTTGGCAGATACCAGCACCTAATGATAGACAAAAATATTTTAGGACTAATACCACAGGTCGTAAACAGATTGCAGCTGATACTGACAAGTGTAATTGCACTGCTTAATATGGACTCCATTTTCATACTTCTTAAAAGAGAGATAATAAATTTAACACTGGTTCTTCTAGTATTAAATCAGTTTAAAATCCTGTATGCTTCCTGTTTTTTACACCTTCAGAGTCGCTACTCCTTTTGGTGGTTTTGACAAAGCCTCCAGGATCATCACTTTCAAGGCACCGGAGATGGATATGAGCTTTATGAATGCTGCCCCAAAACCCACAGATTTCCAAGACCTAGTTGGCAAGCGCCCTACTTTTAACAGGACGGCCCAGGGTTGGATTTCAGATGGAACCCCTGTTGTCATCCCTGTTGTGCCTTGGGAATCCATCATCCCTGAGTCTGATGACCTTTGATGTGCTAAAATAACAAAGAAATCTGATACCATACAATAAATAAGATGGTTTGCACATAATGTGTCACCCAGTATGTTGCTGCTGCCACCATTGTATTTATAGGTGTGATATTATTTAAATGTGTTGGAACAGATAGACTTCACCAGGGGGTGGGGTATTTAATTCAACAGGCCCTAACTGTGAAGTAAAACAACACTATTATAATTATATATATATATATATATATATATATATATATATATATATATATATATATATATATATATATATATATATATATATACAGTACTGTGCAAAAGTTTTAGGCAGGTGTGAAAAAATGCTGTAAAGTAAGAATGCTTTCAAAAATAGACATGTTAATAGATTATATTTATCAATTAACTAAATGCAAAGTGAGTGAACAGAAGAAAAATCTAAATCAAATCCATATTTGGTGTGACCACCCTTTGCTTTCAAAACAGCATCAAACATCAATTCTTCTAGGTACACTTGCACACAGTTTTTGAAGAAACTCGGCAGGTAGGTTGGCCCAAACATCTTGGAGAACTAACCACAGTTCTTCTGTGGATTTAGGCAGCCTCAGTTGCTTCTCTCTCTTCATGTAATCCCAGACAGACTCGATGATGTTGAGATCAGGGCTCTGTGGGGACCATACCATCACTTCCAGGACTCCTTGTTCTTCTTTACGCTAAAGATAGTTCTTAATGACTTTCGCTGTATGTTTAGGGTCGTTGTCATGCTGCAGAATAAATTTGGGGCCAATCAAATGCCTCCCTGATGGTATTGCATGATGGATAAGTATCTGCCTGTACTTCTCAGCATTGAGGAGACCATTAATTCTGACCAAATCCCCAACTCCATTTGCAGAAATGCAGCCCCAAACTTGCAAGGAACCTCCACCATGCTTCACTGTTGCCTGCAGACACTCATTCGTGTGCGCTCTCCAGCCCTTCGCGAACAAACTGCCTTCTGCTACAGCCAAATATTTCAAATTTTGACTCATCAGTCCAGAGCACCTGCTGCCATTTTTCTGCACCCCAGTTCCTGTGTTTTCGTGCATAGTTGAGTCGCTTGGCCTTGTTTCCACGTCGGAGGTATGGCTTTTAGCCGCAAGTCTTCCATGAAGGCCACTTCTGACCAGACTTCTCCGGACAGTAGATGGGTGTACCAGGGTCCCACTGTTTTCTGCCAGTTCTGAGCTGATGGCACTGCTGGACATCTTCCGATTGCGAAGGGAAGTAAGCATGATGTGTCTTTCATCTGCTGCAGTAAGTTTCCTTGGCCGACCACTGCGTCTACGGTCCTCAACGTTGCCCGTTTCTTTGTGCTTCTTCAAAAGAGCTTGGACAGCACATCTGGAAACCCCTGTCTGCCTTGAAATTTCTGCCTGGGAGAGACCTTGCTGATGCAGTATAACTACCTTGTGTCTTGTTGCTGTGCTCAGTCTTGCCATGGTGTATGACTTTTGACAGTAAACTGTCTTCAGCAACCTCACCTTGTTAGCTGAGTTTGGCTGTTCCTCACCCAGTTTTATTCCTCCTACACAGCTGTTTCTGTTTCAGTTAATGATTGTGTTTCAACCTACATATTGAATTGATGATCATTAGCACCTGTTTGATATAATTGTTTAATCATACACCTGACTATATGCCTACAAAATCCCTGACTTTGTGCAAGTGTACCTAGAAGAATTGATGCTGTTTTGAAGGCAAAGGGTTGTCACACCAAATATGGATTTGATTTAGATTTTTCTTCTGTTCACTCACTTTGCATTTAGTTAATTGATAAATATAATCTATTAACATGTCTATTTTTGAAAGCATTCTTACTTTACAGCATTTTTTCACACCTGCCTAAAACTTTTGCACAGTACTGTATATATATATATATATATATATATATATATATATATATATATATATATATATATATATATATATATATATATATAAATATACTATCAGACAAAGATTCAAAATGTTGTTTTTTTTATATTGAAGAACAGCAAGTAAATTGAATATTTCTTGTATGATACGTTTTTGATGGGGGCGTGTGTTAATGACCTTTTTGGATATAAAATTACATAAGTGTCTTTGCCTTTTACATAACATTTGCATATGAGAACTTAACTCTATTTTAGCATACAATTACAGTACCGTGCACACAAGTACACTACTGGTGTTGTTCAAGTTTACTTCAATATATAAGTACTAACATTTTTAAAGATTTTGAATAAATGCTTGCATTAAGATATTGGGACCATATGATATTGTGACAAGAATTATTGCTTTTATTGACTAATCTGAAAGCTATCAGTCATGCTGACTGATGTGTTTTTCTCCCTCACAGCTTCAAATAGGGCAGATTACATAAAGTTGTAACATGAAATTCCTCTTCATGACACTTGATTTATGGAAGTTTCCAAATATACTACCGATTTTTTTGTGAAATCCGACCAAGATAATAGAGCACTTACAACCACTGACCACCAGGTGGTCCCAATGACAGTTAACCACTACATTTTCATTTTTAGAAATATATACATGTATGTTAGAATTCCAAGTAGAAAAAGGCTAATAATGGTTAAATATAGGCTACTACATTAACATTTATGGAAGTAAAAAAACAAAAACAAAAAAAACCTCTCTGTGTCAGTTCATGCAGTAATATATAAGAAGATAAGAAAAGTTACAAACCAGAAGACAGCATTTGGCCCATCAGTGCTTGTCCTTGTAAATCAGTGCTTGTCCTTGTAAAGAAAATGTATTTCTAAATTAAAGAGCTGAATTCAGGGGAAATTAGTAAAAAGCTCCACATCCGTTTAGCAATATGGCACAATTTAAAGTTGTCCAGTCATTCTGTCAATGGATTTGACTATCAAACTGGGACTAATGCTAGTACCATCTGCATTGCACAAGTCAATCTAGAATGTGATTTAGAGGCTGATTTCTGCTAGCACTCCTAACTGGGATTGATAGAAGATATGAGAAGTCTTGTCCCTTGCTAGCACACTTATACTGTGAACTATTTCATGTGTGTATCTTCTGTTCCAAAACCAGTTTGTTTATACAGGAATTACAAATTGAAATGGATGCTTACTTTTTTAACTAAAGTACAGTACAAATGCATATTTTTCATATTTAGTGGCAGGTATAATACAAAATGTATACATTATAATTAGCATTATAATTATTTATTTCTATTTTTTTTAAATGTATAACTCTGGACAGGTTAAGATTTTATAAAACCGGCAAATTACTTTAGTTTTTAAAATGTGCACATTTTAATTTCACATTTAAAGTCAATCAGTTCCTTTACAACACTTTGCCTGTCTTGGTAGTCCCAGTTGTTATAGAAACTGGCGCACAGAAACTAAAAGCCTGTCAAAACAAGCATCTAAGTCAGTAACTTTCCACTGTTGATTTCTGGAGTGTTTCTCCTCATCTGGCTACAGCGGACTGTACTGGCCAGGCAGCTTGTGAGTTCAAGCGGACACCTGCAGGTCTGGCCTTTGTACTCCAGAGGCCGGTAGCTCGCCAACATCCACTCTCCTGGATGCATTTGTTTGTGAGGAAAACCAGCTGTGTTAAGAGCAAAGTTATTCTGAGAACAGCACATCCCAACTAGATATGCTGGCTTGCCCTTACCATCCATCACCTCACAACAGACAGTTAATGAATGCAACAGCTGCATGGATACCTGTAGAAACTCACTTTACTCTATGTGGTGCATGATAATGATAGAAGGGCCCCATATGGTCCCTGAGCACAGTATTTAAGGTAATGTCTGCCATTTAATTTGAGGTTTATAACATGAAGTCGTGAGTGAGTTTACATATGTCTTGCCCACGTTCACTATCATTACCCTTATACAAGTTTACAATGGTATTTTTGCACTGTATTTTTGCACTTTTACCATGCTTTTTCCATGGTAATACCATGTATTAACCATAATTTACCCTTGTTTAAGTTGTTTATTAATATGCATTACCATACCTCACTGTTCTTTACATTACTTTACCATGCTTTCACTATGCTTTATTATGCTTTGCTATGCTTTTACAATGGTAAACTTTTATAAGGGTAACTGATAAAAGTGGTTGGCAAAGAAGTTCACAAATGTAAATGTTCATGTGAACAGCATGGTCTGAACATTATAAAGTGTTTTTTTTTTCTTAGTATTTTTAAATATTATCTAAAACATGTAAAAAAAAATACTAAACATTTTGACAAATTGTCTTTATGAATGTTCTATACTACCTGTAAAATGCAAACTAACTAAACTAAACAGCCATTACGTGATATTTAAGACCTTTATAACCTTAACCTAACCACACCTTTATGTTTAACATATTCTCTGCCTCTTTCAAATATGCTGGGTTTCAATGGCCTGCTAATTGTCTTTTAATAGTTTCTGCTTCTGCCCTTTCAGCCCACTGAAATCTCTTTCAGTCTTTATATATATGCAAATGTGCTCCAACCCCCCTTGACTGTAAAGTAAAGTAAAATAATATTTTACAGATTTTCTGATTAATATGTACAGTACAGTACATACATTCATTGCTTTATTACAAAATGAAAAAAAAGGATTTAAAAAATAATGCAACTTAATTTTTTAAAATCCAGCCCCTTACTGCTTCAAGAGATCATATATACTGTCTGTAGAGTATGTGTTACCTTCTTATTATGTATGAATTTGTATAAGTGCAGACCGACCTTAAGCGTCTCCTGCACAGTTAACAGTAGGATAGGAAAACTTTGATTTTATTAGCTGCATATAGGATTGTTTCCAATCATGCACACTGATCTTATAAATGTACTGTAACTGCAGAATGTGGAACTCCAGTATTTGTTTTAGACATTTTGAAATACTGCTTTGCAAATTTCTCATTTCTTGGCATCTTTTTATATAATAGCTGAAATGCACGCAAATTCTTTTGAATGTGTTTAGTCTTAGGGGTCTTTATAGAACTAGCAGTAAGAGATTATAAAGGTGCCTGAAAAATATCTCTATTGTTATTCCAAATAGTAGAAGAGTAGAAAGAGTAGAAGCCTGTTGCTTTTGTTTCAGCAGGTGTTTACTTTGAGGCGGATAATCCTAAATCTACAGTCAAATAACCCTATTTGTGGAGCTTTGCTGACATAAAAAAAAAGAAAACTATGGACAGTGTTGCTGTAAGCCGTTTAGGACAATTTAAGTATTTAATTTTTTTTTCTGAGATGATTTGCGACAGTAATTATTCTGAACAGTTTCATCTTGCGTGATCTTCTGGTGTCTAGTACATAATCCACAGGAGTCTGCAGACAGCTCAATATGTTTTATATACATGGGTGGTCTGACTGCTCAACAGCACTTCTGAAATCTCACATGGAAACTTGTATTGCTCAAATTTTACACACTATTACACAATTGTTACCACACCCTGAGAGAAAATAAATATGCATATCCAGTGTTTACTGAAAGAGTAGACCAGATTTTTCTGGTTTTATTATACCAATGCTCCCTAGTTATTTTAATAATTTGCATTGTCATGTTGACAATAAATTATTAGATGTATAAATCTTTCCTGTATAAGACTCTTTCACTTATACGGTATATTGTTTGATGTGCAGGCCAGAGATGTAATGAGAGCACTGTTCTTGTACACATTTTATTCACAATTATTTCCTGAAGAATATATACAGTGTATTGATGTTTCAGTCCAGATTCAAAACATTCAGAGCAGCCAACTTACTTGTCCATCTTGGGTAATGTATGTTTAGTATTACTCACATGGACAGGAAACTTACCAGAATACCAAAGTCATCGAGTCAACCAACTGTAAAAGTGCCAGTCCTGAAAAATGTAGCCTTTATTACTTGTGTTGGAACTGTCACATGATAATACAGCAATTCCAAGTCATTACGTAATTGATTCCAATTGAAATCTTGTAATTAACTGTTATTAGTGTTGCAACAGAATTGGAATGGAATTCATGAGAATGGTGGAATGCCCATGTGTCTTGTTTTGAGTAAAATTGCACCATTCATGGTTTGACCTTTTATGTCATGATTTTTTTTTTCATTACCCACTTCCCTGTATGGGTTATATTACATGACATACACAGGTTTTGTTGGACTAAAAATGCATTTCCAGTATCAAATTAAGGCTGTTGGCTGGTTTCATCCACAGCAGTGGTGTAGTGGTAAATAAAAAAATAAAAAAGTGTGTAAACTCCCCTGTTTGGTGGCGTTAAACAGATAGATTGAACAGATAAACATAAACAGATACATTGTTATTGACCCTCAGCCAACCAGAGCCCTGCCCCCATACAGTTATTTCCTCTCTCAGGTGTGAACAGTCACAGACCCGATGGTACTCTTCACTGAACGGTTCTGTGAGCATCCTTTCGGAGGCTAGGATGAAGGCTACCAGCACCGCCCTGCAGGTCCATTGGGCCTAACACAGAACATTAACAGAACATAAACAACCAATCACAGAACACTTCGTCCAGTGGCCACGCCCCCCTGCTCGCACTGCGGTTTTCTGACAGAGAGCTCAGCTGTGAGTCTCAGTTGCAACTCAACAGAGATGCTTACTGTTAAAATATCTTGTCTTTAACCCAGGATTTGCATGCCACAGGAGAACAGAAATGAGTAAACTCTGTATCCCTTATATGAGAAGTGGGTAAATGCTATATTGCCCAAATTAAAAGTGGGTAAACTCTGTTTACCTGCGTATACCTTCCACTACACCACTGATCTGCAGTATCCCAATACAAAGACAATAAACAGGTAAAAAAAAAAATCATCTGCATATAGAAATAAATATACATGATATCAATGTGCTCCTCTTGCTTACTTCTAATAACGACTTTGTTAAAAATTCAATTTCATTGCCCTTACAGTTGAGCACTCACCCCTAAGCATGTGTATACACTCATTGTTTCACTTTCACAATTAAAAAGACTTGGAGAAAATTATTTTAAAGTATGTATCTTAGAAATTATTTATTTTCAAATAAAAAATACATATACTTGTATTCCTGTTGAAAGTGACATCCTTTCCAAAGATTTAGTTTGAAACATCTTGAGTATGATTGCCAATGCTTGCCTTTTAAATCTTTTTTTGCATTGTGAACAACATTTTTCACTGTTATATTTGTTGTTTTGCAGGGAACAAAAAACTTAGCAATGTACCCCTGATACAGCACTTGGGCTGAATCTGGTAAGGATGCAAGCACGGCCTACTCTATAAGGGAAAACAGCTTTAAATGAGTCATGAGTTTATTAATCATTAATATATATGTAGCCATATAATGAATTCATGTAACAGTCAAAACATTACATTGAACACTTTTGAATTCCCCAGCCTCTTTTTTTTTTTTTTACCCCTTGTTTCACCCCATATAGTATTAACAATATGAATCAATGACCTGGTTTTGGGTGAATTAAGTAACACATTCTCGATTAAAAAAGACTGATTGAAAAAGCAATCACTGCCATATAACGAGGCACTATTTTTAAAACAGAAATCTATTTTAATTCTATTTGTAGCAACACATTATCCATTTGACTGCACTGAATGCTTCCAACGCTTTTACAGTATATATCAGTCAGAAAACATCTTGTCACAACTAACTCTAGCTAAAATAAAGATTAAAATTAGATAACCTTAAAAAACACAACTACAAATGCTGAAGAAGATATGATTAGGAAAAAACTATACAATAGTTCTTGTTCAAAATATCTTTGCAAACCAAGATATTGTATTATTTCGTATTACTGCCCTTAGAAAATGTTTTATAATATTTGATGTATGATTAAGCAATGTCAGACTAACTGTATGTATTTCATGCACATAATGTATTAATCTAAATATAAACAGCTGTTCTTTATATGTAAGGATGCTATTTGGGTATTCACAAAAAAAAAAAAAAAACTTTAATTGTATATATTTCATGAGCACTGTTATTCAGATTAAAAGCATTGCAATGTCATCCCTTTTCATGCTTACGGTATTAACCAACGAGTTGCTGCCCTTATAAGAAGCCAGTTATTGAATCCCTCTTCTTTTGTATAAGTGATAATACAATTTACTTCAGAAAGAAAAAATTGAGAAGTTGTGCTACTGGTAAAATACTTTATGATGAGGTATAATGGCAAATCAAACACCTTATCACACAGTATATTGAATATGAATAGTCCATTCAGCATAGAGTGTGTTTTATGCATAGTCAGCATCCGTCAAGTCTGCCCACCTATAGCTAATCATATGTGGTACTAAAACAAGACTTACATTGTATTTATGGTGCAGCTATCTTTAAGTATGATAACAATAATGGATGGTTTGTGCATTGTATGCAGCAGTGCTGGACCACAACAATGTTTGGGCCTGGGACAAACATTGGTGTGGTCCAGCACTGCTGCATACAATGCACAAACCATCCATTCAGCCCCCCCGGCAATCATCTTTCCTCTCAGCTGTAAAAATAAATCGTCCTGTCAGGGCCAGGAAAAAAATTCCTGGTTGTCCTGCCCCCCCCCACCCCCAGCACTGGTATGCAGAATTAACATTACAAAATTGCACACAGTTATAAGTTAAAATGTAATCCTTTGGTACTGTATGTAAGCAATAGAGGTACAGCAAAGAAGGTGGTGGCCATATAACTCACATAGTTTACCGTGTTAACTTGACGCAATGGCGAGTTGTATCAATCAATGGGTTGTCACTTTATTGCATTGCTGCCAACTGGCTGCAAAACATTATGAGACCTCACATGCAGGCTGAACTGTTATGTCAAAACCCCCACTCTGCCCCTGCTGCCTCTCACTGCTCATTTTTTGTTACCCAATGTTCGCTATGCTGTTTAGACACAGAGATCCTGCATAGGGAACATAGTGGTAAAAATAAGGATAGACACTGAAACTTGTGTCTTCATTCATTTATATAATTAACTCCTAACATATGCAGGCAGCCAAAAGATTAGTGGATTCATCAATACATTTGATAGATGTAACTGGTCATTGACAAGTGCATTGAATTGTATCAGTTGACCTTTATATTTTGTTCAGGTCCCAGCAAGGTAGCCTGTAAGCTGATGAAGTTTGTCAGTTGAAGACAGTAGACTAGGGTCAAACTACAGCAGGGTGACCTTTTCAGATGCTGCCACATTCACTAGGAATACATTTCCCATGGAAGACACTGCTTTGTTTACAGTGAAACTAATGAACATGTCTAACATAATGTGCAACAAATTATCAATAATTTGGTAAAAGCATAGCAGTCTGGCAAAGACATGATAATATTTTGTTGAAACACAAATATCTTAAGAATGGCTGAAAAGGGGATGCAATATTTCAGGTGAAGCAATGCAAATACCAGATACTCTCGACACATTTTATAGTCCCCACCAATTGTAATGCATATTAACCCTATTTCGTACAGCCTACATACTATAACAAATGTTAATGTACTTTGTGTCTTATAGTTTCATGAAGCGATTAGCCAAACTGTGCTGAAGGGTGGATTTTCTTCATTCGCCACACTGGCTGCCTCTGTCAGTAGTATTGAAAAAGCAGTCAAGGCCCTTCAAGATGAGCATTACAGCTGTTGGCAAAGCTGTTTAGTTGACCCCTGCTTGAGTGACTGGGTGATAATCCAGCATTCACTGTCATGTAGGACAGTAGACAGGCGTGAGATTTTTTTTTATCAGACACATATGTATTTTCTCTATTGCTGTCATCATGTTTGGTGGGGATTGTCAAAAATACAGTACATGGATTTGACCAAGAGTTAGATCATAGCTGCACCTGATGCAACTTATTATCATTGTGGCTTTCTTGCTGCTTGGAGCTTTGCAATCATATTTTTAAGGTTACTTTCTAGGCCCACAATCCTTACCAACATGCTCCCTTTGTGTGTTGACTATTTTGGTGAATCCTGGTGATTTCACAATCCTAACCTTCCAAAAGGATCACCAATCTAAACCCAAACCACAGAGTCAAAGGCTCCAATATACACTACCCCAGTTGTCAGTGAACCCAGAGACATCCACAATGGTGTTGTAAATAATATCTGAAAATCTCACTAACCAATCAGTTGACTTCTTGGCCGATACAGAGTTTAATAAAGTTTGAAGCACTGGGACTGAACAGCCTTTCACATTCCATTTGAATCTTGCAGCAATGTGACTTTTCAACTCTCACTAGCAATGTAACATTGTTTTAGGATTCTCCGGACAAGTTCAAAGCCAAGTAAACACAAACTTAGAGAAAAATGATAAAAACTCAGTATTGGAGAAACATATTCAGTTGTAAGCACCATAAAATAGTATGAGAAATATATGTTCTCGTTTTTTGTGTAGGTGTAACGGACAGTGTTGTGTAATGTAATTCTGTTTACCATGTTGACAGTGAGATGAGATTAGATTAAAGGTTATATAACTATGAATACAGATGATTCCTGCTCTTTTGCATATGGGTTAAGACGCTTGCTTGTGCTGTGCGTGCTTGCTATTATAATAAAACATGGGCTGCAGAATAATTGGGGGTCTGCGACAATTAAAAAACAATACTATTCTTGTTTTTTTTTATTGAAGTCACAGCTCATGATCTATGTTATTGCCTAATACAACTGTGTTTTCAAGGTATATGAAATGTAAGTGAGCTAATCCTTTGCCCTGTTTGAGGCATTTTTTTCTTCTTCTTAATTGTCCTTAGAACTATTCAATGATGTACTTGTGTATGTGTGTTTGAAGAGGATAAGTGTTAGTCAAGGAGGTCTGTTTTGTGAAAGAAAATTAGAGCCAAATAAGAGAGTTTAAGAGAATGAAGGCACTCGTATAAGACAAAATCTCTGGAGTGGAAATAGAAGGAAACGGGGGAATTTAAACACAGAGAGAAAACCCTGAGGTTGTAGGTTGCACTGGGAATGGGCTCTTGAAGTATTAGCATAATAATCAGTTCTTTAGATAGTATAGTTTTATTTCTTACTCAATGGATTCCTGTAAATGTGCTTTCACCAGTGCTCTTCAAAAGCTGCCCACTGAGCTACATACCTGAAACCAGGCTGGAACTGTCCAGCAGGAACGTAATGAAGGCACAAGTTCAAAATGTGCGGGCTACTCAATCATTGCAACACCAACAAAACTCAACAGTGCGGAGAAACTCCTCCCTTAGCAAAGAGTGACCGCATGACTTGGTGTCTGTGTGGAAGGAGACAAACAGGACTGCACAAAATAAACGAAAGAGGCGGGGTTTGACCTCCTTGCTCTCAAAACATCTCTCATCCAGTGTTTCAGGTGCTGGGGAGAAACAGGACTCACTACCGCCGCTCATCAACAAATAGTTATGCTTACAGAATTTAAGCACCAGTACAGTGAGAGCTAGGAGGAGGATACGAGAAACGCACATCTGAAATACCAGCGAGAATGAAACAACAAAAAGCCGAATAAGAGGAATAAATCGTGCCATGTTTCTAAAACTTGGGTTTTAATCGAAAGGATTCGCTTTGGGGGATTCAATACATTGTTATCCTACTTAGATACTGCTTTAAAAATCGTCTATGAAAAGCTCCTGCATTTTTACCCTGGAACTGCTCTTCCAGGCCATGAGTTGAAGCGGCAGTCCTGGTTAGTACGACAAGTAAGCACGTTAAATGGAAGCATTCTAGGTGGATACGTGAAAAAAATAGGTTTGGAAACGAGTCATTTGGTCACATAAAGGTAAGTAGTTTAATATGTACCTAGTAAGTAAGAAAACTTTGTTTCCACGCCATTTTGGCTTACGCGTATGCTTTTAATATTACCTGAGGCACAGGTAAAAAAAAAAAAAAAAAAAGTATATTCAAGTCTGCTTGGGCTTAGGAGAAGCAGCAGCATTGGTGTGATAAAGCTACTCAACTAAAAATTTAAATTACAATAACCCCGATCCTCAGAAAAGTGTATAAATACAGACGTATTGTCGAGTCTCAAGTAAAATAGTGTACACTAAAGTTTCAAAAACTTCTTACTTGCCGACACCTTTTCCAAAACATTGATAGACTTTAATTTTACTTACTATTAGGTTTTGCTGTTTAAAAAGTATTATAATGGTGTTTCTTTCATTTAAAAGATATAGTTTTATTAAAAATATAATTCCATTATAGCTGTTTTTTTAATTCTATTAAGCCTAAATTCTAACAGTCTTCCTGACAGCCCTGTTTGTTTACATTTTCCAAACGTGGTTTTAAATATCCATAAGCTCCCTTAAATCTGTCCTGCCTCGCACGTCATTCTGTTACCCAATACACACGTAGTGCTACTGCTTGCAGCAGAACAGACATTTTAAAAGTAGATTGCCTTGTATTTCCAAGCTAATATTATCAACACATCCGCATTTGTTTTTTTGTGCAATATAAAGTATTGGTTCTTTGTCTTAAAAGAACCCCGAGTCTTTTGAGCTACATGTATGCTAAAATAGTATTATAAGGCTAGATGTCAGTCATTTTGGTTAGATGTATTCAATTGGTGTCATGTATTAAAATATTATTTTCTGGTAACCAGTGACAATATAATGTGCTGTGCCTAAAATAAATACCGGTATGCAGAAAAAATCAAAACAGGTCAGATTTTCTTTCACTGTAAATTATTATTATTATTATTATTATTATTATTATTATTATTATTATTATTATTATTATTGTTATTATTATTATTAATATTTTGTATAATACTAGTTCTGTGCCAGTTGTCTTGCCAGTTTGGGAGATTAAATAATCCAAAAATGGTACTTTACAAGATGTATGTACATACTGTACAGTTTTATTAGAACAGGACGATCTTTCTTATATACTATATCTGTTGCAGATGAGCAGTTATCTTTGAAAAGATAAATGTTCCAGCTTTGTTTCGTTATTGGTCTGCAATGCCCACAGCCATGATGAATTTTACACTCAATTTACACTTTGTTTCTGTTTATGTATCATTCTTCCATGGTTTAACTGCCTTCACACTCAATCAGAAAGAAGATATTGATAACAGCTTGTTTACATTTGTCATATGTATGGTAGCACAGAGACCCAAGCTTCCTTCCATCTTGAAATGTACATAACTCTGTGATACATATAGAGTAATGTACATACTGTGCAATATTAATACGACTTGTAGCAAGGTCCATAAAATGCTGTTGTACAAAAATGAAATTACAAAATACCACAGTGTTCTAAATGACGTTAATGCTATACTGTTAAGTACAGTATGTATCTAAAATGTGTAATATTACTTTAAAGATCATCTTAAATTTGTAAGATTTATTGTTTCTGGAAGAAATGATCCCCCTTAAGCAAATGGGCTGTCTTCTTTGGCCGATTTGAATATGACTGTTAACCAAAACTGTTCTGAAAGCAACTGCTTTTGACAGGTGGTCTTGAAAACTTGTTTTACCTGTACTGACTTGGAAGCACTATTTGTTGTTGTTTCAATTTACTACTGCACCTTATAAATTACGGAAATATATAAATACAAATGCCAATTGGGCACTGTGTCCACAAATGTAGAAATAAAATAATGTGTTGCATTATCTGAAAAGTTTATATATATATATATATATATATATATATATATATATATATATATATATATATATATATACATACACATATACACAGTGGTTTGCAGAAGTATTCACCCCCCTGCGAAGTTTTCACATTTTGTTGGCACGTGAGCGTACTCCACAACATTTTCAAATTAGACTTTACATGTAGAATCTACACATACTATCCACATTGATAAAGTTGAAAAATGCATATAGAATATAAATAAGATTTACAGAGAAAAACAGATTGATATCAGTTGCATAATTATTCAACCCCTTTGCTGCTGCAGCCCTAAATCAGCTCAGGTGCAAATGATTTGTTTGAAATGTCATAAAATTAGTGAAATGGTTTCAGCCTGTGTGTACGCAAAGTGCTTTAACTTGTAGGTAATTTCCCTCAGGTATATAAAGACGTTCAAGCTGCAATTCACATAGTGATCCAACAAAGCAACCATAAAGACCAAGGAGCTTTCGAAACAAGTCAGGGATAAAGTGGTAGAGAGGCAAAGAGCAGGAGAAGGGTACAAGACAATTTCAAAGGTGCTGATTATCCCTCTCAGCACAGTGAAGTCCATCATTAAGTGGAAGATGCATCATACCACCCAGACACTACCCAGATCAGGTCGCCCTCTCAAACTGAGCAGCCGGGCAAGCAGGAAACTGGTTCAGGATGTCACTCTGAAGCCAACAATGACCTTGAGAGATCTGCAAAGTTCTGTGTCTGAGATGGGAGTCAGTGTTCACACATCAATAATAAGCCAGTCCCTACACAAAGCTGGCCTCTATGGACGGGTGGCAAGAAAGAAGCCATTACTCAAAAAGCCTCATCTTAAAGCACAATGGAGTTTGCGAATAAGCATGTAGATGTTCCTGCAGACATGTGGAAAAAGGTTTTGTGGTCAGACGAGACAAAAATTTAACTTTTCATTCTAAATTCCAAGAGTTACATCTAGTGCAAGCCCAACACTGCGCATCACCCAGTCAACACCATCCCACCGGTCAAGCATGGTGGTGGCAGCATCATGTTATGGGGATGCTTCTCTTCAACAGGGACTGGGAAGCTTGTCAGGATAGAGGGGAGAATGGATGGTGCAAAGTACAGGCGAATCCTTGAGGAAAACCTGTTTGTCAGCCAACAGGACAATGACCCGAACAACAAAGCCAAAGCCACACTGGAGTGGTTGAACAAGAAGAGAATTAATGTTCTTGAGTGGCCCAGTCAAAGTACTGACTTGAATCCAATCGAAAATTTATGGCGAGACTTGAAGATTGCAGTCCATCTACGATCCCCAACAAACTTATCAGAACTGGAGCTTTTTTCCTACTTATGCAACCAGTAAATTTCATTTTGTACATTTTCTTTGCATGTTTTGCTGACATGTAACCTTCTTCTCATATAACAGTGTTCAGCTTAACCACTACAGCTTTGAATAAAAAAGTTTGTTTGAAAAACTGCATTATTTGTAATTCAACAAAATGTAACATTATTGGTAGGGGTGAATACTTCTGCAAACCACTGTATGTATGTATGTATGTATCCAATTGTACAGGCTGCTGTAACATTACATAACAAAACCTGCAAGACACGGTTCTGTTCTGGTCAAAGCGGTATAACGCACCATTTATTTGAAGTGTTAAAAACCAAACAAACTTTAAAAAAAAAACGACAATCAAAATTAAGTGCATAAACAATTAACTACATCGACAATCAAAGCATACACAAGAATCAAGCATCTAGCTAGTTAAAGTACATGCTATACACAAACTTGAAAAAAATTAAGATAAACAGAAAGCTTGAACATAAAAAAACATTGCATAATACATAACACACTAGTGGGTACCAGTAATGGCGCCTGTGATTCAAAACGCATAGAATCATGGGTAAACTTGCTCGGAATTATGGGAGACTGTCCGATCCTTCTTTTTATTATTCTTGACAGAATTTAAAGTACCGATGGCCATCTTGTTTATAGTTACAGATGTACAGTAACTATAAAACTGAGTGACCAATTACCAGCAAAAAAAATCCAAAAGTAGTAAGTAGACATGCCGATTTGTATGAAGAACAATGAAATGAACTGGAGAATAACAAAACAGAAAAAATACCAAAAGAATAATTAAATAAATACATCAAAAATCACTGTCTTTATACTCACTCACCCCGACTTTGTCATTTCAAATAATGTATTTTTAGCGGTTTGTAAATGCTTCAGAAAAACACGATGAAATGCACATTATCCACCCCTCTCTGACAGAGACAAATTACTGAAATCTGAAACGTCATTTTTTATTTATTTTGCTTACTCCTGTTCTGTGAAACAATAGCGTCTTGCATTCATAGAAAAAAATTAATTCATTTCCATCTCGACGCTTTTCAATGGCAATGTCAAATTCAGCACATCAAAAATAAATATTTACTTACTTTTGCATATTTCAATTAAATCCATTTACTCGGCTTAGTGTGTAGTTCAATGTTATAAATTGGACTACTTTTGTGGTCCCTTTATTGGCGTAAGGATATTTTAATGTGTTTTTTAAATGTGTTTTTTTCCAAATCTACTGTTTGACCTAGATTATAAATGCAATAAGGCCCACGAGGCTGTCCGTATACGTCGAATATTCAGACTTCTTGGGGGTTGGAGGCACTAAGCCCAGAGGCGTCCATATATTCGATGTATACGGACACCCTATCAGGCCTTATTGCATGCATACATATATATTATACAGTGGTTTGCAGAAGTATTCACCCCCCTGCAAAGTTTTCACATTTTGTTGAATTACAAATAATCTATACACAGTTTTTCAAACAAACTTTTTTTTATTAAAAGCTGTAGTGGTTAAACTGAACACTGTTATATGAGGAGGAGTTTAAATGTCAGCAAAACTTGCAAAAAAAATGTACAAAATTAAATTTCCTGGTTCCATGAGTATTCAGCCCCTTAAGTCAGTACTTGGTAGAAGCACATTTTGCAGCAATTACTGCTATGAGTCTTTTTGGATAGGTCTGTACTAGCTTTGCACAGTAGGATGGTGAAATTTTTGCCAATTCTTCATGGGAAAATTGCTCCAGTTCTGATAAGTTTGTTGGGGATGTTCGATTGACTGCAATCTTCAAGTCTCGCCATAAATTTTCAATTGGATTCAAGTCAGGACTTTGACTGGGCCACTCAAGAACATGAATTCTCTTCTTGTTCAACCACTCCAGTGTGGCTTTGGCTTTGTGCTTCGGGTCATTGTCCTGCTGAAATGTGAATTTCCTCCCCAGTTTCAGAGTCTTGGCTGACTCAAACAGGTTTTCCTCAAGGATACGCCTGTACTTTGCACTATCCATTCTCCCCTCTATCCTGACAAGCTTCCCAGTCCCTGCTGAAGAGAAGCATCCTCATAACATGATGCTGCCACCACCATGCTTGACAGTTGGGATGGTGTTGACTGGATGATGTGCAGTGTTGGGCTTGTGCCAGACGTAACGCTTGGAATTTAGACCGAAAAGTTCAATTTTTGTCTCGTCTGACCACAAAACCTTTTTCCACATGTCTGCAGTATCATCAACACGCTTTTTCACAAACTCCATACATGCTTTAAGATGAGGCTTTTTGAGTAATGGCTTCTTTCTTGCCACCCGTCCATACAGGCCATCTTTGTGTAGGGACGGGCTTATTGTGTGAACACTGACTCCCATCTCAGACACAGAACTTTGCAGATCTCTCAAGGTCATTGTTGGCTTCAGAGTGACATCCTGAACCAGTTTCTCAGTTTGTAGCCCATTTATTATTTTTTATAATACATGGATATTAGTATCTGTAATAAAATAAGACAATAAACAGGTGTTAAGGTTCAAATTGCAAGTGAATTTTAATGAATAAGTCACGGGGTGTACAAGAGTCAAATAATGACTATGCAAATATAGACTTCATCCCTATATATATATATATATATATATATATATATATATATATATATATATATATATATATATATATATATATATTGTTGTGTTGAAACAAACTGGATATATTGGTGTTGATTTTTTCAATAGTTGTGACAGTAAGAGAGCTTCCTTTTTATTTTAGGTTCTGAACTAATTTAATTTCAGAAAAAGGCCCATTTTAAGAGAGTTTGAATTCCAAACCCCAAAGTTAAAGTTGTTTCTGATTTATGACCATTACGAATAATACACTTTTTAAATTTAATTTCATGGTTCGGTATACTAGTTGATTGACAGATCCAATGAAAGCTGTCGACCATAGGAATTAATCTTAACAGGGCCAAAGGGATATTGGCCGCAAGCCTAAAACAATTATTTCCATTCGGAGTACTAGACAATGCTGGACATTGGTGTGATTGTTTGGGAAGCGTGTGATTCACAAGCCCAGTGCAGGTGATGTGCAGGTTTTCTCACTTTAAAAAGTATTTCACATTTGCTGGCAGAGAGAGGGCAACACTCCTGGCAAACAACTAATAGTCTAAACAGGAAAAACTCTTACTGCATTGTTATCGGAAATATCTGAATTCTTATCGTGGGAAAACTGGATTTTAATATTTCAGCATTGTCAAACTTTTTCTGCCAATTTTAACTACAAAATAAAGAATAAGTGTCACAGGTGATTTTCTTGTGTAGACCAAAAACAATAGAAAATAGCTTCAAATGACTATTTTCAATGACTGACATGTTGTTACCTGTCAATTTGTATAAATATTTTTTCCAGAATTTGGGCCAAAAATAACAAACCCCTTATTGACACTTTTCCCTTTTATTCTTGTTTGGCGTTCTGATATTTAATTCCACCATTTAAGAGTTCAAGATAACATAGTAGTCAAACACCAGATAACTTTAAGTACATTCACATAAAATCTACTTACTATGTCTTAAAAACCAGGCCCTATATGTACTGTAAGCCCACTTGCTATACTGTGGTAAAGAAACTCAGTAAGCCACTTGCATGCTTGCAATGACAGATCTTTTAACCAAACAACTATTTTTGTTTCGCAGATTTATACCTTATATACTGTACAGTCCCAGAAAATATTGGCATTATAACAGAGTTTTTTAAAAAAATGAGTGATAATACCACATTAAAATACATTTGTAATTTCCTTTTTTTTTGGCGAGAGACTGCTAAAATTGAGACCAGTTCCTCCAATTGAGTTAGACTTAACATTTCTGATTACAATAATAAACACAAAAGGGAACTTGTCAAATAGACCTATGAATATAATAAATGCACCCAAAGTAAACTTAAACGGTATTGGTGCCTGGCTGACCAACTTGAGCCTGAAAACTTTTTTTTTTTTTTTTTTTTTTAAGAATAGTATGTGTTTTGTTTCATTTGGTTTTAAGTTAGTTTTGAGGTGAAATATATGAGCAAGACTGAACTGCATGTTTAAAAGCTTTAGTGAGTTTGTTGTTTCCAGTAGGAAAACTACTGTACTTGTTGTTTTTTTTAAAAATACAAACAGTGGACAGGAACTTTCTCTAACCTAGATTGGTTAAGACAAAAGCCTTGGGACAAATTATACACATTATACTGCAGTCACCAGATATGTGACTCAGTTCACTACTGCCCTTCAGGCAGAATTCTAAAACTTGTTTTATTCAACCTGACCAGCATTAACTAGATGAATCCTGCTTTGTGAAGCAGCCTTTAAGATGACTTCCGTCAAATCTTTGCTGTTACACACATATAAACATCTGTGTTTTGTGAGAGGAGTGTGTTTGCAGCAGTTCAGTATAAAACAAAGATGCTAATGAAAGTAATTTATGTGAGCCAACTACAAAATGTGTGTAATGCACTGTGAGTATTTTGGTTTTGAAGCCACAAGGCTGCCATTTGAGTGAGATTTGCATATTATTTTGTAGAGGTCACTGGTAAGAGATGTTCACTGTACTTGCTGTACTTTATGCAGGAAATCCAGATCTGTTATAAGGTCAGGCAACTGAAGTGTTTCGTAAGATATAGCCTACGTAAAGATGTTCTCGTTTCTATGATTAAATCAGTCTTAGGTATTTAGATGCACTCTGTATAATTACACAGTGTATATACTGAGCTAAATAAACAAATTACAAATCATTTGTATATTTAATATAGCATGCAGTGTTACTCCGTGGTGTCATTGAGGTTACGGAGTAAATAAAATAAAATGTTGGGCTTCAATTTTGTGTCGCTACATTTCACCACTGCTGTGTTGTCATTCGTGTTTTGCTCTGGATACAAAGCATAATGTTGAATTTAAAAATTGCCAAGAGGTTATGACCAAAATCATCAGAAAGAGTGTGACAGAAACCTCTCGGTGCATCTCAGGGCTGTGTAACACAAATTCTCCAGATGGTAACAGCAACCAATTTAAAAACTAGTTGGGGGCCATAATATAAAAATGACTGAGCTTAACCACTGAGCCACCACATGTTAAAGTCATTAAAAATAAATAAAACACAGTGTGCATATAACTGTTCCCTGTATTACAATTTCAGCAGCTAAATTGAAAATGATTCCTGTTTCAAAGTCACATTTAATCCTTTACTGTTAAATTATTCTTAAATAAGGTACTTTAAAGAATAACATGGAGAAAATGTGAACATATAACTTAGGAATACAAAAAAAAAACTTTCTGTAAGTTCAGTGTTTTGATTAGAAATCTTTCTCATTGTCTTCAATTTTTTTTTTAATACAGTAGATGCTGCTGATTAACAACCTCTCGGTCCCCAGCAAAATGTTGTCATTAACTGAAAGTTGCCAATAAGCGAAAAGCCCCAGTTTTCAAGTGTATTTGGAACAACGATATATACTGTAATTGTACAAATATGACACTGAAATACATGTGTTTTAAATGTTAGTGTTAAAAAATTAACATGAGAAACACGAAATACCCAAAAATAGAACTGTTTACTTCATGCGTGTGTAAAACACACAAAAAAGGGAGTAGGCTTAAACAGTACTACACAACGATGTACTACAATTGTCTGGCAGCTAGTAATAAAGCCGTCAATAAGTGGGGTGCAGTTGCTAATATCAGAATTCCATTAACATTAAAGCCTATGGGAAAGGATTGGGAAAATGTTGTTAATAACCGAAGGTTGTCTATCAAGGTTGCTAATATTATTAATAGTATTTCCAAATTTAGCACAATTGAGTGTTTAATACTTATGGATGTCATATAACCTAATGAACACGTTGACTGTTTTCACAGACCCCAATTAGCAAGCTTAATGTTGGACTAGTGTTTGTTGGTTTGTGAAAGAAGTTAACTCTTTGTTGCATCGTGCAGTAAATTTCAATAATGTAGCCCTACTGTGCAAAATGGTGATACAGATAAGATCACTCAAACCTGATTTACCAGCTTCAGTGAACAAACCTGTACCTTTACAATGGAACTGTATTGAATCGTTTTTAGAAAAGAGAGCACATTTTGGTGTTATTACAGTACGGAGGCGTATAGAGTAGCACATTTACACATTTTTGGAGAGGTATCAAACTAGAGGTTTACTCATTTGCTTTGGTAACCCACTTTATTTCTTTAAATTGGTTAATATGAAAGCAATAAGGCACGACAGGGTTTGTGATATACTCAATTATCACCACGCTCCCTGGTTGTGTTGCAAGTCACGAGGCGAAGCTGAGTAGCTTCAACCAGCCAGGTCATGGTGCTACTGGAGTATATCACACACCCTGAAGTGTCTTATTGTGCTTATAAAATGGGTTAACTAACTAAATTGAAAAAAAAGCTAAAACGTTTTAATTAAGTAATTTTTATTAAATATCCTTCTGCCTAAAACTGAGCTAAGAAAAAATAGTTCCATATAAGTTCAAAAATAAAATAAAATAAAACCAGAAATTCCCAAAAGGTCAACATCTACATAAATCTCATCGGTCATGTTTATTGCGATAAATTCCAATGCCTGCCAGGTTTTTTTCCTCCAAATTCTAGTGGTGTATGAATTTTTGTAAATAAGTGCCGACCCATGGTGATATGCTGTAATATCAACACCCCCATGTGACCTGTTTTTTTTACCAATCAGGACAGAGTATTTAAAATACCCATGTTATACATTTTCAGTAAAGGATAGTATTTCATTTCAATATGTTTTATTGTTTTGAAAGACATTGTAGGGCAGCAATGGGAAATTGTACCTGGAAACTAAATGTCCTGGAACAAGCAAGAAATAAGTTGGTTGCAGTTATATGAAGTTAAATGATTAGTTTGAAAACTCAAATGCTCATTGAATAGTGCTGTGAGAAGAAAAAGGGGCCCTTGGGGTTGTGTTTTACAAGCATTTCTAGTCTAATATTCAAGATTTGTAAATTCTACAAGAAAAACTATAATTGCTGTCCACACAACCCCTAATGGTTTTTGAAAGTATAGTCTGACCATAACATTTCTATTTCAACAGAGACCATTGAATATAATCCATCTTTTCAAAGATGCATGAACTTTCTGTTCCTTTCTTATGTAAATATTGATTGACACTTCCTTATCAAAGTCCAGCTTTAGTGAGCCTGTGATTGAAACCTAATCAGTTTTCACAGGTGCCATTAACTAAGGAAGTGCCGCATTGTGAAGGAACTTCAAAACAATAAGTACAATGGGGAAACAGACCTTGCTGTGTTACTTTAGAGCCAGTGAAAGCCTGCCAAGAATGTGCTGTGTATTTTGGCAGGATTCTATAGAACCTGAATGCTTTTTTTTTTTTTTCGCAAGACTTAACTGTTGGGTCTTTCATGGTAGTAGTGAAACATAAAGTTGGTTCGATTGACAATCTACAAAACTGGTTATTGAAGCAGCATGTTTACCTGATTTTGGTTTCACAGCCTTAGGGGGTCACACCCCTTAAGTGCTGGGGAAGGGAAGTTGATGTCTTGTGGAAGAGAACACTGCAACCAAGCTTTTAGGGGGTACTGTAGCAACAGTGGTTTGTACTTTCAGCGCAGTCTTTTTTTAAAGTGGAAAGAGAAGAGGGGGGGTCTTCTTTTTACCCTTTATCAATATGGTGACCATATGGTGACATCCCATTAGTGTTTTAACAAGCTTGACCAATGTTCTTGGTGTAAAAGGGTTAAGTACCACATTTTAAAATGTTCCATGGCAACATAGTTATTTACAGTGAATTACCTGAAGTTAATCATTAACAGTTTTACCAAAAGAATGTGTTGGAGAATTGCACAAACATTAAAATGTGGTATAAGATGGATGACTGTCTAAATTGTTAACTCTACAAGCTTATCATGGTTGACAAACTCAAGAAATTGAATAAATGAATGCATAACATAAGTTTTTTGAAAATATCACTATAAACAATCTCTTCAGCTGTCATTTTTCTCATTGGAAACAACAATAAAAAATATGAAACAGTTTAGTAACAGTCCAGTAATGTCATGTGAGAGTAATCCTATGTACAGTACTCCACAAATTTTAAGTTTAGCGTTTTACTGGCATTCTAATAATAACCAGGATAAAACACGAAACACTGATAAAGGTGTGTTGACTGACTCGTTGCTCTAAAACAGGTTCACTGCTGTGTATTACCCGATTGTAATATAAATAGCACCCCTTTTAATGTAAACACATAATTAGTCCTCTCAATTGTTTCTTTCAGAATTCTGCAGTGTTATTTGCATGGTTTAAAAAGAGGCGTGTCTCCAGACAGAATGTCTTTATGAAACCAACAATGTGCAGTGTAGTGACTACATCCTTTACACAGTAAAGTGATCTATTTCCTTTAAGGATTGTATAGCTAGAAAAATAGTTTTGAGCTAATTTCTTTGTCGTCAGAAAATATAATTCAATTAAGACGGCCATGGTTTAAAATTGCTAATTATAGCTTAATTAAAGGCAGGTATTAACTTAGCTTACTTATTAACTTAGCTTACTTGGGTAAAGCTCTGCCTTCAGCGCAGTACCTTAGCTCTTAGTTTTTCAGCATAGAAGAATGCAGTGCTTTGCCGTTGTTGCCGTCTTATTTGCTATCTTATTCTCTACGTGTTTACGACTGGCATTATGATATTTAATGGTATTGACTCGTACATGATCACACGAATTACAGCAAAACTTTAAGAATACTATTGCACCATCCTCATCTAGATAATCAGGTTTCTTTTAGCTCTCTCTTACTGAAATATTGCTTTTTTTTCTTCGTTGGTGCTGCCGCCATGTTGAGTTTCAGCAGACATATGGAGTGAAGTCACGTGATGAACAAACTCACGAAAAAAAATAATGGACATGGTATGTCTTCAATTACTATACACTTACATGTGTATTTTCAACTAAGTGCTGATTACATTTTTCCCAGTTTCAAAACGCTTGAGATGATTTCTGAAATGGTCGTTTTTTTAAAAGGGAAGTAAAACAAAAACAGTCAAAGTGTGAATATTGTGATTTTTATTTATGTTTACCGGAGTATTTATACTTAAATAATGCAGGAAGATTGTGCTTCACTGATTTTAGTATTCAATTATACGACAAGTTAAAAACTGTAAAGTTAATGAGCCGCACTCTCTATGGAGTGCTGCTCATTAACTTTACAGTAGATTCACTGGCGCCGAGCGAGCTCTGCACTAATGTGACATGCATTTTTACAGAAATCAGAGAATCAGCTGCAAGACAGACACAAATATGCTTATGTTAATGCTTTGTAAGAATGCTCTCAAAATAATAGGTTTACCTCGAAAGGCTGGAGTCTCGATTTGAGGTTGATATTTATAATAATAACTTGCGAAAGTTAGTAAACTGAGTGTGAAGGTTGTTGCCAGTTACTGCGAAAAATGCGCGCATTTTAGCCTTGGAGGGAACGCTGCACACAATATAATACTACGTTATTCTTTGTATTCATGTTGATTTTTGTCATAAATACAACACGTAAACGATAGCTGTTAATTTTTTAACATGTATAATTATAAAACAGTTTAAATATAGGCCCTATGTCTTGTTCTAGTAGTTTTACAATAGCGTGGCTGCACTATCTGTTATTATCTGTGTCCTATCGGTATTGGCTGATGTGGGTAGATAACCATCGGCTATCGGTATCGACCAAGAAAATCTTTATCGGTGCACCCCTACTAATTACTTTTGCTGCCACCTGCATACTACCCATAGTTGGACATTGTTTTTACATTTGTATTTGTGTGCAATGTTCAGAAAAGCACATAATACTATAGGCGCATAACTTTGTTGAAAAGTGTGGGGGTGGGGGCGACCAATTGACCTGGCGAGTGTAGCAAGGCAAATTATTTTTAGTCATTACAGTTTGTCATTGCAAACCCATGACACTGAGTTGGTGTTTCAGCATAAAATGTGCAATATGTGCTTACCGACCATGGATAAATTACAAATACATGTAAGTAGCACCAAATGGCACAACCAGTACCAATGGCATCTCTGCACAGTGCTACACCTGATTGGTCAATATGAGGTCCTTAATCTCTGGCAAAGGACAGTGAATGTTATCATTCAAACTGTGTTTAATCACTGTTCCAAATCAATACACCGAAAATACAGAAATACAGAATTCGTGTATTTGACTTTTTTCTGCTTGATGAAAGAACGTCTCCTTTCTTGTGCACACCCTGTGAATGTTGTCTCTCACTGTAGTGTGCTTTCTCATTGCACTATACATTCAATCTACCAATTTAAATTTAGTATTGCAAATATAGTAATAAATAAATAAATAAATAAAATAATCAAGAATAGTGTTTGCTGTTAGTGGCAAAACCAACGAGTCTCCGGTTTGAATGACGAGTTGAAGAAATCAAACAAATGGATGCAGTCTGAATACTTTCAGCACCTTTATTTCAGCATTTCACAGTAACAACACAGGATGGTGCTGTCTTCACTAACAAAGCCAGCAAGGAGGCTTTGAATAAACTTTATGAATACACTGTGAACAAGTTACTGAACAAACAGCATGATCAGCATTAACACACGTAAACTACTAGGTATTTTTAATTACTAAAATTTTTTTTTCGCTTATACATTTTTGGACCTATCAGTAACTTAAATACTGAAACATGCACAAACCTGCACTCAATTCCTAATTAAAAAAAAAAAAAAAAGTTTTTTTTATTCTTTTACATGTTTTACAAACAGTTCACAAACCATGTTCCCTTTTATGTACGATGTACCTAAACCGAAGAACAGCTCCATGTAAGTAAAATATTTCTATTTAGTATTGAGGTATTATTTAGGCTATTAGAAATACCCACGGCATGGCATGTCCAACGTTGGGATAATGAAGCCTGAGAGAAGGCTACCAGACCACAGATGGAATTCTGAGCAAACCCCATTACTCATGGAATATTGAGAAAAACATTTGTATTCACAGGCAACAAAAACTAGTGCTGTATAAAATCACACAAACACAAAAAAACAAAAAAAAAACTAGAAAAACTTTAAATGTTATCTGTAATGCAGTAGCTTTAGCATCCAGTAAGGCTTGCCTTAAATATCCCATGCTGAAGGTTTTTATTATTTTGAAATACCAGTGTTTCAAATTGTTACTACTGCTTAGTAACAGTAACATCATTTTATTTAGAGTTGGTTTTGAAGGTAAACCCATTCATGGCTTCGCAGGAACATTAACCTGCTAACTTTCCTTATTTTTTTTATTTTTTTTAATAAGTCTTTTTTCAATGAACAGAATTAAATTAATACTACCAAGCCTATATTTAACTAATCATTTTTGTAGTCTCAATTTAACTGCCCAGTGGCTTCTGTTGCAGTCCTAAGCTGCTAACGTTAGCTATTGTAATACAGTGCGGACCATGGGTCAAACCAATATTCGTTTAAGATGTAGTGCTTTTTTTTAATTTGTTTTTTTTAATTTAGTAATCTCTTTACCTCTTCATTGTATTGCCAGCTTATTGCTGGCATTACAATATACAGACTAGTCGAAAACGAGGGACATTATTACAAAAATATACAATTTTCATAAAATTACAAATTAAATACAATGTTCAGGAGAGTTATCTCTCCCATCTGTAGTTTAATCTGCAACAACGCAGACTGGTTTATGCTGTTCTTGCTATAAAACTGCTTGCATGTGTTTCTCGTATACCCTGGACAGATAGAGTTGCCTTAGTTAGAGCAGAGCTCTTCAACTAGGTTTTTAAATTTCTTGGGACCAGATTGGAAAAAAGTTAAGAGTAGGTGGCGCATAGTATTTTACTCTGCACATTTTTAAGCAATAATACATATTATATAACTTCTTGTTCATATATTGAACAAGACTTACACATTTTACCATATGACTAGTACTTTAATAATAGAACAGTGTGAGAATTACAAGCATTTTAAAATGTATGCGACATATTAATAAGAAGAGATCAGCGCTTCTACTTTTGAGCTTCTAACTGTGGCCTCTGCTCTGGATACATATTTCCAAACACTCCTTGTTTGGTTTCAAAAAGTGCCTTTTCATATTGTATTCCTTAACTACTGACACACATTCATTGCACAATAAACACATTGGCTTTGCGTTCGATACAGTTGGTGAAATAAATATCCACCGATTTTTTTTACATTTTTTTTGTATCGGGTGTTTTATCAGGTTTTATCGGTTAAAACCGAAAATCAGAAGCCCTACTTATAATATTTGAGAACCCTCATTTACACTGTCTCCGCCCCTTTTTGTGAATTTATGCAGGAATGCCCATAATTACATATTCATCTGAGGTTGAACTGCAAAGAAAAACTGCTGCCGCAAAGCATTCCCTAAAAAGTCGCTAACCGCATGTTTAGTACATTTCACCCTAGACTTCCGACTCATTTGCGACAGGCGCAACACTTTAGTACATCTACCCCTCTGATGGATGTACCAGAGTCAGCTTCAACATTAGTAATGTTACAAGTATTTAAAATTGGAGAAATTCAAAATTGAAAGACACATTTTCATATAAAGTTCTTAAATAACCAAACTAGATAACTGTATAATGTATTTTCTACTATAAAAAAAGTAATACACTTATCATAAAATTGATTAGAACATGTTTTATTATCTTTTTTTCTTTTTGTTTCCCCCTCAATGCTAGGTCCAGCACCAAAAAAGTGGACTCCAGATGATTGGAACTGCAATATTTGGGCTTCCATGTGGTTAAAGCTTTGTACCCAAAACTGAAGGATTCCTTAATGTCTGAAGAGGATTCCTTAAAGTCTGAAGAGAAACAATGAAATGTATTTATTGGCTACAGTGATAGCGAAGAGTTAACAAAGTGCTGCATGGTTTTCCGCATTAACACAACGAGGATGATTATCAACAAGAAAGCTCCAAAAATAATACAGCAATGGTTTAGTAAACTTAGATTACCTTGCACTGCTCAAAGGTTTGGGTTTTGGTACAAGGGACAACTTCCCAGTGTTTTTTAATTAGTGGCTTTTAATTTGAGCCACACCCGTAGACATTTGCTGGAATTACTTTCCTTGCCCAGCCAGCTTGAGGGATCAGAGATCTCCTGATGTTCCGTAAGAAAGCTGCTGGAGGAAAAATATTTAAATTGCTAAGATTTTTTGTTTGGAACACCAGCTCCTTTAAGTCTTTGCTTACTGTAGACTTTCTTTGCTGAGTGACTCTTCTTCTTCTTCACAAAGTCTAACTTTAATCAAATGGCATGGGTCAAGTTCTTCAGGAAGCCTGGCGGCAATCTTGGAAAAACCTACCAGCCTGGGAGCATGCTTTCCCTTGCCCCGACAAAAGGCTTGTTAAATGAACCAGGACAGAACAGTTGCTTTCTCAACAGTGCTGTGCAGGTGAGTCTTCTCAACAAGACAAAAATATGCAAAAGCTATACATTCTAATGTGTTAAAAGTACCAAACTTGTAAAAGTACCAACTTGTGTACTCTACATAATTTGTCAGTCAACAGTGGAAAAATCCAATTTCAAGGAATGTTTTTTAAGTTTCATTTTTTTTAATTATTATTTTATTTTTTTATAACCCAACAATTGAGTAGCCATATTGAAAGAAGCTGACAGTTTCAGTTACTGATTTACTTAACTCAATGGGTAAATAATAAAAGGTTTATGGTACGAGATTCACAGATTGACCTTTTTTTTGTTGTTGTAAGATTTGTACAAATATTGGACTACTTGCAAGCCCAAGTCATCACAAGGGTTTGGCCTACTTTTTGACTGATGAATCAGTTTACCAAAAGCTTCTCCGTACACGGAAGAACAGCTGTGCATTAGGAACGTCTGTCTTGTTACAGTTCCTGGAAATCTGGAAAGGATCAGTATCTTTTAAAGGGTTGAATTGATCTTCTAATGCTGGTTAAGGATGGATTGATAAGCACCAGTAATCCTACTAAGTGTGTGCATCAATATACATCTGTACTTCCTGTTGTGTTAAATACAGACTTTGTACCCTTAGAATGTTTTACTTATTTACAGTGAAGGTGTAAGGTGATTCTTTAAAGTAATTTTAGCTAACGCATTTCTTCCAAAAGAACTGTGTTTTCTGACAAATACTTGACGCTCTTTCGGCATGTTCCGTTTCTTCGGCAATGATTTGATGTTGTGAGCATCAAATAAACCAAAAGATCACGGATAACAGCACAGCATGAAAAGTATTCTCTATGTTTGGCATGCTGGAAAAAAGTTTTTCCAGAGAACTTCTGCAAGAGAGCAGAGTGCGTTTGGAAAATTGCAATGTGAAACCAATAGGATTCTATCTCCCCAACCCTAGCATGTCTGCTGTGTTTTTCTTTTCTTTTTTTAAACTACAACTATACTTATGTCAAAGTATAGTACTACTACTATTTATGGAATCTTTTTTAAGATAAAAAACAACATAATAAAACCTTAATCAGGACTTGAGTAAAACCAAAAACTATATACTTGACAAGTATACAACTGGATTTCATTTTCATAAGGGACAGCAGAGTGGCGCTGATAATCAGGTACTAGTTGTTCCAAACTAATAAAGACTAATAAAAAATGTAAATGTAATTCTTCTGATTATTGTTTTTAATTGAAGTGTAAATGGCTTCAAATTACATTTTAACATCTTAACTTTTATGATACTTGCATTATTTTAGTTCCAAGCTTTGTTGTCCATAATAGTCTTAACATATTATTTTTTTTTTAGCTGAATTTACCAGTATGTGACCAGAATGTCAGTTTCTGATCAGAAACTGACATATGATGCTTTGTCTTTGAACTTGCTCCAGTGGCCAAACTGAAATCGTTTGTAATCAGGAAGTAAAAGAAACGGAAAACAGCACTGGTCATGTGTGAGATAACAACAGATAAGTCAAATCAGCTCACAGATAGCTGCAGAGAATTGTATTGAACAATTACCAAAACTCAGCTAAAAAATAAATAAAATAAAAAAATTATATATATAGTGGCTCCCTTGAGAAAGATATGTGCAACATATCGAAACGTTGGGCAGCTGGCTCTTTGAGCTAAATATATATATATATATATATATATATATATATATATATATATATATATATATATATATATATATATATATATATATATATATACACACACAGGTACATTAATTAAGATGTTAATATAATTTGAAGCTATTTAATTAATATTTGAAAGACATTTAAAAATAGCAGATTTATTTTTATTGTTAATTTTTTGAGCATTTGAAAATGTATAATAAAAGTAAAATTAACAGTCCGTACACCCTGCCATAAGACACTAACACAGTCCCGAAGTAACCCTGAACTGCATGCTGCGGAAACGCTGCGTTATTTTATTTATTTTCTCCTTGCGTTTGGAGAAACGACGAGGGGGTTTACAAAATCCCAATAATAAATAAACAATTAGTAAATGGCGTTTAATACGCCATAAAGTAAAAACAGTGCTGTAAAGGATTACAAATTCAAGGATTACAAAATACTATGGCTGATGCAGTGTTATATATATATATATATATATATATATATATATATATATATATATATGTATATATAATTCAAAACAGCATCAATTCTTCTAGGTACACTTGCACAAAATCAGGGATTTTGTAGGCATATAGTCAGGTGTATGATTAAACAATTATACCAAACAGGTGCTAATGATCATCAATTCAATATGTAGGTTGAAACACAATCATTAACTGAAACAGAAACAGCTGTGTAGGAGGAATAAAACTGGGTGAGGAACAGCCAAACTCAGCTAACAAGGTGAGGGTTGCTGAAGACAGTTTACTGTCAAAAGTCATACACCATGGCAAGACTGAGCACAGCAACAAGACACAAGGTAGTTATACTGCATCAGCAAGGTCTCTCCCAGGCAGAAATTTCCAAGGCAGACAGGGGTTTCCAGATGTGCTGTCCAAGCTCTTTTGAAGAAGCACAAAGAAACGGGCAACGTTGAGGGACCGTGAGCGCAGTGGTCGGCCAAGGAAACTTACTGCAGCAGATGAAAGACACATCATGCTTACTTCCCTTAGCAATCGGAAGATGTCCAGCAGTGCCATCAGCTCAGAACTGGCAGAAAACAGTGGGACCCTGGTACACCCATCTACTGTCCGGAGAAGTCTGGTCAAAAGTGGCCTTCATGGAAGACTTGCGGCCAAAAGCCATACCTCCGACGTGGGAAACAAGGCCAAGCGACTCAACTATGCACGAAAACACAGGAACTGGGGTGCAGAAAAATGGCAGCAGGTGCTCTGGACTGATGAGTCAAAATTTGAAATATTTGGCTGTAGCAGAAGGCAGTTTGTTAAGCCTAAGGGCTGGAGAGTGTACAGAATGAGTGTCTGCAGGCAACAGTGAAGCATGGTGGAGGTTCCTTGCAAGTTTGGGGCTGCATTTCTGCAAATGGAGTTGGGGATTTGGTCAGAATTAATGGTCTCCTCAATGCTGAGAAGTACAGGCAGATACTTATCCATCATGCAATACCATCAGGGAGGCATCTGATTGGCCCCAAATTTATTCTGCAGCATGACAACGACCCCAAACATACAGCGAAAGTCATTAATATATATATATATATATATATATATATATATATATATATATATATATATATATGATAACCAAGCTAGTAAAAGTTTAATATTAGATTAATACTTGGTGTTAACACTTACAGGATAACGTAGCTTCTAATGGTCTTTTTTCTATTCGAATTTAAAAAGACAGCCGCGTAGCCTACTGTGCTTTTATTCAATAACATTGTAAGAGCAAAATGTATAGTTTATTTTCAGGTTTCTAAATTAGAAAACTATATTCCACGATATGTGCTAAAATAAACACGTAATTCCTGTTGATATCAAAATGAAAAAATATATGTGCCCAAAACAACATCGTACTATATTATATTTAGGGCTTCTGATTCTGATTTTCGGATAAAATACCCCTGATACAAAGATAATTAAATCGGTGGATAGCCAATAAACACCGGAAAACACCGGAAAAACTATGGGAATGGTTAATCTATTCACGTTGACGTTATCCTTTTGCCATTCAAAATAATAATAATAAATACATTTCCCAGGGCTGCTGGGCAATGTCCCGCCTTCCTGACTTGTATCTGTCATTGATTCTGCTCTGAATACTTTAAACCGCCCCAACTACTGAGTGACAGCACATTCCTACATTTGTATTGGAGACTCCGCTTGCGAGATTTAAAACGAGATTACAATCAGGATGGAGGCTTGTTTGCGGGATTTAAAGCTGTATTACAGTTAAGATAAGGATGATTTAAAACAGAATTGTGATGAAATGTACAAAAATTCCTACACACAAAACCCCCAGAAGAATGTGACCATAGGGATTTTGTTGTGGAAGACAGCAAAGGGAAGAAGGTACCATTTAAGTGTGCAAGTACTGTCCAGTTACATATTTTGACACACACAAAAAAAGACAAAAAACGCTCAAGCATTTGGAAAGTAACCAAAAACACTAATTTCATACAGTATTTCAAAAATGAAAGCCCCGAAGAAAAAACGATTTACATAAAACTCGAAAATAGCTAAAAAATAAACACAGAAAAATACAATTAATTAAACCCGAAAAACAGAAGCCCGAATTATATTATATCTGCGGCCACAGAAAATTCACGATTTCACGGAAATCGTGTATTTGACTGCCTACCGTGAAAAACGTATTTATTTATTTATTTTTTACATTACTCTTCACTGGCTTTTATCATGTAGAAACCATAGACAACTACATAGAAATGTCTGCAACAATAATAAAACTACTACTAATAATATATCTTATATTTATCATGGTGTCAGTCTTGGATGTCGCATCTTTGCCACTAGATGCAATCTCTGATTTCACAAGCTGTAGAGATGAAATTGAATCTTACAAGCACCATGCTGCTGAAAGTGACAAAAATGTAAATATTGTTGATTTCTGGGTGAGGTCTGAAGTCAGATTCCCAAACATTGTAAAAATTGCACGCTGCTTTTTGTTAATTCCACCAAACTCTGTGGATGCAGAACGAGCAGTTTCCGCATATGGACAGGTTTTTACACCACACAGAAACTGCAACAAGATGGACGATGCTGGCCTTCAATAAATAACTAGTTTTATGCTCACGGGCCAGATAATTATTTTGTGTGTGTGTGTGCACAACACGCTAGATGGATAAAAAGTCGCATACGATTTCTTCTTGTTTTTCCTGTTCTTGTTCTTCAGATTATTTTGTATAGGTTGATTCGCTCAAGTAGCACAATGTTATATATAATTTATTTATTATGGTTTTAAAATGTTATATATAATTTAGTGTGTGTAAAGAAAAACATTAACGAAACTGCACAGCTCTGCCGTGTGTACTATTCGCCATACACATAGTGCTCTGCAGTGATTGTCATGTGACTATATGCAATCTATGCGGGAAATTAAAATACTACACACTGTAAACAAGAAAATGGAAGGCTGAAAATGTGTCTGCAGTAGATCGCGTAAAGCAGTATCCAGCAGGAGTTTTACACAATGATGGAGGTAAGCTCTTCTGTACGTCCTGCAACGTTACTGTAGATCACTACCGAGAATCAGCTGTTGACAGGCATTTAGATTCAAGTATTCACTGAAAGAGAAAGGTGGAAATCCAGAGCAGTACCGCGACTGACTTTCTTGCAAAGAAACAAAAAACTGTGACTTCCATGCTCCAAAAGTCCACTGAAAACCGTGTAGCACGAAACACATACAATTTTGACCTGACAGAGGTGTTTGTTTGCGCAAAAATCCCTCTTGAAAAATTGGACAACCAAAATTCTTAAAAAGTTTCAACCGTAAATTCTTCAGACTGAGTGTAGCAGATGGTGGAGCGATTCCTTCATCAGCCCAACTGTCACCACTTCAAGGGCACATGGAGGAAAACAGTTTAGAGTGTATGGACATGTCAACCGATCAGACCCTCTTACTGTATTAGCCCTTAGGGCTTTCACTGTATCTAGAAGTAAAAAAACATAACAAATTAGGATTGAATCGATGAGGTAATAAGTTCTCTTAGGCATAACAGGAGAATAATTTGTATAAATAATTGTATATAACAGTGGTTCTCAAACTTTGTTCGCGGACCTCCTGGATTTATTTTTTTATTTTTTTTATTTTCACCACACAATAAACAGTGTATAGCTGACTGAAAAATTAGCACATAAAAAAAATAACTATAATACTAAGAATAACCATAGACTTATGTGGCGGAGTGTCCCGCCCTATGTATTTATTTATTATTTATATTATTGTTTGCGGCGCGGATAACAGCGCCGCGTATTTCTTACGGTGTTTGTATATTTAAAAACCCTGTGAGGATGCGTGACTGATCAGCTACTGATTATTTAACTAGCTGACAGTCACGCATCCTTACTAAACTCGTGCAGACTGTTGCCGAGGTGTAATAAGATAATTAACAGCTAGTTATTTTAAAATTGGAGTTTTAAAGAACGGTTCTAGTTTACTTTTCATTAACACGAATATACAGAGAGGGAAAAAAATGACTGCTTTATTTTTTTGATAATTACAGCAGAAATGTATTTATGTGAATTAGTTACAATGCATACATGAGGTACCGGCACAGTTGGAGCTATGAATCTCCAGCTATAATCTTTATTTTGAAAACAGAATGTTGCACACTGATTGGCTGTTAAGGATGTTTTTACCCTGCAGTTAAATAGTACAATGCACGGCGAAACTTATTTTTGGCAAAGCACAGTTCAGTTAATAATTTTATCAATACACAACAAACCCTCAATAAATATACACATTGTTGTGAGATGTCTTTTTAAAGTTTTTAAAAATGAGTGACATTCCTTTCGTCACATTTGATCTTTTCGGAGTCAGACAGAATGGCAAGAATTACAAAAAGCAAAACCAAGAGACCCAAAGATTTAATAAGTCAACAACTTAATGAAATCGAAGAAAATAAAAGTTCTTGGGCAGCTGGTGTTTTTATTGATTTGGTGAAACATAAAGAAAATGTATTCAACTTAAAAACAGTTTGTCTTGAACATGTAAATGGCCTGTTACGATAATTGTATGCTTCAGTGCGTAATTTGGCTGGTCAAGAGGAGGCTGTGTGGTTCGGTGATTAAAGAAAAGGGCTTGTAACCAGAAGTTCCCAGATTTGAAATCCTGGCTCACTCACTGACTCATTGTGTGACCCTGAGCAAGTCGCTTAACCTCCTTGTGCTCTGTCTTTCGGGTGAGACGTTGTTGTAAGTGACTCTGCAGCTGATGCATAGTTCACACACCCTAGTCTCTTTCATTCGCCTTGAATAAAGGCATCTGCTCAATAAACAAATAATAACACTCAATTTTGTTGTTAGCCTCAGTGCTGGTCTCAATCGCTTCGTAAACAGTTCTGACATAAACTGCAATGATAGCCTGTTAGTGACCAAGCATTTAAAAATGCCAATAACATATTTTTGTATTGTTGGCTTCTCCAGGTCAGTGGTAGTAATGCGTGGATAATGAACTTTGTCTTTGCATACTTTTCTGTCTTTTCATTATCAACAAAAATACGTGATTGGCATTTTTAAATGCTTGGTCACTAACCAGGCTAACATTGCGGTTTATGTCAGCTCTGTTTACGGAGCGATTGAGACCAGCACAGGGGCTTCATTCATTTGAATTAATTACAATAAATGGAAAAGTTTAAAACCTCCAGTTTACTGTTTACAACAAATAGAACCTTGTTTGAGAGTATTTTTTTCCAAAGCGGAAGGATATATAATACAAATGTCTTTTTTTTTTAATTGTATGTTTTATAAGGATAAGGATTTGTGGGTTGTGTTGCATTACCATATGCCTTTTTCCAACCCAACTACAGCCATATATCTAGATCTATTTTAACTTGGAGATATTCTCCATGTATGCATTTTATTCCTATTTCAGTAGCTGAGTTTTTGTTCTCAAATTTTGGGTTTGCAATGGGATCTATAAACTATGCTGCCGGTTCCTTTCCGTAATTATGTAACCTTTCCACGGATCACCTGAAGGGAGCCGGAGGACCAGAGGTTGAGAACCAATGGTTTATAGCATTTGTTATGTTCAAAATCCCTGAAGTTAGTGGATGTGATTTGGTAATCCATATTAATGTGGGTTTTTAATACATTTTTACACCTTGGTAAATGTATGCAGGTTAGACCAAATATTCTATTTAGTACTGTGCTTAAATTGAAAACTTAAATAACTAAGAATGTATTTTTTTTTTTCTTCAGGTACTCTGGCATCTCGATATTTTCAGAAGAAGTTTAAGACAGTTGCCTGGGCATGTTTGTCTTGATGATGCCTGTATTTTTTGTGCTTTAAAGGTAAAATAAATGTTATCTTTTGTTATGTTTCTTGAGGCTTGCTTGTCTCAAGACTGTACTCAGAAAATCCCAAGAGTTTTGTTCTTATTCCCAGCATTTTACACAATGGCAAATTTATTTTTCTTTTCCAATTTCCAGAGTATTTTTATCCAGTTTCAACACAGCAGAGAAAGAGCACTGCCTTCGGATGTCTTGCGCAATGCCCTAGCTGAAAGTTTCAAAGATGAGCACAGATTTCAGCTTGGGTTCATGGACGACGCAGCAGAATGCTTTGTAAGTACTTTGTCATTGCCCTGTTTTTCAGCTTTAGGTACTGAAGTGCAAAGCAATACAAAAGGACACAATGTCCTGCTTTGAAATTAAATGTCAAGGTCATGTATTAAGAGTGTTATATCCTTTAGATTCTTTGATTAGTCAGCAGTTACATATTATTTTAAAAAGATATTATGTAACCTCATGCAGCATGGGTGAACACTTTATTTATTTATTTTTCCATTGAGATTAAAATGCCCTCTCAAGGACATCCAAAATCAAAAATTATAAATCTGTTGCAGTAGCTTTTTAATATTTTGCAGACAAGCTAAATATTTTTTTTTTAATTTCTAATTATTTAACGGTTGTATTAACAGTTGTAATGAATTGGCAGATGTTTAATCAAAAATATTGATGCAGATGTTGTAAAAAAAATTAAACACGGTTAATAAAGTGGCACACCTTAATATTTCCTAGCAATTCCTTAATCCAGATATTTCTTTGTGCTTTTATTGTGTTCAATATTGGATCTGAAGTATTTGTTTTGAAGAGAGTAATAGGCTGATATTGTCTAGGAGTGTGTATACGTATGTTGTACGGTATATGGACTCATGCAAAACAACTTTATTTTGTGCCTTCCAGGAGAATATTCTTGAGAGGATTCATTTTCACATAGTGCCTGAATGTGAAAAAGATATGTGCACTTCCAAGTCATGCATTACCCACCAGAAGTTTGCAATGACTTTGTACGAACAGGTAAACTCTAAAAAAAAAAAAAATCTTAACGCTGAGTTCTCCAAGAAGTTTGTTTATTATAGATCAATGGTGTGGGCAGACACATGGCAAATGACATTTAATAGAGAAAAGTGTAAGGAACTGCACGCAGGCAATAAAAATGTGCATTATAAATATCATATGGGAGATACTGAAATTGAAGAAGGAATCTATGAAAATGACCTAGGAGTATGTTAACTCAGGAATGTCTTCATCTAGACAAGGTGGGGAGGCTATAAAAAAAGGCCAACAAGATGCTCGGATATATAGTGAAAAGTGTTGAATTTAAATCAAGGGAAGTAATGTTAAAACTTTACAATGCATTAGTAAGACCTCATCTAGAATATTGTGTTCAGTTCTGGTCACCTTGTTACAAAAAGGATATTGTTGCTCTAGAAAGAGTGCAAAGAAGAGCGACCAGAATTATCACGGGTTTAAAAGACTTGTCGTATGCAGCCAGGCTAAAATAATTGAATCTATTCAGTCTTGAACAAAGAAGACTATGCGGTGATCTGATTCAAGCATTCACAATTCTAAAAGGTATTGACAATGTTGACCCAGGGGACTTTTTCGACCTGAAAAAAGAAACAAGGACCAGGGGTCACAAATTGAGATTAGATAAAGGGGCATTCAGAACAGAAAATAGGAGGCACTTTTTTACATAGAGAATTGTGAGGGTCTGGAAGCAACTCCCCAGTCATGTTGTTGAAGCTGACACCCTGGGATCCTTCAAGAAGCTGCTTGATGAGATTCTGGGATCAATAAGCTACTAATAACCAAACAAGCAAGATGGGGTTTGTAAACTTTCTTATGTTTTTATGATCGTTTCTTTACTACAATAGATGGGATTCAAAGTCCCATACTCGTGACAAAAAACATTTTATTCCTGTACTTCACTTTTATGAACAACTGTGTTCCTCGTAAAGCTCTGTTAAGTGAAAGAACAATTCACAAAGGGGTGATAAATCTCAGACAGGGGTGATTACATCTCAGACCAACCCATCTGATTTGTGTTGCCTTTGCATGTTAACAACCTCTGTTTATAGTTTATTGCTACAATAAACAAACCTGTTAATTTGATACAGAAGAGCTAGGAAATAAAATACTTTGAAACAGACATAGCATTGATACTTTTAAGAATGTCATGACCAATGTATATCTCCTGTTTATTTTTCAAACTGCTTTTTAGCTGTACTTTCTGGAATAGCTAGGATGGTTCAGGAGTGAGATTACCCACAATTCCTGCTTGGCAACATGAGGAAACCTCAATAAAGTGTTTTCCCACCCTTGTAGGGTTTGTTTTTGTCCCATGTGAAGTCAGTTAGAGAAAAAAATACAGTTGATTCTGAATCTTAATTATGACAACACTTTTATAATTGAAAACCCCCTGTCAGAACTCAAACCAATATGAAGGAATGCATGGTAGGTAAATCGAGTGAGATGTATACCTATACGTGTCAAAGTATTTGCTGTCCAATAGCTATAAACTGAGCTTTTGTTAAGGCAAGATGAAAAAGTTTGCACTTGTGCAGATTTATTTTAAGTTTGATTCACAGTTTATGCCCGCTAGAGCTGGAAGCTGATTGGCTGATGGTACTGAATCGTTTTCTAGTAGATGTCAATATGTTAAGAAGTTGATCAAAACAGCTATATAGTCCTAAACCAATAATAAGACATTTGTTTCTTTTTAGAGTGTGTGTCGGAGTTGTGGGGCATCGTCTGACCCTCTGCCTTTTACAGAGTTTGTGCATTATGTGTCCACAACAGCTCTCTGGTAAGTAGCATTTAAAATTTAAATTTGTTTATTTAGCAGACGCCTTTATCCAAGGCGACTTACAGAGACTAGGGTGTGTGAACTACGCATCAGCTGCACAGTCACTTACAATTACGTCTCACCCGAAAGACGGAGCACAAGGAGGTTAAGTGACTTGCTCAGGGTCACACAGTGAGTCAGTGGCTGAGGTGGGATTTGAACCAGGGACCTCCTGGTTACAAGACCTTTACTTTAACCGCTGAACCACACAGCCTTTTCCCAATGAGAAGTTTAAGAGCTTTGAATTTTGCTATTGTATGGACATTTAAAGGCAAACATTTCTTTTTTTTCCCCACTAGCAATCAAGTTGTCAAAATGATGGAGAGAAATGAACGCCTTAAGTCAGACATGTTTGGAGAATTGCTGCAGGCAGCAAGTACTGTTGGAGACTTTAGGAACTGTCCAGTAGGTGAAATATTTTACCTTGTACATTGTTGTTATACTTGTTTATCATACATTTAAAAATGTCGTGTTACACAATCACAGCAGGGCAAAAAAGATATTATATTTATGCAGTGTGTAATTAAATAGGTTCAAGGATTGTTGTGTCTAAATCTCCATAATCCGTGTAAAAGTGTATTAATCATCAGAGTTTAGTCCTGGGTAAACAGATTATGCACCTCATTCATAAGATCTGCTGTTTCAAAGAATTAAACAGTAGGTTAATCTTGCATTTGATCAGTAAATGGAATATGCTATATTTTTTGGTTAGTCCCGGATCAAGCCTATACAGTATTCCCTCTCTAATGCAGACACCATCATGCTGAACACTCGGATATACCGCTTTTTTTTTTTTTTTAAAGGAAATTGTGCAGAGAACACAGTGTTATTTCAGTGCAATTTATATATATATATATATATATATATATATATATATATATATATATATATATATACACACATACAATATATTTTAAATAAATTAAGGTCTATAAATGTGTGTGTGCGTCCAATTTTTCTTTTTAAACTGGACACCTCGTTATTTTGGACAACAAATAAAAGGGCTTTCTTATCTTAGTGGGTTTTAATGTAACTTTAAAATTGCTTCTTTCGTACTCTTGTGTATATACTGTTATTTAAATGGTCTGACTGTGGCAGTTGTATGTGTGACATGCTATACAAATGTATTGTGGTTTGTTATTTTTTTCTGCCATGTACTGTACAGTGCTTTACAATACTTCTGTATAAAAAGTGCAATATAAATGCAATAAATAAATAAACCTGTTTTGCCCCCCGGTTTAATGAGGGCGTACTATACTGCATTCAGTTTTTATTTATTGTTTGAAAAGGTTTGGTCATCCATCCCCATCCCACATTCACAAAAGAATAATACTGTTTATAACATTTCTTGAAAAACACATTTTATTCCTTCCTTAGATAGAAGGTTAAACTTAAGAAGAAGCTGTGGTAGTTTGAATGACTACCAGAGGTGTGCAACTGTGATTTTTGTATTTGTGTGTTTATAATATATTCTCTGTGTGCGTGTGTGTATAATATATATATATATATATATATATATATATATATATATATATATATATATATATACAGTATATATAATATAAAATTTGTTCCTTTTACTAATTATAGTTGCACCCCCCCAATCTGTAATTTCTAAACCATAAGTTTCTAAAAAGGACCTTGGTTAGAAGCAGAACCAGTGATACAGAATTATACAAAGCACACATAATAGCGTATATAACTGGTAAGGAATTAAATATTCAGAAAATATAGATATTATAAATATAGTTAATATACTGTATACTGTATAATGTATTATAATAAAGTCAATATTCAAAAAGGATAAGTAAAATAGATATGTGAAAAATGAAAATTCTATAAAATGCCATGGATACTTAATAAAGTAGCGTGCCACATTCACCAATGGTGACGTGAGGCTGAGTGGGTAAGCCTGTGTGCTATTTATAGCGACAGTGCAGTAGAACATCCTTCCCCTGCAGCCTGCACAAAGCAGCAATGCAACAGCACTGTAGCAGCACTGCAGCAGCACAGAGAACTTGGGTTTTCTCATATTATATAGTGTGTGTTTTGTGATCCTGCTCAGTTTAGGAAAGCTGGCACAATGCTGGCTCGAGAGTATTGCAGAGAGTCCTAACTTGTCAAATGTATATTACACCCCCAGTAAGACCCCTAATAACAATACTTTTATCTTTCCAGAGTAACTGTGGGCAGAGAATTAAAATCCAACGTGTGCTGATGAACTGTCCAGAGATTGTGACCATTGGCTTCGTTTGGGACACAGAGAACTCTGATCTCACTGAGGAGGTTATTCGGTCTCTTGGGCCACATATATATCTCTCAGGGGTAAGACTAGTGAATTGAAAGGAACCATCACTTTTTTAATTTGATTTTCAAATTCAATTTGAGAAAACGCAACTGTTTTAGTAAATAAAAATATGGATAGTTAAGAATCAAGTTCAACATAAAATTAACAGGTATTTGTTCACTCTCCTGGCCAGGGTTTGAATTTGGCTCAGAACTAACTAATCTTGTGTCAACATTCTTCCACATCACAACACTACCACCCTGTTCCAGAGTAATCTGGTAGTGTTCAGGAAAGGATTAAGGTGTGCTCAGAGTGTTATAAAGGGACTCTCTTAGGGTGCCTCTTACTGTAGCCATAGCAATGGCCACTCATCTTTCATTTGCACAAAATACCTGTTAATTCCCAATGTAAGTATTAACATCTAATACACATAAACATAAAACACATTTTATAGCATTGTATCAAGAATCGTTGTTCGTGGTAGCCTTACAAAAAATGTTTTGCATCTTGGAAAAATCTGTCATGTCTGTATGTCTCACATTTCTACATGTGGGACATGTGGATGTTGTTTTGTATTTACAGCTGTGGTGGGGTGTATGTTACTAACATACTTGTTTTGAAACAAAAAACATAAGCAGTCAATCATACAGGATAAGTAGGGCTCATGGTATTTTTATTTTTGGTCACATGATGTCCCTTTAACGTTATATTGAGCCGAATCCGTTTCTTAACTAAATTCTTGGAAAAGCGTTGATTGTAAAACAATTTCACTGTAGTTATTTTTCTCCCGTAACTTGACTGAGACTATGATTCTGTTTCATTGATAATGTAAAAATAAAATAAAATGGCAGCTCCTTATTTTTAATTCAAACCGAACACAAAAAGCGAGTTCAGTTAAATGACTTGTTGAAAAAATGTTGTAACATGCTTTGCAAATAATAGTTTACTCTTAATTATGATTTAATTAAATAAATTTAACTTCACTCGCAGTTAGTGTTCGGTTTAAATTAAATTATTATTATTATTATTATTATTATTATTATTATTATTATTATTATTAATATTATTTATTATTTTTTTTTTACAATTTCAATTAAAAAAAAAAAAATCAGTCTCAAATAAGTTACGGGAGAAAAAACTAAAGTGAACTTGTTTTGCAATCAACACTTTTAAAAGAGTTTCTTTGAACGGAGTTCAGTGTAGTATACAGTCAATTTTATGCAATAAACAAGAACAGACACTTTAAACAAAAATAATGAGTGGCTACAGAACATTTAAATGTACTTGATTAAAATAGACTGATTTAACAACCAGAAAAAAGCCCTTGGTTGCCAGATTCTGCTAATAAATTAGTCCGATTTACAGTTGCAAAGGGGCTGGTTTGTAGTGACTGAAAAAGAAAAAAAATGTTCATCAACTAAATATGTTATTTTTTAGTAAGTATAAATGTGCAGTTTCATTTGTACATGGCTTCAAAGTAGAAAATATATTATAAATAGAATAATAAAATGGAAATGTAATTTGTGAAATGACTGAAGATTCATAACATGCTGAACTCCTTTTTATTTTATTTATTCATTTGTGAGTAATAATATAATTTGTGGATACATTTTGAATCTGTGTCTGTTCCGTTTTTTTTTTTAATACAGTTTCTGTAAATGTGAGTGATAAACCAGTGGCTTATCCTTGTAAGTCTGCAGTTGCATAACCACATCAAATGTACAAGCGTTGCACCCTAATGAGTTCATGCCTTTCTAGATTTAGTTTGTGTTCCGCCATGTCGCTTGGGGCTGCCACGAGAAAGATCAGGCAGGGCAGATGCTCCAGTGCCAGAAGGGAAGACTGTGTCAGTGTCATGTGTGTTTTCCTCCATCTTATTCTAACCCAGTTTGTTAGTCCACAAATTGTCTACATACATTCCCTACAAATCAGACAGCATCATATATGAATCACTGGTCCCGGTCCCCATTTAGCCCACCCAGGCAGGAAAAAATCGATATCTTCATTGACTTTCGACTTGTTGGTTAATGGAATTTATAGATGTGGGCTGTGTAGTATAGATGTGTTTACTTAGCCTAGTGGAAGTTTTCATAGATTTGCATAAATTCTAGTTATAGTTCAGGTTAATAATAGAAATTCACTTCAGATTTGAAAATGAAAGGCTTTAGTTCACACTCTGTTAAGGGCAGTTTCAGTTGTTATTAAAGTGAAAATAAATATCATAAACCATTTATTTTTAAACATATTTTCACCCTCATACAATTCATTAAAAGAGATAATGAAGAGACTTTGCTGTTTTGCTGTGGTTACATACAGGAACCTAAGAGGAAAATATAATTGAGCAAATAATGTTGGTTTATAGTAGCGCGAAACTACAAGATAGCACTGTACAATTACATTGACTATTATCATGACTATTATCATGACTATTATCATGAGTGGCACTGTATTCAGTAGCTCAATTGCAACCTCAAACTGCAGTCGGCACCACCTAATCAGGATACTGATAATCGGGATTTCTGCTTAAATGGGATATAACTCTGGGAGATGGTTTTTCCCCATCCTGTTTATGTGGCTTAATTGGGGTGTCACTTTGTTTAATTGGAATACAAAAAAGTCTCATATTTTAAAGTATGTATTTAACATTTAGTCATAATGTGATATGATTTTATTATTTTTCTTTTCAGTTAGAAACAAAAAAGTGTGACCTAAGGTCGTCTCAAATGCCTCCTGTTTAATTGGGGACAGTCGCTTATTCAGGATATTTTTATAAAGATAAAGCAGCACAAAGTGTACGAGCATTGAATCCCAACATTTTTTTTTTAAATTAAGTTTCTGATTTATTCTTATTTGTTTCTTATTTTTTGTATTTCTACCCCATTGTTCTTTTTTAAACCACTGTCACTGGTACAATATATTTAATTGATGTTATATATATATATATATATATATATATATATATATATATATATATATATATATATATATATATATATACTGTATATATAATCTCGGTGACAGTGGTTTAAAAAAATAAAGGGGTAGAAAGGGTCCTTAATTCAACAGGACACTTACTCAACAGTATCAGCACATGGTATTTCAATGGGAAGTGCCAATGAAACAATATTTGTTTGTTTAGCAGACGCCTTTATTCAATATGTACTAAAATTGTTAAAGCTTTGTGGTGTGTTGCCTATGATTCTCTCTGCCTAGGGTGCTCCCCACATATTAAAAGCATTAAAAGGTCTTTACCTCAATAGGACGCTTATTGGCACACAGCATTTCAGTCAGTTACTATACATTATAGCACACACTGTTTCAATAAGTGCTTGTGACAGAGCGAGTGAATCCAAGTCATAAATCTCCCTCCAGACCTGTGAGGGTGCTGTATAACAGGAACAGTGTGCCTCGGACTGGATGGGTTGGCAATTCATTCCAGGGAAAGTTGGAAGTCAGACATCCAGAAAGGGGGCGGTGTCACAATACCAGAAGTCATCGCCTTAATGCGGTCGGCAATGTGGCAATCACAGATTGGAAGAAAAGCGATTGCACTCGCTACCAAAGGGGGCATGACTGAGGGTATATCAGAGGATGTGTTCCTTTTTGTTATGGTTACGACAGCTGAAGGAGAATAAACGTACCGTGAGTGTTTTGTTTTGTTCTGTCAGTCTATTAATTGTATTGTTTGTCATTGTTAGACGGCAAAACTATCCGGGAGCTATCGCTTGGAGCCAGCACCAAACCCAAACTAAACTTCATCTCTGTGCACGATAAACTGTATTTCACCACTTGCACTAAGAGCACTCACTCTGGACTTGTGATCGTGTTTGTGTTGTGTGTGTTATATTTGTGTTTTATTATTTCGGACTGAACCCCATGGTTTTTAACTGTGCAATACACATTGGTGTGTAGTGCCAGTTATTATTATTTACTGTTCCAACCAAGCAACCCAGCCAAATAAAGAGCTGTTGAAACCGTGAACTGCGTTTTGTCTCTCATTGCGTTGCACTGCATCACCTCAATGCCTGCGCACTGTAAACCACAGTGCCCTTTAAAGTTACGGACCACAAAATAGTTTAAAATTGTGGGGAGTACCCCAGGCAAGGTTGTAACACAAAGATTTACCCATTTTAGCGCATACTCTTTTATTGGCACAGTGTGAGCCAAACCTTCCCATTTGAAATATATCATAACTGGTTGAAATACTGTGCGCTGATAAGTTTAGTTACAGTAAGATTACAAAATGGTTTGGAATAGAATGTGTCTTTTACAGGGACGTGACTATGTCTTTTGCACGACATTAGTTATAAACTTGTGCAAATTATTTATTTGCTGGTCTAATGGTATTTAATGTTTTTAGTTTTGTTAATACGGTATATCTGCTACTTTATTTCGACATTTAAAAAAACATTTTTATTAATAATGGTGCATCCTGATAAAATAATAAACTGTTTTTGAAGTCTTGTATTTAATGGGAAAATTCCTCACTACAGTATTTCAAGTGAATCGGGACGATAAGAAAAAAAACAACAAGGTCTAATACATCTTGCGTGTATTGTTATAACTTACATACTGCATAGGCAAGGTATGCGAGAGACGCATAGAAAAACAAATAGGCTAACAAATACTGTACAACCACTCTCTCGTTTTATCGGGGGCGTCGGGGCCCAATATAAATCCTCTACGCAACCCGCTTTTTTCATTTTTTGTATAAAAAGCAGCACACCATTTTAATTGGTACTCGGAGGGTAATTGCTTCTGATCAACTTAAGTCTCCAATTAATTTTATGAGTCTTCCTCTCCTTTCTCAAATGCACAAACTCCATGCTTTGAAAGAATCCATTCCCAACATAGGAGGCTTGTTGCTAGGGAGCTGATGTCACTGCCCTATGACTTTTGCTTGTGCATTGCTGCCACAAGTGAACACCTCATTGGCTAAAATAAAAACCGCTTCACCAAGTAGATATTTAGTTTGCTTTATGTTATTGTGCAATGAGTGTGTATATGATAACAGTACGCTATTAATGCTTTTATTTTTAATTTTTCTATATTTTTGTTTGATGTTCTGTACGAAATAAAACAAACGGTAATTCTAAGTGAAATTGCCTATGTATATTGCAGCTAAGCCATGCACAGTTAGACTGTAAAAATGGGGAGCCAACTCCAGGACTGCGATATATATTCAAATACGCAGTACAGCGAGGGGCGATATAACGAGGGGTGGGTGTATTGCAAAGTGGCTATGTACTAATGTCTAAATGCACAGTATTTTCCCTTGTGCCTTGCAGCTTTTCTACAGAGTCACAGATGAGCAGGCAAAAAGGAGTGAATTGCACCTTGTTGGAATGATCTGCTACTCCAGTAGACACTACTGTGCCTTTGCTTATCATACCAAATCTTCCAAGTGGGTCTTCTTTGATGATGCCACTGTTAAAGAAGTAAGTAGAAAAGTCTGCTCTAACTAAAAAATGTGCTACAAGTGTATCTGCTTTGATCTCTTGCTTGGATTCAGCACCATCACTGTTTTCCTTTAGATTTGATGTCATTTCAGGCAGGATGCCTGGAATTTTTTCAAATGGAAGGAAAAAACGGATACAAAGAAAGCTGACATTCTGTAAAGACAGATCAAAGCTCACTCTGCAGGCTGTTCTCTGGTGTATGAGAACAGGGCTTGCGGACAGTGTGCCCTTTGCATGCTGAAATTGACAGATATATGTTTCACATAATTAGTGTTGTGGTGTTTTTAACAAAATTAGTTATTTAGAAAAAGAAAATGCTAAAAAACTATTTATGTATTTTATTAATAAATCCTGCTTTTATATAGCCTTTTTTCTTTTTTTTGGTTGTTTTTTTTGTTTCTTAGGTTGGATCCAAATGGAAAGATGTGGTTACTAAATGCATACGAGGCCACTTCCAGCCACTTCTCCTTTTCTATGCTAACCCTGAAGGAACTGCAGTATCCACAGAGGATGCACTCCAGCAGGCCACTTTGTGGTCTCATTATAAATCTCTAAATGGGGACCTTTCAGGTGAGTTTATATATACTCGTAGGAACTGAGGTAATGCATTACATCTGGATTGTGCAATATTCGCCCATTCTTCTTGGCAAAATTGATCAAGCTCTGTCAAGTTGGATGGGGATCGTTGGTGGACAGCAATCTTCAAGTCTTGCCACAGATTCTCAATCAGATTCAAGTCCGGGCTTTGACTGGGCCACTCTGGGACACTCACTTTCTTGTTTTTAAGCCACTCCAGTGTCGCTTTGGCTGTGTGTCTTAGGTCTTTTCCTCAAGGATTTGCCTGTATTTACCTCCATCCATTTTGCCCTCTACCCTGCCAATGAAAAGTATCCCCATAGCATGATGCTGCCACCACTATGCTTCACAGTAGGGAATAGGTGTTACCTGGGTGATGTGCTGTGTTGGGTTTGCGCAAGACATAACACTTTGCATTTAGGCCAAATAGTTCAATTTTTGATTCATCGGACCACAGTCTTTTGCCACATCTTTTCAGAGACTCCCACATGCCTTTTTGCAAATTCCAAGCAGGATTTTACATGGGCTTTTTTTCAGAAATGGCTTCCTTCTTGCCACTCTTCCATACAGGCCAGATTTGTGGAGTACCTGAGCTGTTGTTGACACATGGACAGTTTCTTCCATCTCAGCCATGGAACGCTGTAGGTCTTTCAGAGTTGTCATTGGCCTATTGTTGGCTTCTCTGACCAATCTGATCTGTGCCTTTCCACAACTTTATCCCGGAGTTGTTTTGAAAGCTCCTTGGTCTTCATGGTAGTATCTTTGCTTTGAATGCACTACCCAACTGTGGGAGCTTACAGAGACAGGTGTATTTAATCTGAAACCATGTGAACCACTTTTATTGCACACAGATGGACTCCATTTAACTTATTGTGTGAATTCTGAAGGCAATTGGTTAAACCTGAGCTTATTTAGGAGTGTCATAGCAAAGGGGGTGATTACTTATCTAATGAAGACTTTTCAGGTTTTTATTTTTAATTGATTTGTCCCCCCCCACATATTTTATCACACATTGAAAGTGTTGAGTAGGTTGTGTAAATCAAAGGGAAAAAAAATCCCATTTAAATGCATCAGGATTTCAGGTTGTAACACAACAAACTGTGTAAATGTCCAAGGGGGGTGAATACTTACTATAGGCACTGTATATATCTCTTTATCTATCTCTGTCTATCTATATATAAAAAATAATAATTTAAAAATATATATATATATATATATATATATATATATATATATATATATATATATATATATATATATATATATATATATATATATATATATATATATTGGTTAAATAGTAACCAGTAGAGTAAGCTTACATTTTGTAAGACAACCATGATGGGAATATTGCACCAGCATCACATTTTCTGAATGTACTGTAACTTTGATATATTGGTTCCTGTCACTTAGTGAAAACCTTATTTTTGTATGGTGTGTTTTTTATTGAATTTGAAATTTGCCAGCTGTCCTAAGATGCCCTCATGGAAAACCGTGTGGGCCAAACATTGATTACTGTGAGGTTTGGCTTTTACTGAGGATTTCTTTTTTTTTCCTGTTCAGAAAAAAGAGGGTTAGCAAATTGAAAACAAATGCTACTTTAAGCACAGGTTTGGACACCATTTTATTCTAATTAATTTGCTATGATCGTGTTGCTATGTGCTGTAAACTGTTTGGATTACCGTTCTATCAGGGTACCCCTCCTGAGGTCTTTAATTAATTTGCAAACAGATAATTAGGATAGCGAAATAAGTGACGGAGTACAGAATCCGAAACCACATGATGTCAATACATATGGTCATAACTGAAAATGCCTTTCTCCACTCTAAGGTCTTCATGATATTTATTTTCTGAAAATCTATGTATCTATGTAGATTCTGGCCTGATGCAGTAGGTACATTGAAATGAATTGAATTTGCTACTCTGAATCATGGAAGGTCCTGTAACTATAGTAACCTCTTTTTGAATTGCAGATATAACAGCTAAGAAGCTAGATCTTCCAAAAGAAAATGGAATTGGGCCATTTTCAAACCAAAGCAGCTTCAAACAGAAATTGCAGCATACTTCAAATTCAGGATTCAGCAGGGGGAATGGACAAACAAATAGTGGCCGAGTGCAAGGTAGGAGAAAAAAAAATAATAGGAGATAGGTGACTTTACTGAAACATATTGAAATATTTCAGTGCATTGTACCTGTTATAACAGCACATGTTTTACACCATGGAACACTGGCGGTTAGCATAACAACTGCACTATTCTTCCAAGGAAATGTTAATGTAAATGTTAAGTCCCTTTAGGCCTTTTTTATTTTCTTTTAAAGCAAAAATAGTTCTGTTTTTTCCAGTGTGTTTTTAAACTATTAATTAGTTTATGTTTATGAATTCGACAACACATACATGCCAATGGTGATGCTTAAAGTGCATTCAAAAGGTACATACTTTTTTTCCCCTTAATCTAGCAAAATCTACAGATAAATTGATTTCTAATGTTATCTGACCCAAAAATAACTTGTAAAGGTTAGATTTTTGCACGTGATGTTTGGTTGACTTGCGTTGAGAATTACCATAACTTTTTATTGTTTTGCCTTTAACCTTTTAGACACAACCCTCTAATTTTAAAAGCCTGTCAATCAGTCAGGGGTAGTGACTTATTTCTGAATAACCCATAGAACTGTAGGCTTCTATTTCTTGGGATACATTGTTTAATTATTTTATTCTTTACAGTCCATAGTGAACCAGAATATTACACTACTGATACACTACTACACTGGACTGATACGCATAAGTGCAAAAAACTTTCCAAATTTAAAGAATAACAACAGGTAGTTACGGCTATGCATCAAAACAAATTATAGCTGTAGATTACTGTTACATTCCCAAGTAAATCCACACCGTTCCGCAAGGTTGGAGATGGGATTTCCCAACCCAAATTACCCAACCTTCTCAGCCAGCATGGCACAGGAGGCTTGGTGGTCCAGTGGTTTGAGAAAGGGGCTTGTTACCAGGAGGTTCTAGTTTCAATCCCAGCTCAGCCACTGACTCACTGTGTGTGTGTGACCCTGAGCAAGTCACTTAACCTCCTTGTGCTCCGTTCTTTGGATGAGATGTAAAACCGAGGTCCTATTGTAAGTGACCTTGCAGCAGCAGTTGTGATGTATAGTTCACCCCCTAGTCTCTGTAAGTCGCTTTGGATAAAAGACTCTGCTAAATGACTAAATAATAGTAATGTTCCACAATGTCTCTGTCGCCCGAGGTAGGGGGTTCTGGGGTTATGATCTTGAGCTAGGGTGGGTTACAGTTAGTTTTATTTAACTGTACTATAATTTTTGATTTCTAGTGAAAGTCAACCCTGGTGATCCTAAGAGTAAGTTCAGAGAAATCTCCAAAGAATGTGCACAGAAAGCAGGAGAGGTCAGATCGCAGAAGAAGGAATTTGAAAGAGGTCAGAGAAGACAGGACTCTGGTAGACACACAGGTAGGTTCAGCTCCAAAAAATAATGTATTGTCAATACCCTGGTTCTTTTAAACCTTTTAATTTACTTCAGCCTAGAATCCAAGGCATAGTGTTGAGACAACTACTGTATATGAAATTCTATTTGAGATCATAGGTGTCTACTTATTTTTTTTTTGTGATCAATTGGTTTTATTTGAGCACACACAATACATTCGGAATCATGCAAATTAACAAAACTATATACAGAGAAACCAGAGCCCGCACAAAATTAATACATAAATAATAATAAGAGGAAATTATATAAACTAGTCATTACATAATAAGGTCAGCCAGGGCAGCAGGCTAAACTCCAGGTCTCTACCATTGTTAGTCTCGGCACATACAGGCTGGCTGGGGTCCACGCTAAGGCCCTGTCCACGCCATAATAAATAAATTAGATGGGCATTTGCACAAAGGGAAAATCTGGGGCGGATAAGGTGAAATGAGGACCTTAACTTGCTAATATATGATGTGATCTAAGATAATTTAAAAAGTGTTTTTGTCCCATTTTAAGTTATTATTATTATTATTATTTATTTCTTAGCAGACGCCCTTATCCAGGGCGACTTACAATTGTAAGCAAATACATTTCAAGTGTTACAGTACAGGTAATACAATAAGAGCAAGATAAGAGCAAGATACAGATACAATAAGAGCAAGATACAGTATATTAGCATATCTGACTGTACCGATGCAATATTATGACAAGCATAAATCCTCCTGTATTTTAATTCGGTCTTGTCTTTTCTTTATTCTCGTCCATATGTACACACAGTATAGGACCTGTTTCTAAGCTATGGTGTCTCATGTAACCAGGGGAATTATGGTAACATACTATGCAAAGCACTAGGGGATATCGGAGGATACTGTGTAACCAGACCCGAACACGGTTCACGTCCAGATTACAGTTAAACCAGTTTATCTAACCCAGTTATGCCGACAACCGAGTTCAAAACTACCTCCTGAGTAGGTTTCAAATTCGGTTGTCGAAATCGGTTATGAACTGTTTTTAGTGTGGATGCAAATCGAGTTAAGCACTTTTAAACAGGGTTTGAACCCTTAACTCGGTTATAAAATGCTAATGTGGACAGGGCCTTAATGAACAATATCCCTGAACAAGAGTGGGCAGTTATATCTGTTGTTATACAAAGCTGCACAATTGACTTTTTAGCGGCTGTAAGGCCAGCAGGTAGAGTTCTATGCCGAGTTTAAGAAAGATTAACCAATGAGTCATCAGTAAGTAAAAATAAGCCAGATTCAGCTACTGACTGTGAACCAGTCAATTTAGATAACACCAAAGCTGCATAGCTCCAAAAAGACACAATGATGGGACAGTCCCAGAACATATGCATACTGGTGCCAAGTGTAGCACGTTTACAGTAGTTCCATGCAGGGTATTATAATTTGGAAGCATCTGCACAGGGTTACGTAAGCTCTATGAATAAGTTTAAAATGTATAATTTGATGGGCACCTCCAGACCCTTCAATAAGTACCTGCAATTGTCTATGAATAAGGATAAGTACACCCTTAGTTTTGTTTGTAGCACAGGAACAGGCTGCAATTCTAAATAATAAATCTTTTGAAAATGGTGGACATCACAAGATTTAAGGTGTTTCTTGTAATAAGGCTATAGATACTCTGCAAAAAGGTCCTTTGTACGTTTTGAGAATTCAATCCCTGTACATTCCGTGACACGCTATTAACATCTGTCATTTATAATGGTTGAAATGAGACAGCAAGAGACCCCACCCCCCCAACACTACTCTAAAAAGCAAATTGTTGCAAGGCATCTGGGTCTGACTTATAAAACAGTTTCCATTCTGAATATCACAACATGTGTGAGCTCTACAACACAAAACATTAGAACAACAATAAATACAAATAAAAAAATAAAACACAAACCACAGGATTTCAACATTGAAAGCCCCCCTGATTTGGAAAAACTCAAAACTATTTAGAGCCGTGACTCTAACAGCAATGCATGTCTAAGCTCAGACCCATTCTGCATTACCTACTGTCAAACCCCTCAGCCAACAGATAATAAACAGGTGTGTAATTATTTATGATTTTTAAGAAACATAAACTCAAAACTCAAACATTGCCACTCGAGACGCAAACATTGTAAAGACTGGTATTTTTGGCCCCATTATAAATGAACCAGCCCATCTGCGGTTCAGTAACCACACTGTACTTATTGTTGCAGCTTCAGTGTTTTCAAACATCAGTGTTTTCAAACAGTTCTAAGATGGTTAAAAATAAAAGCAACACAATTATAACACATTGTTAGCTTTGTTAAGAAGATTGTACCTCTTTAAGATAGGCCTATCCATAGGTAAGCCATGCTTCTGTGTATAACAGCTTTGTTCTTAATTTAAGATTGACAGCTGCTGTATTTCAGCTGTATCTATTGTACAAGTATATATAGTACTTTGAACCGGATTTTCAGTACTTTGTAAAATATATATAGATAGCTAAATATGCTCCCAAAAACTACAAAAAAAAAAATTACTGCTGAAATGTCTGGTATTTGATTCAAAGACATCCTTTTCAACAATAACGCTTCAAATTATAGTGTATGATTTTCAATCTGCTATATCTATTGTACAAGTATATATAGTACTTTGAACCGGATTTTCAGTACTTTGTAAAATATATATAGATAGCTAAATATGCTCCCAAAAACTACAAAAAAAAAATTACTGCTGAAATGTCTGGTATTTGATTCAAAGACATCCTTTTCAACAATAACGCTTCAAATTATAAGACATCCTTTTCAACAATAACGCTTCAAATTATAGTGTATGATTTTCAATCTGCTTTTCTTAGGGTTGACTTTTGAGTTTCCTGTGTTGACGTATTCTGTCTGCCACTTTGTTTTGCTTAGGAGAAAAAGAATTTAAAATTACGCTTTCAAGACATTCTTTTATTCTTATTTTTCGATCACTGACAGTATAGTTAGTAATAATTAAGCAACCCTGTGAGGGGAGATTGCATTTTCTGTAATTCCACACCATCTCAATTTCACCTGCTAGTATCTCAAACATTTAAGATACCAGCTTCATGACCTTTAACCTACTATGGCTACTATAATGAGGTCTTGTGATCTTTTGACTTTTGCTGTATACATTGATGGACATAATTGCATAGCAGTTGGAGTTTAATAAGACACACCTAAGCTGGTTACATGCAAACTGGCTAATCAAGCGTATATTAAAACCTGGAATGGGTGAAACTGTTATACAATAGGCGTTTCATTTCCACCCCTGTGTACAGACGGCACACTTTGGGTTTTTGTCCTCGGATCTGGTGCACAGCTGTATTCTAAGTTACTTTACTGGTGTTGTAAAATAAATGTCATCCTTTTTACTGCCGCATTGTTTTAACCTCTGAATGAAGAGGCTATCATATAAGCATCTGACACTTGTTTTTACTTTGCCTGCAGATATGTTTCCAGACAGCAGGCCGTACTGTAAGTCTGCCTCACCACCTACAGAAAATGGATTTAAACAATATATAGATCAGCGGTTGTACAGTAGCCAGGGAAAAGGGTCTTCCTGTCAGGCCCGATCTTCTCATGAACCCAGGTTGCCAGCCAGTAGGGTACAGGTACTGCCAGGCCTCCCAACCCACAGCAAGTCCCGGAATGAGTTTACCAGTGGTTACGACACAGACAGCAGCCAGGAGTATAGAGAGAGGAGCGGTGGAAGTCGGAACAAGAGCAGAGCCTGGAAGCCCATACGAGAAACTCTCAATGTCGACAGTATTTTCAACATGACTGAAAAACGGCAGCACAGCCCAAGACGCAAGCTCCCAAATGAAAGTGAGAGAACGCAGTACGACAGAGAGCACCTCTTTAACCACTGGCCGAAGGAGGAACGGAAGCAGAAGAGTCTAATGACCATCTACGAGGATGAGCTGAAACAGGAAACAGGAAGCAAGAGCTCGCTGGAATCCGAAGGCAAAGGGAACCCTGACAAAGAAAAAACAAAGGGTGGGGTGAACCTTAAGGTCCGCAATGACAACTGCCAGATGCAGAGGACTGAATCTGGGTATGAGAGCAGCGACAGACTAAGCAATGGCTCCACTAACCTTGACTCTCCTGTTGTAGAAAACTTTAAATCTAAGGAGCTGAAATGTATTCCAGAGGCTGAGCGTTCCAAGTAAGTTGTGATTTTTCTTTATTTATTTTATTACAGGACTATAATTGTGAGTATTCATGCACAGAACCAATGGAAAAGCTCCCCGGTTTCAGATTAATAATCTGATTAAATCTAAAAGTATGTTTGACCACCTTGCTAGTAGTAATAGGTTTTTCAATTTGTCCGACAGTACTCATCTCTGTTTCTAATATTGACTGTGGATTACAATCCCTACCACTCCATTAATCTCAGTGACCAGAAGAAAACAATTGCTGAAAACAAATATTAATCCATTAAAAAAAAATATATATATATATATATATATATATATATATATATATATATATATATATATATAATCATTCGACAACTATTTATTTTAGGGACCAACTCCAGCCAATAAGTGCTGATTTTCAGACTGACAACATGCATTCCTCTTTTTCTTATGGTAAGTTATTCAATTTCACTTTTTTTCCCAGACAGTCTATTTTTGTTTTATTATTATTATTTATTTCTTAGCAGACGCCCTTATCCAGGGCGACTTACAGTCGTAAACAAAAATACATTTCAAGGATCAAAAATCAATTTGCTCTGGTGTACTTCTGGTGCAGTCTTTTGAACATATGAATCGGCTAGTTTTTAAAAATACCAGAAGGAAGCAGTAATAATAAACAATGGTTAATGTCTGAGTGGAACAATAGCAGGTATCCTTTTTTAAGTGATTCCCAGAGAAATGCCAAAGGGGGGAAGATTTTTGTTTCAACGAGGGACTAACTATATATGTTAGACATGCTTTGTTTTCCAGTGCACACAAGAGCACATCCAGACAACCTTTGAGACTGTAGCTACAGTGAATGCTCTGGAGTCTTTGATCATCACCAGACTGCAAAAAAAGAAAAAAACAAAAAAAAAACCTGTTTAAAACAAAAGCATTCACCTGGATTCAGTATGCTCTTACACATTGCATTATGTGTGTTTGTTACAGATGTTTAAATGTCAAACTACATTTCCACTAGTCGGAAATAATGATGTCCCCCCCCAAAAAAAACATCTGGCATTTAGATATTCTGTATCTCTTTCTTTGTATTTCCAACCACAGTTTAGGCTGCATACATACTGCTAATACCATAAACAAACTAAACTGAAATTATATATTTACTTATTCAAGTCTAGGTATCTTTTGGGTCAGGTAAAAACTTGTTTTTTTCTCGTAATACCATACCTGCAGGCAATAGAAAAGTGAACTATATCTAATATTCATATGCTGGTTTGGTCTTGGACACCAAGCTACCATTTTTAAATGTAATATCAATGAAATGCATTTTTTTAAAAAAAGCAAAACTACTACTACTTGTATTAGGGATGCACCGATTTTGATTTTTTGGGCCAATTCTGATTTCCGATATATTGTCAGTGTCTTTCCATTGATGGCACAAGGTGTGTACTGTGAAAGACACAATTAAGTAGACAGTGCCCTTCACAGGGATTTCTGTGGCCAGAGGACAACACTAGTGGGAACACAAATCTGTGCCAGTCACAGAAAATGAGAGAGCGAAAATCCTCTGGGACTTCATCTTGTGACTGGATAAACCTGTCCTATCCAACTCATCCAGAAGGTTTCAGGATCAAACCCACAAAAGATTACCACCATACACATTGCTTGCCCCTGGGATGAAAATATGGCAGAGAAAGGAAGAAAGGATCTCCAAAGTGGTGCCCATTGGCATAGGTACCCTTCTAAGAGCTAGACATCACCATCAACATCTTCCATCAAGTGTGTGTGTGTGTGTGTATATATATATATATATATATATATATATATATATATATATATATATATATATATATATATATATATATATATATATATGCTCACCCTTTATAACGCTATAGTGGGGAGCAATAGTTAAAAGATGCGATTTGTGTTCTGCCTTATAACGAGTATAAAAGGGCTGCTGTAATGGCATTATGGAGCAAATGGGAGCCACGATCCTACCGTGTTATAACCGATTCCGCACTATAATGAGGCGTGTTATATGTAATATATATATTAGACACACACAGTCAGCCTCGGTTAACTCAACATGCCACAGGGATGCCATTTAGTGTTGACTTATCCGAGGTGTTGAATTAACCATGGGTGCACTTGAGCCAAGGCATTAACATGCATATAAGTAACATAACTCACACGGTTACAGTATTACACTATTTACAAGTTTATTTTTAGTTAAATTTCCTTATGAAAACAGTTAAAATAACTGCTGTGAATGAATCAATTACAATATACAGCAGGCTACTGTACAAACTCGATACAACTCGTATAGTTCGATATGAAATAAGAATTAATAAAATAACTACAGCGTTATTTTTATGAAAACAATCCAACCACAAACTGTTGACTATACTTTGTTATTGGCTTGTACTGTCTAATTTGACAGCTTAAATAGCAAAGGTTAACAAATGTACATTAGACAGAATTAACTCTGAACAAAAACAATAATAAACAACTTGCAGTTTTATACAGAAATCAAGCATTGCCGATTAATTTGCACTTTGAAAGTTCTGCTGACAAGGAGCTGAGACTCTGGAGTATCTTCAGTGCCCTCACCGCCTCCAGTGCTGCGATGGCTTTATCCAGTCTGATAGGAGGCTCTGGAAGTTCAGGTGTCGAGTTGTCCACCAGTCGAGTTAACCAAGGTTGACTATATATATTGAAATATATATATATAATTTTTTAAAATATGGGTTACAGTGAAAGTTTTGTTTTCAAATTATTGAGACTAGATGACAAAGATTTTTAAGGTGCTATTTTTCAAAATTTGAATGTTTATGAACACCTAAATGATCTAGAACTAAAGGCACTTTTTTTTACATAGTTAGGAACATATATATTTTACAGTCACCTCCAAAATTATTGGCACCCTTGACAACGATGAGCAAAAAAGGCTGTATAAAATAAACAACACAGGTAATGAGCTATATTTTATGCTCAAATATATGGGAAAACCATATTCTTTTATTCTAATACAATTGCTCAGAGAAAAAGTTTTTTATTAACAAGTAATACATTTTTTTCTCAAAAAGATAGGTGTCAGAATTATTGGCACCCCTAAAGATTCTTATAAATAAAATCAAACAGAATTAAATCTGCATTAACATTCTACTTCTTTAAATTCATCTCAGTCTTAAGGAACTGTATTGTGGCCTTCCATGGCTTCCTGTTTCACTGGGGTATAAAAATGAGGTAACATGCATATGAAATCCATTTGTCATCCATCACTAATGCGAAAGGCAAATAACTCACAAATGAAAAGAAACACATGGTTGTTGACCTTCATAAACCAGGCAATGGGTACAAAACAATAGCTAAAAACTAAATATACCACTTACCACTATTAACGCAATAATTAAGAAGTTCAAAACCACTGGAACAGTGGTAAACTTGCCTGGTAGAGGACGCAAGTGTATCTTGCCCCCACGCACAGTGAGGCAGATGGTTCGGGAGGCAAAGGGAAATCCAAGGCCCACAGTTGGAGAATTACAGAACTTGGTTGCATCTCGGGGTCACCAAGTCTCCAAATCTACAATCACACGCCACCTCCATGGCAATAGGCTACTGGAAGGGTTGCCAGAAAAAAGCCTTTATTGAGAGCAACGAACAAATGTAAGCGACTGGAGTTTGCTAAACGGCATTGGCACTTCGATTGGAACCGGGTGCTCAAAATGGAATTCAAAATGCCAACAAAATTTACCAATACAGCAATCAGTAGCCTAACCTACTACTGTATAAGCAGTGTCTTTCTTTGATATTGAAATCTATGTGAATGCAAGGTAAGGAGGTGAAAACTGTTGCTTGATCGATCTAGGGTTCATATACTGTGGTATGCGTCTATTAAAGTAAAGCTTTCCTGCATTATACAGGTAGTTGTTTAGTATCTGCCGGCTCGATCTATGTTACACACCGATGGTATGTACTATGATTCATGCTGTTTTGGGAGTTATTCTTTCAGCACCAAGAAAGAATGCTTGGGAAAGTGATTCGTTTTCTTTTGGTCCAAAAGAACGATCATGATGCAGCTTCCCTGTTTATTTTTTAAACATGTATTAAAACTAGTTATGCTTCTATCACAATCGTTCTTTTAAATATAATCATTTATATAGATGTGGACGGAACCTTATATGATCGCTGGGTGTTTTCCATTGTTGTAGTACCTCGGGAAGCGCCTGCATTTCACTTCAGTGATTGGGTGAGAATGCTGGAGTGATATCCGCAGAGTTAAGGCTTGCTTTTTAAAAGTGTTATTTTGTGCTTGGCGCATATTTTCTAACATGGCAGGATCTCGCAAATTGTCGACCACTCCCACCAAATTGTGCTATGCATACATTATATTTGTGCACAGCGCAAAATGGATTGTGGCACACAAAAAGAAGTTTGGAATATGGCACATTTTGCTCATTCGTGCATAACGGCCATTTGCGACGCACATAACCCTCTCTGCGGTGCACAAACCTTTTGAATATCTGGGACTATATCTCTGAAATGGTATAGGAGCGAGAGTGGATGCTTCAATGCAAAGCTGCTCTCTTGCTTTGTAAGTGGTGTCACAATGAGCAGACTGTCTGTCTGGTCAGTCAGCCTACAAAAACAATAACACAGAGCCTTTGCAGGTTAATCTGCGGTTACTATTGAAAAAGCACAGCAGATTCCCAGAAATGAATACATGCAATGTGACCTCACAGAAAGGATAAACTGGTTGTGACGCCCAGCTGTGCCCACTGAGCTAGAAAATGAAATGGCTCACATCTGTATACACTACCGTCTTGCACATTTTAATAAACTGGTGTTGGAGGATTAATCCTGATACATTCAGTGCTGAATCATTCTGCTGTTTCTTGTTAGAGCTAGGAAATGTATTTCACCCTAATTGAAGGAGATTTATGTAAGTGCTATGACCTGATGTAGTGAACTGGAAAGGACAGTGTTTAATAATTCTGTCTGTGTTGTAATGGTTAGTTGCAGATCCAGTGATGCAGAAATATTGTCTTGGGCAACAAAGAAAAACATACTTATTTATTTTGTATATCTTACTGTTTTATTTGCATTCCATTTTAAGGCAACAGTTTTTGAAATTTAACATGAATGTGTTTTTCTTAATGAATATCAATCATGAAATTTGAACACTGAATATCAAAATTTTTACTTCTATTATAATGGAACACAAATGGTTTTGTGGAAAGACCACAATGTTTTTGCTAGCCACAGTGACATCACAGTACAAAGGTTTAGTATCATATCTTTATTATATAATTTAAGATTTTCACATGCAGATTTTTCCAGTACTATAAATCAATGCCAAACCTCACAATATGACACAATTACTGTCTGCTGTTTCAGGCTAAGCTACCACATTAGCTTTAATTCCCATTTGCTTCCTGTATTAACTGGTTGTAGCAAATTAGTTTGCAGCTTGTTAATACTAGATATGTTAGCACCAACCACATGGCAGAGAGATCCCTGCTGATTTCAATAGGGAAAATCCATTAAGGAACTGTTAAATCCATTTTAATACCAGGAAGCTGTTAAAAATAGCTTTTTATGTCAACATGACGAGGGTTCCACCATTTTAAAACCACCTCTGGTACATGTCTTTTGAGACAGTTTACAAGGTTAGTTTTATATAATGTGCACAGATCTGCCAAAATGTATATATTTTGTAGTTTTCTATGTGATTTTGTACTTGACAAGTTATTTCTTTTTAAAATAAGGAAACGCAATTTGTTTTAAAAGGGCTTTTTCCTGCACCGGTACTGTTATGAATTGCATTCTAATCCCAATGACAGGAAAATCTCCCTGGTTCCGTCAGTCTTTGAACAATGAGCACGTCAATAGATATTTGCAAGGGCCCGCTCATAAATTCATAAGACAGCATTTAAAGGTCAGGGTTGTTCTTCTGTTCCTTCTGTGATATGTAAAAAAACGATGCCAAAACAATCTGGCATCTTGGGGAACATAAGTCCTAATAAGTAGAATTGATCCTGCCTCCAAGTTTGCAGTTGGATCATGTTATCTTTTTTATTTATTGTTTGCAGCATGTTAGCACCCTAACAGTAACTTCATGCTTTTCTTCAAGTTTCTTCCAAAACAAGTATCAGCCTTGGCCATATTTAGGGTTATATGAGACTTGCGCCAAGATTTCCAATAGGCTCACTCTCAGCTTTTAGCCATGCATGGATCCCTAGGTCAGCAGGAAAAAAATAACACCTCTATTTATAAAGTTGGAATTTACTGTGTGCAGACCTCCTGGTGTTAGAGCGTGTGTGTGTGTCTGTACTTTATGACAGTGTGCCTTGTCTGTGCATGTAAACCTCTGCTGCCTCCATATGCCTGAATGGTGCCATTGCTTTGCTATTGCTTATTGATGTGGAAGTTAAACACTCTTTACAATAAGCTTTTTCACAGCTATATGAAGAAATGCTAAATTGCTATCTTAATTTCAAGATTGACATCTGGATTGGGGATTCATTTTACCTACTGTACACTTCAGATGTGTGTCCTGATTTATTAGCTGATCTACAGTATAATATGATTGCTCGGGGCGTTGGGTAAAGGTTTTCAGATTGAGTGTCAAAGAGATTGTAACAGAGAATAACAAGTGATTCTATTTGCAGTGAAGTGATATGTGAAGTGGCTGTTTTAAATGTAATGTTAATACCAGTAGGTGGCTATACTTGAGTTCATGAGGAGAATGATTTTCACTATCTTGAACATGCAGTATGTTAATTTAGAAATGACTATTAAATATTGAGTTTAGACAGGTTTTAGAAGCTTTCAAGGTATCCAAAAGCAAAACATGGAACACCATAGTCATATGAAAGCAATGTTATAACAGTTTAATTCAACTTTAATTAATTTAGCGTTAGGCAAGATTCACCTGTTTCAGCATTACGCCTCCACAATTAAAATGAATCCATTAACAAATGAGTGGTTATTTTAAGACTACCAATAGATGTTTTGATAGCTTTTAAATACTACAGTATGAAAATATATGTGGATAGCCATGATTAAAGTACACTCTTGACACAGCATGACTATTGATTTTATTGGAAAAATCTTCAGATTTAAAGCTGTTTTATGATAAAATGATAAATGTATGTTATTTGCCAGCTTTACAAATCCAGAAAATGTGACGTATAACCAACACAACTCTATCTTTACTCTATACTTGGAGTGATTACCTGTTAACTGTTTCTTATATCTTGCCTAAGACAGAATTCTATCACGGTACTGTTTTTCAACTAGATCATCATTTAACCTCTTTTGATCTAATATTTAATTTCATATAATTTTATTTTAAAAGGGAGTACCTAAAAGCAGGTGTCTAGTTCAGCAGGTGCTTATCTTTGACCTAATCCAAATGGCTTTCCAAGCTCACATATCAGATATGGAACTAAATGTGACAAAGTGTCATCTTGTGTTCAACTTTACAACCCTGCCATGATAATTGAAAGATAACCGGTTGCTGTGTAATTCTTTAAAACTCCCCTTTTAGATGAACCATTTTTTCTTAGCATGTCTATACTGTTCTGAACTTTTTTGAATATGCGTCATGCTTCATTGGTAATGGATTGCTGGTGGAGAAACTCCCCCGTCTCAATCACAGACATAGTATTGGGAGTAAAGGGAGTGCTACTGTAACTAATGTTTTAAAATCTATCATAAGTCAATTGTAATTCAACAGATGATAGGATTTTAAACATCAGTACCGGTAATGGAAAACATGCAGCACAGTGTTAAATACACTGCAATCCAAAAGTATTGTCCCAGTACTGCACTAGTAAGCAGATTATGGTATTCATTAGAGTGTGGTCTCTAGAAATGTCTTTAAAACAGGTCTGAATTTATATTCAATGACTGGCAAACAAATTAGAGAATGGTCTTAGTGGTCCACAGTGTGTTTCCAGTTTAATGTTTCTGTGATATTGCTAGTTGTTACATAACACACAGCTGCAGGCTTGATCATGACCCGCTTGGGTGGTGTGCTTTCTGATTGTGGTTTTCTGCAGATGTTTCCATCACAGGAACATCTCAATGGGCACGTTGGTCATTACAGTGACAGTGTTGAGGATGAGCCAGCTTCATTGTCACCCACTATCACGCTGCTTCTATAGTCACTGAAATCCTTCTGCACCAGCTTAATTGTGGCTGAATAATTGAACCAAATGAATTTGCTTACATTGCAGACTAAGAGGAGTATTGCATTTTGCTTACATTTTCCATGTAGTATTCGCTAAGCACATTGGTTTAAAACAAACACATACACAGACAGTGTGCTAGTGGTGACTAGGAGTGAAGAGAAAGAAACCAGTTGAGGTGATTGTTCACTGCATGAAAGCCTGTAGTTACTGAAGCTCATAGTTATTGGTGTCCTATAATCACACTGCAGGCGCTGTTGTTGGCATTGGTTTACTCAATAAAGGGATTAAAAATGGAGAAACTAAAGGTAGAATTATAATAAATTATAATATATTAAGGAATATATGTGGGGCTCAGCAGTAATTACTGTACAGCTTAGTTTTGAACTGACAGCTGAAAATCCTTGGGCTAGACAGCTACGGGGAGAGAACGGTTAAATGCAATCTTCTTAATGATTGTTTACTACCCAAGAGGGATTGTACGTGTTTATATTGTAGAAAACCTGCAACCTTGTAATTAAAAGATGCAAACCAAAATACCGTTGACAATTCAGAATCTATTGGTGTCGACCCAAGCTATGCCTAGTAAACACATTTCTTTAGTATTTACTTTCTCTCCTTTTAATATAAAATGTAAGAAAATATGCATTCATGTTGATGCTGTTTTGTGATGTGCGTATATTTAAAGTTTAAATAATTTTCAATCAGTTTGCATTGCAATACATTTGGCTGTATTGTTTTGGTTACTGTATCTCTTGTTGTCTGGCATAAATAAGTTCCACAGCTGCAACATATTGTCATACACACCCAGAAAATCAGCTTTTCCTATTTGCGGTCCTTGTGTTGGAAATAGTTTTTCATTTTTTAAAATAGTTTCACGCTGAGTCAGGACACAGTGTTTTTACTGGGTCCATAGAACACTGCCAAACAATCACAGGCATATGAATACAATGTAATTTGTTAATTGTATGTTGAGCTGCGATGTTGCTGGAGGCAATAAGCGTGGTCTTAATAGTGTTGGCACGTGACTTTTTTAATATGAGTGCAACTTGTGAGTAGAGTGGCTGTGACTTGCTTTCCTCTGATGAGGAGGAGAATTCACACTTGTGTGCTTCCTTGTCATTGTCGATCCTGTCATCAGGATTGTTATTCATTTGTACACAAAATGACATGTTCTATATAGATCCTGTTACTCAGTACTGCACATGGCTTTATGAACTCGGAAACCAGATTAAACTCTGAACCTAATGATTTATTAGAGCGGCTAAAACTCCTTATATCACCATTAATTTGTGATTTATTAGAGGTTTTTGGTGTAGTCATTCTAATTTAGTATTGTATTGTCCAGACTGTGCTTACATTGCCTTCCAAATGCACCAGGTTCCTGTGTTGCACAAAACCTTTTCCTAGTCTTTCAAGGGAAACTTTCATAAAATCATTCAAATCAGGGACCGCATTTAGAAATCTGTACACAGAAATAAAAAGTAAACACTTGCATAATACAAGTAGCCCATCAGAACCATCACATCATGTATAGTGATGCATATCTAGATACTTATTACACTGTAACATTATTGTATCGCTACATCCCTACTGTTTAGATCACGTGCTTAAAGCATAGTTTAGGCACCCCGCCTGAGATTCCTATTCAAGGCAGAAGTTAGGAAGCCCATGATTAAAAATAAATAGCAAAGTTGAGTGTGTCGGGAGCATGGATCATTAAGGGCCATCTTGTGGAAAATATACTGGACGATGAACTGAATGTAAATGAAAGTCATACCCCCACATCTTCTCACATATTCCAAGAATCGATTGTAAACATATAGCACAATGGGTTCTGACTATGTTGTGATGCATGTAGCGAAATTCAATTCTTTTCGTGTTTTACTGTAGTAGTTAATGTGCTTATGCCAATATAAGTGGCAGCATAAGGAGCTAAAGCTTGCCGAATTTAATAGGATAACATTTGTGTGGCTTAATTCTCAGCAGGGTATGATATAGTCACGATGTGTGATATAGTGGAGGTATGTATCACGTCACCTTCCATATTTAGTAGATGATGATTACTTCACACTTGTTCAATCGCTTAATGCAAGATAAGCATTTTCATTTTTCAAGACCAGGGAAAAATATGTTTTATTTATTTATATATTTATTAGCGTATTTTTTTTTCAGATCTCAATTTAAACATGATAATTGTAAGAGAGCCATTGGGTGTAATTTAAACAATAGTATGAAAAGGAATTGAGACTTTTTGTTTGAAAGTTTGTGGTTAGCAAACCGGTCTCTTTCTGAAATTGCAAACCCATCAGCCTAAAAGATAACAGATTTGTTATTTTCTTTTTAGGTGCTTCGGAGAAGGATTACAGTCCTCAAGATATATACTTGCAGAAACCTAGTCCTTGCTCACAAAGGTAACGATGTGGTATCTTTGGCACTTGACCGCAGAGAAAGAATTGACTATTCTGACGGGTATTTGCTTAGTTCGTAAACTCTCTCTTTATGTATTTATACATAAAGAAATAGTAGAAACATTTTACATTTGCCATGTGAAATATGTTGGCGTCTTAGTATGTCCTGTCTTCCATAGAGTGGGTTTAGATTTCTTGATATAGGAAAATACACTTCATCTTCATTGAATAACTCTATGTGACTACACTTCATTGGAGTTCAAATTATCTTTTTTTGATTCATACCTCATACAATAATAATTTTGAGTGCGAGTTGGCAGTGGCACTGGAAATTACAGCAGCTGCCTTTTCAGTGGAGGCAGTAACATAAGATACATTATTCTGAGTATAAACAGGGTTATGTATCCTTTGATAGATCTCATTGAGAAGAGTCAATGAGTTACAGAAATACACGTGCAGCACTGCAATTTCAATATATAAAGAACAATAAAATAATATATTTATTTAGCACTATTGTAAGAAACATTAAGCATTCCTGTGAGGGGAGGTTATAAGTAATTGTCATGCTGCTGCCACTCGCCCAGCACACTGCATTTTCCTAGGTGAGCCATTGGGGAACCAGTTTGCATGAATTCTTGTGGCAAAGTGGTTAACAGTGTGCGGTGATCAATGAAAGACAGTCAACGATAATCCAAAGTGCAAGGAGGTTTATTTTTATAATCCTGGTCTGGTGACCGTAAATAATAATCCCAGGCAATACACAGCAATGTGAACTGCACTGTTCTAAATAAAGGGTTTGCAGTCTCAAATAATGAACAGTCAATTACACACACGATATACAAACACAGTCACCAGTCCTGGGTGCGTGTTGCAGTGCTCGTGGTGCAAAATACAATTTATATTGTGAGACATGGGAAGTGATGTCCAGGTTAATGCTGGCCTCTACATGTTAGCCGTCTACTAATAATAACAACAAGTAACAATTAGAGACAAACAAACAAAACACTCACGGTACGATATATATATATATATATATATATATATATATATATATATATATATATAAACACTGGTCCTTCCGAGTCGTTTCCTTAACCATAAACGAAGGAACAGATCACGTCGCTCCGTCCCCTATTTGTACCGTCACTCATGACCCCTTGGTAAATGATTGCAGCCGCTCCTCCAATCCGCGCTGCCACATCGTTTCCCTCCCGGGTCGATGAGTTAGTGTACCGAAGCTCTGCCCCCTTTCTAGATGACCAACTTCCTTTTAACCTTGCAAATGAATTGTCAGGCCATCCAGTCCAGGGTACTCTGTTCCCTTTACTTTGCGCCCTCACAGGTTTGGAGGGAGATTTTCCACCAAGAATCATTCTATTTCTGTCACAATTCTGTATAACCCTCTTTTTAAATAGGGAATGAGTTTTGCATATTCCTTTTTGAGGCTTTACTATTGTATGTTGTTTTAGATATTTCATGGGGGATCTATTCAATTGATCTAAACTGGGGTTGATCCAAATACTGCTGCTGTGTCGATCATTAAAATAGGGCTTTCCATGTACCTAATCGTTTCAGTGTATTTCTGTCTCTTAAAGATATACAAAAGACCAGAGAGGGTCCTATTTTAATGATATAAACAATGGCGGCAATATAATCCACCACAGTTTAGTGGAGTTGTAACATTTAATTGCGTATTGATGAACCATGATACTTTCTTTACATGACATATCGCATTGGGTTTTCAACCCGGGTACTCCGAAGGGCCATAGTGGGTATGCAGTGCGACTCAGAAATGCATAAAAATGCAAAATAAAATAATAATCTTGAATTGATTTTTATTGATTTTATACTATCTCTGAACCACTGTGCATAAATATTTAATTTTAGAAGTTTAGTCTGACCTATAGTTTCAAAATGATCATCCGCCTGTACGCATGTGTGATTTCGATTGAGCATTTATTCACTCTGATAATTATTAGGTGCGGCTGCATTTCAGTAACAGCAATAGCGGCTGGTTGAATTGTTTTTGGTGCTTGATAGAGTAAATCCAGATTGCTCAATTTCTTACTTGCAAAGGTAGAAAACACAAATGAGTCTACAGAAAGTGCAAAGTGACCAAGTTATACAGAGTCCCTTTGGATTGCTAGTTATTGTAGTTTTATCTTGAGGTTCGTGTTTTTGATGTTGTAAACATTTTAAATTACACACATAATTATGCTGAGATGGGAAGTAAATGGTAACATGATAAACATTTACAGTGCAGACTATTTTGGATTATCTATAATAACTTTGCTTAATAGGAAGTGAATACGTTTGTTTCCGACCAGATTCCCAAATACTCTTTTGATGCTCTGCATCCAAACACTTGTAATTAAAAGTTTTAAGAATGACTGTTTTGGTATTCTGTTCTAAACCAGCAGTTTGTCAATCCCAAACTATAAATAATATATTAATAAATGTGGGGGAACATTTAATTTTGAATGTGTTAATCAGATTATTCTGCCTTTTATTACAACTGTGGTATTATTCAGTAAAGCAAGAAATGTAAAAGGGTACTTGAGCTGAAACTTTCAGACACAAGGGGTACAGATTTAAAAAAAAAAAGGTTGAAAACTACTGATTTGTTGCATCGTTATAGTTTGTGTTGTTATACAAGTCTGAAAGCACAACATAGCTCATTGTAGTTCACCAAATCATTCTTGAATGAAGAATGTGTGTTTTATAGTTCGTATGAATACGTACTCTCCCTACAATTTTTTTTTATCTTTTAACCATCATTAAATGATAATTTGATCTTATTTTTCATAATACAAGTAGCCCATGAGAACCATCACATCATGTATAGTGATGCATATCTTGATACGTATTGCACTGAAATGTTATTGTATCATTACATCCCTACTGTTTAGATCACATGCTTAATATATTGTATTCACCTATTTAACTGTACCTAATTCTATTGATATTGGTCACTCTTTGAAATCTTTGAAGAATAATGTGAAGCAAAAAATATGTGGCCTGGTCACCGCTATGAGGGGATAAAGGTCTCTTAAATGTTTGTGTAATCATTTATTTATTATTATTCCCTCAGAAGACATGCATTCAGAAAAAGTTCTGACCATGCTGGAAGGACCTTTTTCTCTGATGTAGATCCAGTGTTCTTGGAACAAATAAGATCAGAAGGGGAACATGGTGGAAGTTATAAATATAGAAACACATCACACCTGCAGTATGGAGAGAAAACAAGCAGCACAGAATGGAACAGTGCAGATGTGCCGTTAAACTCTGAGTACACAGGTAGTGATAAAAATGAAACTGCAAGTCCTACTTTGCCACTGAAGTCTGCCGTGACTTCTTCACTAGTTTCTGGACATCCCCAGCATAAGGACATAAGGACTGCAGTGCCTAGAACTGACGCTACATATGCAGTCAGTAGTGTGCCTAGGAGCCACTCAAAGTTCAGTCCTGTTCAGATGCATGGACAAATTGCCACTTATGGTTTACAAAAAAATGAGAACTATGATGTGTCAGAATCCCTCTCTCAAAATGTTGGGCCCCCACTGTCTCCAAAGAAATATGCACAAAAAACATGGCTGCATTCTGAAGATAACAGATCAGCATTCAACAGAAGACCATCATCAATGGACCCTTTAGGAAGTTATCCTCATGACACGTCCAAAATTTTAAGAACACCTCCGCAGAAGTTTAAGTTTGAAGATAGCCACCAATTAAACCACAAACGGTCTGAGGTGGCCGTACAACCGAAACAGTGTAAATCTGGGTTTTACGGTCAGGAGAGGTTGGATTTGTCTGAAAATGTCACCGACAACAAACCAAAACCTACTGCCAATTCTAAGGGATCAAACGAAGGTGTTATGCTGACTACATATTTTTCTGTAGACAGCTGTATGACGGACACTTACAGGATAAAATACCATCATCAGAGGTCCCCGCTGTACATGAAAGATGGCAGTGCCCGGGTCAGAGGAGAACAAACCTCTTCTAGTGAGAGTGAATTAGGAGATGCGAGCCACCCAGATCCTCACGAGCACCATCTAACAGGTAGAAGAGGCGACTCTGACACTCAGCCACACTGTTGAATGGCATTTGTTCAAATATTTTAGATATTGTACAATGGGCACTCCTCACTAAGCATTACCTCATCAGTTATTCTAAGATTTTTGGTTTTATGAATAAAATACAGTTTGATATCCTTGTTGTTCTTGACTGAATTTGGTATCTTAGAGCAGACTATAAAATGTAAGGCTATTTTATGCATAAGAAAAACTGATTTCTTTGGAATGGATGGCCAAGTTACTGGAACCTCATTCACTAGGTGTGGGAGGTGAGATTTTTCCCTAGGGCTCCAACTTTTTCCACGATGGAGCCATCCAAGGTGGGAGGAGGCGAGGATGAAATCCACCCACCCCCCCCCACCCTGAGGGGAGCACAGTTGCAGAGATGGTGGTGGGGAAAAAACAGATGGCATACGCTGGAGTTTGAATAGGGAGACTTGTTAGCGCATGATAGAGAGCCATTGCCACACCTCCTGAATTTCACTAACTTAGTTAGAACTGTGTTTGTTTCATAATCAATTTAAAACTTGACCACCTGTGTACATATAATGCTGGTTCCTTTTTTTACTTGTCTGGTTTTTTTTTTACATGTAAAATATTTTGGTCAAATTATAATGAAACGATTTTGTTACTTATTCTTTATCGTTAAACCAGTAGTGCAGATAACAAATAACTCTTAGTTCATGAAAGCAGTGTTGTGATTTACTTTTCACACATATGTCAGTTTCTCAAATGTGATGTTTTTCATTTTTAGGCTATGCAGTGAACAAACCAACTGCAAGATGGAATCCAGTGACTCCCAGAGGAATGAATGAAAAGGGCTATTTCTGAAGGGGAGTGGACTTTTTAAACTGTCCATGTAAAAGGTAATAACTACTAAAAATCATTATTTAAAGTTTTCTCCGTGTGATCCCAGAGATCTTCACAGACCCATTACTGTCATGCTGCCCTGCATAGATGTGTGTCTTTATCTTTAGGCAATGTAAAATAAGGGTAAGATTCATGCCGGTTATTTTGATTACAGTGATTGATTGAGGCAAAGCATTACTATCATTTAGAGGTGAAATTATTTACCCCTAAATCAATCAACCAGAAACTATCCCATCCAAACATGACAAAAGAGACACATAATAAAGCCAGTCTATGCAGCACGCCATTTAACCTTTAGCTGCCGACGCGCTGTAATTTCGTAACTTTTGTTACGATGACAAAACTTGTCATATCTCAGCCGTCCAACCAGCAATTTTGTTTTTTTACAGTGTGGGTCATAGCCATGGCTATGGGGCTTGTCATGATACTATTGGTTTAGGGCTAGGGTGGGCGGGACATATAATATTTTGATTACAAGGACGAGTCTCTGTCGGCGCCATTGTGACTGAGTGCACAGGAGATTCGAAGCTCTGGATCTCCGGTTTTACAATCCCAAGAGTGCTAATCTACATATCATCTAAACAGTAAGTACTTGGGCTAATTAGTCATATTGTTGTTGTTGTTTTTTTCAACTTTATAGTCGTTTTTTTGTGCTGAGTACATCTGCAGTGTTACTAATAGGTCTATCGCATGTGATGCAAAGTTAGGTGTTTGTGTACGTCTGTGTTAGCTATTACTTTTTCTAGTCGATTCATTATTTATCTGTAGTCGTTATTATTATTTAGCTATGCATCTATTATTTTTTTAACTTTATTTTTTTATTCGATGTGTAAAAGAATGAGGAATACATCTTGTTGTTTTTTTTTTATTATTGGTTTAGTTTTTATTTTTACGTTGTGTATGTAGCCTATGTAAAGAACAAAGACATTTAGCTGTAGTTATTATTATTATTTAGCCATGTATTTTATTACTAGTTTACTGTGTGTAAAGAACAGAAAACATTACTTAGCTGTAGTCACTATTATTATTTAGCCATGTATTTTAATATTAGTTTACTTTTACTTTGTGTGTGTATGAAGAGTCATTATTATTAGTTTACTTTTTTATGTGTGTGAAAAAGGATGGAGGAGAATATTATTATTATTATTATTATTATTATTATTATTATTATTATTATTATTATTAATTGGTATTAATTGGTATTAATTGGTATTTATTTTAATGTTTTATGTGGGTGTGTGTAAGCCAGAAAATGGATGGAGACAATCAGCTCTAGCATCTGGTTCAGTCACTGAAGAGGAGGAGGGCCCTGACTGAGGAAGAGATTGAGGGCACATACACCATGGAGGCTGACCACCTTGATAAAGAGCTGCTGCAGGAGGATGAGGAGGAGGAGAGTGGTCTGGAGGAGCCCCAGCCCAGCTCTTGCAGGGTAGTTTTGAAAATAAATAAATACAGCACAATATGGAAGGTTTTATTTTTTTGTCTCCCTCCCTCCCAAATAAAATTCTTAATTTCAAAGTTTTATTTGTAATATACTTTTTTTTTCAAATAAAAAATTAAACATTTTACTTGATAACTTGTGTGTTGTTTCTTTATTTTTATACTGAAATATAATTGTATCTCAAACAGGGCAATAGTGTTTCCAGTCTCACTTTTTGCCATGTTTTAACCCTAGTCTGCCTTTGCCATTTCGGAGGTTGATTTTTGTAAAATACTATGCATTGCAAAACCTTATCTAGCTCTGCAACTGTACAAGATATTTCAATTCTGATTTCAGTTTTGAAATCCTTGACAAATTGTGAAGCTACACTTTACTCTAAGTTTTTTTTCTATAAAACTTGGAAAGAGGTTGCAATTGCCAATTTTTTTAATAATTTATTAATATTTTACATTTGCCATTTCGGAAGTTGACTTTTTGTAAAATACTATGCATTATAAAACCTTATCTAGTTCTGCAACTTTACAAGAGATTAAAATTCTGATTTCAGATTTGAAATCCTTGACAAATTGTGAAAATACAATATACTGTAAGTTTTTTTTTTTTTTTATATGAAACTTGGAAACTTGAAATTGGCAATTTTTTTAAAATGTTATTTATTATTTTACATTTGCTATTCAGAGGTTGATTTTTTTTAAAATACTATGCATTGTAAAAGCTTATCTAGCTGTGCAACTGTTCAAGATATTTCAATTCTGATTTCAGATTTGAGATCCTTGGAAAATTGTGCAGCTACAATATACTCTAAGTTTTTTTATATAACACTTGGAAAGAGGTTAAAATTGACAATTTTAAAAAAATATTTATTATTTTTCATATTTCGATAATTTTTCGGGAGGTGTTGCTCATATGAAAAAAAAATAAATCACCCCACAACAAAATAAATGACATCAATGGAAAGATCTACTTAATGCCTTTCTGTAGGTGTATTGGGTTTTAATTTCTGATTTAAGGTTCCAAAACTACAAGCGTTTAAACAGGAAGTGTTCATATTTATGACTGAATATGGTCATTCCCCGTAGGCAGCATAGCGTTAAAGTAATGATTGGACACAATTACACTTGGCAATCCATTAACACAGTTCTGATATTTTTAATGTGACTATTTTAATTAGACCGAGGATGGTTCAAAGTTTTCATGGATGGTGCGTGCTACTTGACCAATATGTAAATGTATTAACAGAGTTTAACTAAATGTACAACTGTGGCTTACAAAATATTAGAGAAATTGGAAAAGGAAAACACTGTGTTTTAGAATGAATAATGTGAGATGTTTGGATAGATGACCTACAAAGGTACTTTGTTTCTTTCATGGTTTAATTATACAGTGCATATAGAAACCATATTGTAAAACACCAGAACGTTCAACAGTTACCAAAGAGTTACTTTTCTAACTTTTTTTTAAATTTCATAATTTGCTATTCTGAACCTTTCTATTTTATTTCTTCCAGACAAAACAAACAAGAAGAGGGAACCGTTTCATGCCAGAATCCATTTTCTTTTGTTATTGTTAAACATAATTTGTAAAACAAACATTAGTCTTCAAGAATAGCTGACAATAGGTGGTGTCATTGCATTTTCTATGGTTTTGTTTCTTTGCTTGAAGAATACATTTTTCCAGTAGAGGGCAGTGTAATACCTTCTATTGCAAAGCGCCAAACGAAACAATTTATTTTACAGGACTGTGTGAAAGCATGCAAGACAAGCAGTTCCATACAGAAATACCATTCCTAGATTTTTTTAGTGGATTAAACAATTTAATGAAGAATTATTTTGTAGCAACATTTTTTCTTTACATAGACAGAATGATAAAAGTTGAAGGACAAATAATGTATTGAAAACTTCAGTTTGTCAAAGTGCTCCATATACGCCACAAGTTACACATAACAGTAGATGTGACCTTTTTATACCTGTTGTATTAATAAGTTTGTTATTGGTATCTCAACAGTTACACCATGTAAAAACTATTCTTTCTGTACAATTCTATACAATATGCTAAAAAGAAACTTTCCATTAAATTAACACACTAGATGTGCCTACAGAACAGTAAAACACACTGACTGACTGACTAATAAAATATAAATAGAGAATTACTTTATTTTTCTCCCAGTGAAGCTCAAACCTGGCAGTTATTTTATTGCATACTATCAGAATGTTCCATTGATAAGGGAGATAAAATATATCTTAATGAATAGATTGACCTTTGTTTGAACTTATCTACATGTACTGTTTATAGTGCTCTACTTTTACAACTTTGACATTTTAAATTGCCAGCACATTATCTAATACGTAACCAAAACACTTAACCTGTGGTATTCTACATATTTAGATAGCAAAATGATTTATTTTCCAATACACTAATGGTTTTATAAATAGCTATGCTGTTCCACAGTGCCTTTCTATTTTTATATGGAAAATGATGGAGCTGTAAAAAAAAAAAAAAAAGTGTGATTATTTGTACAATAGGAATGATTTCTGAAGTTTTATAACATAACTACAGTTTTTTTGTAAATTTGAATAACACTTGAAATTGAATAAATAACATTGTCCGTATTCTTTCGGAGTGTCCTGTTATATTTTATAAAGGCTTTTCATATTAAAATTGGTAATAGTAACATCAGTACCTTTTTTATTATTTGCATAATAAAGAATTTCACAATGTGCAGGGAGTATGAGCAATAATTAAGGTGCTTAGACAGATCTTGAGAGATACACATGTAATTGAATGGTTTTATATTTAGTGTACAATCATCTTCAGCCAACTCTGTGTCAGGAGATCATATCCTGGCACTCTGCATGGACATGAGGCAAAACCTGGGCCAAGATGAGTGTATATATACTGAGCAACAAAAGAAACTTATCACTTATATTTTGAGCATCAAAAGAAACGTATCACTTATATTTGGATAAAATTCACTAATGTGATCGAAAAATGACAAACTCTGTTTTAGAGCAGGTGCAATGTCTTTTTATTCTGCTGATTAGACAGTAAAATGTCAATTGTAAAATTATGTGGGGAGGGATACTGTGAAAGTCACAGGCTAGTAGCGTGTGTGGCCACCGTTGGAAGCAGTACAAGCAGTACATCTGTGACGCATGCTTTGCACCAGGTTTCGGATGTTGTCTTGTGGAATCCCGGCCCATTCCTCTTGTAGCCTGGATAAGCATCTGCCTGTTCAGTGGTCTCCGAGCCCTAGAAACTACATGTCTCCCAGTTCGTGGCCTGTCATTGACAGAGTGTGTCTGGTTATACTGTCTCGCCAGGTTTGCTGGCTGTGAGCACCCAAGACGGCTACCCACAGTACGCTGCCCTAGTCCAGCCTCCAACATGCTGATTGCACGAAGGCGCTGCTCTCTTGACAGACGTGGCATATTGGTGTTTTTCTGTGATTTTCTTTATTGCTTTTATTCAAGCTTGCAATTCAACAGCTGAAATCACTCCATATCCAGTGTCCAATCAACTGTCTAAATAATAATTATTATTTGTTTATTTAGCAGACGCCTTTATCCAAGGCGGCTTACAGAGACTAGAGGATGTGAACTATGCATCAGCTACAGAGTCACTTACAACTACGTCTCACCCGAAAGACGGAGCACAAGGTTAAGTGACTTGCTCAGGGTCACACGAGTCAGTGGCTGAGGTGGGATTTGAACCGGGGACCTCCTGGTTACAAGCCCTTTTCTTTAACCACTGGACCACACAGCCTCGTAGGTGATTAAGTGCATTTGTTTCAGTCATAGTCACTCAAGCGTGTCATGAGCGTGAATGATCGAGTGATTAAAAAGAAACCAAAACATTAAGGTCAATGTCCATCATTTATATACCTTATATTTTTCGAAAATAAATGTTATAATAGTGATAAGTTTCTTTTGATGCTCAGTATATATGTATGTGTGTGTGTGTGTATTCAAGATACACAACTTAAGCCCCTTTCACACTGGCGCTCCTACCCAGGTCACAATCCTGTGTAGCGTGAAACCACATACCAGTTCATGCCCAGGTTGAGCGAGACAAAATGCATGCTGAGTGTTTGTAAGAGGACGAAGTAACAAACAGCCATGCCTGCGTGAAGGTTTCACTTCTGCAAGGAACATTTCTGTTTATTTTGTTTAGCCATAATTTTGTTGATTGAAACACACCATGAACCAGATTGCAGCAGGGATGAAGAAACATTTGCTCTAATAAACATTTGGGTCGATGATTCAGTCCAGAGAAGCTGAACAGATGAAAGGGTGGTCATGTGAACTTTGCTGCTCCCGGGGCATTGCGTATGCGCATTGTGTATTTGCTTGCCACCCAGGTCGACCCTGCTTCTTCAAAACGCAGTGTGAAATTGCATAGCAGACCCGCATGACACCAGGTCGTGATCTGGGTAGGGCATGCCAATGTGAAAGTGGCGTTAGATGCTTATATACAGTTTGGTCCTGACACAAAAATACAGGCTGATACTAGCAATCACCTAGCAATCAGCATTACTGCCCTTCTACTGTTATGAAGTTTTCACAAATAATTTTTACTTTGCATTGCCATGTATCTGATTTAGGCCAAGTCCTCCATAGGTATAATGGATCTATGGTGTGAAAGAGTCTTATGATGTCTGTTGAAAAGGGTCTCTGGTCTAGTGGACAGATCTGTAAAATAAAATGTAACAAATACTTGCCTTTTTTAAGATACAGTGCATCACGTAGACAAGCTTTCAACAACTTGACACATACATAAAACCAAAGCAATAATCACACTGCCAGGAAGATACTCCACGTAAAAACAGTGCACAGAGACAACTAAAGTAGACTTTTCACATTCCTTTTATTTGGGTCAGTGTATTATAGAAATGCCAAGGTTACAGTTAACTGTGAAAAAAATATATTTGTATATATTGTGAAATATTTATTTAAATCAAATCAGATTTAATTTCATATACAATCCACTTTTTTTTTGCAAAGTAAAGTGAGATACTGTTAAGCAAAATAGAATTAACACAAAAAAATAATTTTTCATGGGGACTTTTTTTAGTTTTTAAGTTTTCAAGTTTTTAGTATCTATATTGATAATGGCTTATAAAAATATCAATCAAGTAAACGTAATCATATCAAATAATGTATGGGTTAAGTATTTCAAATTTAACATATCAACCATTTTTGTCAGTAAAATCTTTAGAAACCGTCAAGCAAAAACATCACAGAACACGAGACTTCTTATTGGGCGACATTTTCAAAGCCTACTCCAGTCTTCAATTAACGGCTACTTTTTGAAGAGGACAAACAACTGTTAATTTAACAAAACTAGAACCAAACAACCGTTATATATTTCAGGTGCACTTTAGCAGTCTGCTTATGACAGTTATGATGATGATGTAGCTGCAGAATATGGCCAATTTGTGAAAGACTGCATATTCCATGGGAGCCGGCGAATTCTGAGATTTCCGAGGAATTCCATTGTCCGCAGATTTGGACTGCATCCAGTGATAACAAACACAGAACAGTTTGATGTAAAATATACATGATGCTCCCACATTGCAGACTTTTGCACAATCTGTAGCAGTGTCATCTCAACTGTACCACTGGGGGTAATTTCCATGGTAGAACTGTGGAAGCAAAATAATAATTTGAATCTTTATTATTTCAAATATAATCCTACATGCAAGTCAGCTGTTAATTGAAAAAGGTTATCACTTAAACTTAAGAAGTCTAAAATCAAACTGGTTCTTACTGTATTTTTAAAAATATACAGTTTATGTGATAACATGATTTATAATTAAGCCATTGTTACAGAGCACATTAAGTATTTAAGTAGATAAGATTCTTAATGAATCAAGCACTCAGCTGCTAATGTACCCTTTGTGATGTTTGTTTATCCAGGCAATCCCGATAAAAGTAAATAGCAGACAGATTCCCTTATTATAGTATGACAGAACATGATACATGAGTGAAAAAAAAGATCCTTCCCAATATTAGGAAGAAGATGGTTTGGTATGTGGTAACAGCCAGAGGCTGACACCTATATCACATTTACCACCTGTGCTGCTTTATAGACCTACAGTTAATGCAGTTTTATAAGTTACAGATGTTGACTTGATTAGAAATTATGTTAACTTACCAATGCATTGTTGGACTATTTGCACGGGGTCCTGGCTGATGATTTTTTTTTTCTTTTTTTTTTAGAAAGATTTCTAGAAGATGAAAACAAAACTTAGTTTTTCAGACCATTTTGAAACCTAATGCTGATTCGTCCTGTAAAACGCCTATGTGTGTCTGGTTAGAATTAGTAGTTCATTATGTATGGGAGTTTTTCAAACACTAGTAAACCTGGGATTTACTAAAACCACGCACGAGTTGGAAACCCGTCAGTAAAGTGTACCCCAGACCATCACTGTATTCACATTTAACACATATGGACTGAACTTACATGTAACAAAATAATGTCTTAAAAGCAAAGGTGTGGCTTACTCTCTGGTCTGTTTTATTTTACAACATTCAACTGTTAACACACTTCAAGCAGCAAGTAAACTGATAAGATTGATTAAGGTACAGAAAGCCGTCGTCTTAAATGAAGATAGCGGTAGTTTAACTTATATAAATGTCACTTACATTCACCTTGTGTTCATTTGATTAAGGCAAGGATATAAAGTTAATCCGGAAAACGAACACACCCTCCTTAACTGAATGATTTGAAAGAGCGTGCTACCTTTATTATGCTGTGGGCGTTGGTCACTAAGGTAACAACAGATAAACTACGAAGAAAAGTACTATATTAAAAATAATAAACAGCCAAAAATCGAACCAATAGGAGTGTTTGGGTAAATTCACCATCGCGTCTCTTGGTGGCAGCGCCTCAGACTCCATTTATATTAATGGCAGTTACTTTTCCGGTTGCTTCTTCTGTTCAGAGGAAGTTGGCGCATCCCATCTAATAATAGATGATGAGCGCCCTCTAACGGCCTTCTACAATATCTTCGTCTAGATCCCCATTTTCCAGTAGTCAGTATGTATTGTAATATGTTTTTTGTTTCCTTTTTTGTTTTCCCTTTCCCTCCTTTAATATACTGTGTATTGATAAATTGGGGCAGCAGTGTGGAGTAGTGGTTAGGGCTCTGGACTCCTGACCAGAGGGTCATGGGTTCAATCCCCGGTGGGGGGACACTGCTGCTGTACCCTTGAGCAAGGTACTTTACCTAGATTGCTCCAGTAAAAACCCAGCTGTATAAATGGGTAATTGTATGTAAAAATTAATGTGATATCTTGTAACAATTGTAAGTCGCCCTGGATAAGGGCGTCTGCTAAGAAATAAATAATAATAATAATAATAATAAATTATCCACCTCTTCTTTGTTGTTTGAATTTATTACATTCTAATATATAATGTTGTACAGGTTCTAACCTTTGACAGTCTCCACATAATCCATCTACATGTTTCTGTATTCTAAACAGATGCTGACTCAATGCTGTATGTCCAATTATCAATCTGTTCATATAGTTTCTTCCGCCCTATTCAATTCCCCTCTAGATGTTTCACTCCCTAACCTGACCTTTGGCTGTATATCGTAATAAGACCTTCCCTTATGATTGTGTTCCAATTGATTTTGCCATAATTCCATATTTTTTGTTGCATTTATTTCTGCCTGGCACAGACGGACTGCCATATCCACTTTCTTTCTCAATAACCTATTTTTGTTTGCCATGGAATCCGCCTGTTCATTACGTAGCACCCCAGAATGGCTTGGTACCCATGCTAATATAATATCTATGTCTCTGATTGCACATTCATTTAATGTTATTAAAATATCATATATAATAGCTTTCCTGACTCCACTCCCTGTCTCAATAGCATTCAGTGAACTCAAGGAATCAGTAAACAGGACTGCTCTGTCTGGTTTTATTTCGATCACTTTATGTATCGCACCTAACAATGCCAGTGCTTCAGCAGTAAATATAAGCAGGTGATCAGATATTCTTTCCCTTATACAAAACGCCATCTCAGGTATATATATATATATATTGCCATAGCCACTATTCCTGACTGAATCCTTTGATCCATCTGTATATACATGTAATGCTCCTTTCTTTCCTTTCATATATTCATTTGCCTGTTTTTAATTAATTATTATCCTCAACCTCTTTCAACTCATTCATTCCCAATTTAACCTTCAACCTTCCTTTTCCTTGAAAATATCATGCTTACAGACTTTTCTGTCAAACCCCCACTCATCTGACCAATTAGCTATTTTGTGTGATGCTCTTTGTTATTCCCTCTGTATCACTTTCCTCATTTCTTTTATCCAAAATACCCCATCATCTGCAAAAAAAACCTACATTTACTTTTTAAAATGTCATCTGCTAAATCATTTATCATGATATTACATAATAGTGGGCTTATTATACTTCCTTGTGGAGTGCCCATTGCTTTAGAGAAACTCCTAAAAAGCACCAGTCAACTCTCTCCAAACCTGGATGTCCCGCCCCTGTTGATTTTTTTAAATGTTGATTTGGTGTTGTCAAGGGTGACGGTAAGTTTTTCTTGCTATTTATTGGTTAGTGTTTGTGGCTATTGTGTACATAAAAAGGGTGTGTGTAACTGCTGCCCCAGGCATGATGGGATAGAGTTCAAATGATGAAGCAATTGAAAAGCTTGGTAAATTGTGTGGTAAAGAGCATAGCATATGTCTGTAATTCCATCATTACTTTTGATGGCAATTCCACTCTGCCTTCACTTGGGTGAAAACCTGGGTGTTATCATGGACCCTGAACTTTACTTTGATTCCCATCTTAATGTTGCTATCATTACAGCATTCTGTCCAGTGGCGTGCCATGACAAAATGGACTGGGGAAGCAGAGGCGTCGCAACCCCCTCCCCCCCTCCTTTTTTTAAGTGGCAGCTACCTGTAAGCCACAGATACCTTTCATAATTTGAATTCTGAAAGTGCCGAGTATATCCTTTCCCTTCCTGTGTCAGCTCGGGGATCTGTGGTGTATATCTCCCTTTTTTAACAATCTCCAATTTTTCAGAGAAAGTTCTCCTTGAAAAAGGATTTGTAACCAAATCGACTATGATGTCTCAGCTTTCTCATTTTTTTAAATTTATTTTAGTATAAAATTAAATTCGAAATAATTAGATGTTGTAAGGGTATTTGTATTTATCAATGTATATTTATAAGCAATATCGTGCAAAATCCAGCTATCCTTCTAACTGCAGAGCTAACCAAGGAATATTCATGTTTTGGGGTTGCTCACTAATGATTGGTCAGCTATCAGAGCTTTGACTTTCCCATTGGTTGCTAAAGCAGGGCCTTGAAGTGAGGCAGAGAATACCCTGGGAGATTTATGGCCCACCTCTGCGCACTCTTGATTGGTCAAATGTCTAAAAAAAAAGGACATTCTTCGACTCACCTATTGGTTAAACTTACTCAAGCCCTTCAACTAAAATGGAGAATACCCTCAACAGTTTTTTTCTAGCGTCTGATCGTTATTTTAGACTTATGCGGGGGGAAATGCAGATCTCTTATTGGATGATCACATCCCCTTCAGGAAACCCCTAGACTCTTAAAAAACCTCTAGTAAACCTTGTAAGTCATCTTGGATAAAGGCATCAGACAAATTAACAAATAATAATTAGAGTTGTATGCTTCAAGTTCATAGTATAAGCAAGCACACTGTACGCAAGTGAGTGAGGCAACGTATTGTCATTTGACTGACTGTCTGGTCAGCAGAGAATACCTTGAAGGTCCTGACGGCACGCCACTGATTCTGTTGTTTGAGAAATGTTCCAAAATTTAAGTCTGTGCTGGATAAGAGGGATAAGAGGGATACAGAGATGCGGATAAATGCATTCATACCCTTTCCTCTTGATTTTTCTAATCCGTTGTTTGTTGGTATACACACAGTGCCTGCCACTAAATCAACTTAGAAGCAGGGGTGTCATTTGCAATAGGGCAGGGGGTGCAGTCGGGTGAAAGTGAGACACTACCCCCTCTTAATTTAGTTTATTCATGATTATCTGTGTAATATGTTACTTAAAACTTTACTACACATTTCTACTTTCGACATTCACAGGAATGGGGTGCTTTTTGGCAGTTTATGTTCATTGGTTTATATTTGATACAAAGTGTCATTCTTTGTAGAAAGCAGGTGAAATATATCAAACTTAACTCAAGGTTGTAAGTATGTATCACATCTGGTGAGATGTAACTATGTTGACAAAGCGTAGCACAATCTCGTTGTAAAACTGGCCGAATTACTGCCTGTTTTTTTGTCTGAAATGACGGCCCTGCTCAGAAGGGTTCAGCTTGTCCAGAACACAGCTGCCAGATTGTTTTCTCAAGCTCCAGAACACAGCTGCCAAATTGTTCTTTCAAGCTCTTTTTCAACATATTACTCCAGTGCTTAGGTCCTTACATTGGTTACCAGTGAGTTGCTGAATTGATATTAATTGGTGATTGAGAATATAACATTTATAGAATAGGGTTCCAAATAAGTGGTCATTATGGAACTATCAAATACATTAGGAGTAAATGACTGTCCTCACACCTTTTACTACCAACAAAATGCATTGTGCTCTTTGCATTATGATATATTACAGTACAGTGTACTGTATTTGCAATTCCAAGGTTGTGATTGTGATTAACTTAATTGAAATTAACAGAGTACAATATAGACAATGCAAATGAACAAACAGAATACCTTTTTTTTATTTAGTATTTATTTGAAATTGCAAAAACATAAAAAAAATGGTGTGCAAACCATTTAAGCAATACATTGCAAATGTTACTGAATAAAAACAGCATGTTCATATAGGGTACTTTTTTTCACAAGATATTTCATTGATATATTTCAAACTGATTTAAAATAAACCAGCTGGTTTCTCTCTTTATTTTTCTCTTTGTTGAAAAAACAGGTCTCTAAGCCCTTTTGAAAACTCTTTTGGCATCAACTCCATCATAATGGTAGCTCTATAAATGATACAAAAAAGAAATGTTAAACTGAAGGTAGATTTTCCCAATAATTAGATACAGACATGTCAAAGCACTGGTTATTGTACGTGTTTTTTTTTTATTTAAAAAAAAATGTATCAGTGTATGTTGACTAGGGACCTTATATAGCATTAAGGCCATTAGCAATACTTAATATGTTATGTTAGGCTGTACTTTACAGAGTATTGTGTCTACCATCTAAGCCACTTATCAGCAAGACTTTACCTGGACAAGCTCGCCAGCAATGATTTCTCGGACAGTGAGGAGTTCCTTGCCATTGTCTTTTCTGTTGAATTTTCCAACTAACTTATCTCCCTCTATGGTCCACGTGCCCTGAGAAAGAAATCCAGTAGGTAAGAGAATGTTTTAAAGTGTCCCTTTACTACAATAACAAAATAAAAGAAGCAACTAACTTAATGGGCCAAATGAAAACAGGTTCATGCATTTGTGTCTGGTGCTCAAGTTGCTGCAATACAGATAACTACCATTAGGTGACGTGTGCGCAAGGGTTAATTAGCTGATCCGGACTGCTTTGCTGCCAGGAAATGGGCCAAAATATTAAAAATGAAAACATCAAATACAAATTGTAAAGTGTGCCTTTTATGATTGCAGCCAACAGGGCTGCAGTTCACCAGAGCATAGCTGGAGGGTCGTCTAGATGCTAATAATCTCTGGGTGGCACCTGGAGGCAGCGTGTTGTCATGTATGGGCATACTGAATTATTACTTGATACAACTAACTACACCAAGCTTGCTTCAATATTTAAGTAAAGGAGGCGTGTGCCTGTAGTGTAGGCACAAGTCCTCAAACTAATCCAGCAGTAAAGGCAGCCTATGAAGAAGGATTCAAATGTGTACATAAAGGGCACTACTCTAACAAAATATAAGAATGCTTAACTCCGAATATTTAGGTGTGTTTTTGAATGAGTAATTCACTGCTGAGGATTAATGCGTCTTATTAAAATTACTGAAACTACTACTGAAAATCAATTGCTTTAAATGTTATAAAATACTAAACACCTTCACATTCTTTTTGCTTTTCGTCACTATTTTATTCAGTTTCTTTTCACTGTTACAGTCAACACTCACTTCAGTTAGAGCTGTAGTACTGTAAGCTGGTAATTATTGTATGTTAATTGTTTTCTATCAAACTAATACTGGCTTTGTAAGAACATATGTACCAGTATATGTTAATCAATGAAAAAAAAAGATCTTACACTGATCTCAGTTCCATCAGCTAGGTTGTATTCGAAGGCAACTCCGAGGGTGAATACGATTTCCACAGTGCGGAAGGCACTGGACTCATTGACTGTGAACTTGTCTCCATTTTGTACAATGGTGACTTTCAAGTTGTCATGGGCTGCCAGCTTCCTCTTCACCAAATTGATACCTGTCAATGAAACATTCAACTATTTCAAGACTCAAATGCCGAGATATAAATAATGTATTTTGAAAAGTAAATCATTTATATGAAGATATTTGCACTAAATTGCATTAGTATGCCTGAAACAAAGCTCATGTTATTGTGAGAGTTTCAACATTCGAAGCTTAGCAAGCATTTACTAATAGATATCGACTATCTGTGAGATTTTCCACAAATGTTAAAGCACAGGCTTCTAAAATTGTTAAGGCTGAATTGCTAAATTGTTGAGGCTGACTATTTAAAGTATTCACCTGTGTAGCTTGCAGGTCATATTTAGCGCTTATCTATTTAAAATAAAAACTGAAGAGCTCAACAAAATATACTTTAAGTTATTACTTTTTTCATTATTATTTGTAAAGAAAACAAGCCCTAATATTTTCTTTAATATCTATTGAAACATGAGAGTGAAAATGACTAGACACAACTAACAATTTCAAATCACAGTAATCAGGTTTTATTATCAACATACAGGTAAAATTATACAGAGAAACTCACTACTTCTAGTTTATGAATTAGCCCTGATACAAAGTAACAGATCAAGTAAAACACTTAGCTATTAGCTCTGGACAGTTGGTGCATGCCAGCCTCTCTCCTGTTTTCTCAACTGTGCTGATTTTAACATTGTAACACTAAATACAGCCTTCAACTCTCACCCACAGACCATACATTCCTTGATAAGCAGCCCCTCCTTATCAGCAACCTCACCTAAAAAAGAACATATGCCACCTCCCCCAACAGCTCACGGATCAGGGGAAAGAGGAGGAGACGGAGAAATAGACAGAGAAAGAGGGGGAAGGGAAAGATAGAGAGAATGAAACAGACAGAGAGAGAGAGAGAGAGAGAGAGAGAGAGAGAGAGAGAGAGAGAGAGAGAGAGAAACCCAGACAGACACACACACAAGCATGGAAATAAGACTCCTATTGCATGGCACTTTCACCCATTCCTAGCAACCATTACATGTATTGAACTAATTCAGTTATCAGCAAGAAATAGTTAGTCAATTAAATGATTATTAAAAGTAAATTACAAATAGTAAAATTGTCAAAGACACCAGATCTTACATTATTTATATTAAGACTTTTTTTTTTCACATTTTTAGAAAATAAAAAAGCTGGGCTTACCCATCTGTTCCATAAACTTGTCATAGTTGTCATTTCTGTAAACTTTCCAGGTGCCGTTGAATGTCATGTTTCTAATTGGAGTGAGTTTCTGCAATGTGTGCACAGCCTGTCCAGCAGACTCACTTTATAAAGTGTGGCTTGTAATAATGTCTGTGCATTATCTAACTGATAATCTCAATGGTGATGTGGCTGTTTAAAGCTCAAGTAAGACAAATTACTTTGTCAAGGCTAATTACATATATTACAATATTGCAATGGATAAGTTCACCTACATCACCTACACAGGTGCAGTTGTTGCATAGATACTGTATGTTATCTCTCCATTAAAGAATATGATGGGTGGTTACAGCTTTTTTCCATTTATTTAGTGTTTTTTTTGCCTAACAGTACTTTGACCCCTAATGCCCCTAATGTCAATGTTAATATATATATATATATATATATATATATATATATATATATATATATATATATATATATATATATATATATATACAGTATATATATATACTATGAATATTGAATACTTTTGCAAGGCACTGTGTATATATATATATATATATATATATATATATATATATATATATATATATATATATATATATATATATATATACAGTGCCTTGCAAAAGTATTTAGACCCCTGATCAATTCTCTCATATTACTGAATTACAAATGGTACATTGAAATTTCGTTCTGTTTGATATTTTATTTTAAAACGCTGAAACTCAAAATCAATTATTGTAAGGTGACATTGGTTTTATGTTGGGAAATATTTTTAAGAAAAATAAAAAAACTGAAATATCTTGCTTGCATAAGCATTCAACCCCCACACGTTAATATTTGGTAGAGCCACCTTTCGCTGCAATAACAGCTTTTGGGGTAAGTATGTACCAGCTTTGCACACAGTGTCGGAGTGATTTTGGCCCATTCTTCTTGGCAAATTTGCTCCAGGTTGTTCAGGTTGGTTGGACGACGCTTGTGGACTGCAATTTTCAAATAGTGCCACAGACTCTCATTGGGATTGATATCAGGACTTTGACTGGGCCGCTGTAGGACATTCATCTTTTTGTTCTTGAGCCACTCCAATGTTGCTTTGGCCTTGTGCTTGGGATCATTGTCCTGCTGAAAGGTGAATTTCCTCCCAAGCTTCAGTTTTTTAGCAGACTGAAGCAGGTTCTCTTGCAGTATTTCCCTGTATTTTGCTCCATCCATTCTTCCTTCAATTTTAACAAGATGCCCAGTCCCTGCTGATGAGAAGCATCCCCACAGCATGATGCTGCCACCACCATACTTCACTGTAGGGATGGTGTGTCTTGAGGCATGGGAAGTGTTAGGTTTGCGCCACACATTGCGCTTTGAGTTTTGGCCAAAAAGCTCTATCATGGTCTCATCTTACCACAAAACCTTTTCCCACATCGCAGCTGGGTCATTCTCATGCTTTCTGGCAAACTCCAGACGTGCTTTCAGATGGTACTTTTTGAGTAACGGCTTCTTTCTTGCCACCTTCCCATACAGGCCAGTGTTATGCAGAGCCCTTGATATGGTTGATTGGTGCACCATTACTCCTCTCCCAGCCACTGAACTCTGTAGCTCCTTCAAAGTGATTGTTGGCCTCTCTGTGGCTTCTCTCACAAGTCTCCTTCTTGTTTGAGCGCTGAGTTTTGAGGGACGGCCTTTTCTTGGCAGTGCCTGGGTGGTGTGATGCAGCTTCCACTTCCTGATTATTGATCCAACTGTGCTCACTGGGATATCCAAGCACTTGGATATTATTTTGTACCCTTTCCCTAATCTATGCATTTGTATTACTTTATCTCTAACTTAACTGTAGAATGCTCTTCGGTCTTCATTTTCCTTCAGATTCACAGCCTGACCAATGATCCTTCAACAGTGGGGTTTTTATCCAGAAAATGTGACAGCAACTTTAATGGTTCACAGGTGGAGGCTAATGGTAAGGTAATTGTGTCCTCGTTAGGGCAATTTCTTTCATCGGTGTAAACTGGGAGCTTCCACAGCACAGGGGTTGAATACTTATGCAAGCAAGATATTTCAGTTTTTTATTTTTCTTAAAAATATTTCCCAGCATAAAACCAATGTCACCTTACAATAATTGATTTTGAGTTCCAGTGTTTTAAAATAAAATTGTAATTCAGTAATATGAGAGAATTGGTCAGGGGTCTGAATACTTTTGCAAGGCACTGTGTATATATATATATATATATATATATATATATATATATATATATATATATATATATATATATATATATATATATATATATATATATACAGTGCCTTGCAAAAGTATTCATATATATATATATATATATATATATATATATATATATATATATACAGTACTGTGCAAAAAGTTTTAGGCAGGTGTGAAAAAATGCTGTAAAGTAAGAATGCTTTCAAAAATAGACATGTTAATAGATTATATTTATCAATTAACTAAATGCAAAGTGAGTGAACAGAAGAAATATCTAAATCAAATCCATATTTGGTGTGACCACCCTTTGCCTTCAAAACAACATCAAGCATCAATTCTTCTAGGTACACTTGCACACAGTTTTGAAGGAACTCGGCAGGTAGGTTGGCCCAAACATCTTGGAGAACTAACCACAGTTCTTCTGTGGATTTAGGCAGCCTCAGTTGCTTCTCTCTCTTCATGTAATCCCAGACAGACTCGATGATGTTGAGATCAGGGCTCTGTGGGGCCATACCATCACTTCCAGGACTCCTTGTTCTTCTTTACGCTGAAGATAGTTCTTAATGACTTTCGCTGTATGTTTGGGGTCGTTGTTGTCATGCTGCAGAATAAATTTGGGGCCAATCAGATGCCTCCCTGATGGTATTGCATGATGGATAAGTATCTGCCTGTACTTCTCAGCATTGAGGAGACCATTAATTCTGACCAAATCCCCAACTCCATTTGCAGAAATGCAGCCCCAAACTTGCAAGGAACCTCCACCATGCTTCACTGTTGCCTGCAGACACTCATTCGTGCACGCTTCCAGCCCTTCGGTGAACAAACTGCCTTCTACTACAGCCAAATATTTCAAATTTTGACTCATCAGTCCAGAGCACCTGCTGCCATTTTTCTGCACCCCAGTTCCTGTGTTTTCGTGCATAGTTGAGTCGCTTGGCCTTGTTTCCACGCCGGAGGTATGGCTTTTGGCGCAAGTCTTCCATGAAGGCCACTTCTGACCAGACTTCTCCGGACAGTAGATGGGTGTACCAGGGTCTCACTGTTTTCTGCCAGTTCTGAGTTGATGGCACTGCTGGACATCTTCCGATTGCAAAGGGAAGTAAGCATGATGTGTCTTTCATCTCCTGCAGTAAGTTTCCTTGGCCGACCACTGCGTCTACGGTCCTCAACATTGCCCGTTTCTTTGTGCTTCTTCAAAAGAGCTTGGACAGCACATCTGGAAACCCCTGTCTGCCTTGAAATTTCTGCCTGGGAGAGACCTTGCTGATGCAGTATAACTACCTTGTGTCTTGTTGTTGTGCTCAGTCTTGCCATGGTGTATGACTTTTGACAGTAACTGTCTTCAGCAACCTCACCTTGTTAGCTGAGTTTGGCTGTTCCTCACGCAGTTTTATTCCTCCTACACAGCTGTTTCTGTTTCAGTTAATGATTGTGTTTCAACCTACATATTGAATTGATGATCATTAGCACCTGTTTGGTATAATTGTTTAATCATACACCTGACTATATGCCTACAAAATCCCTGACTTTGTGCAAGTGTACCTAGAAGAATTGATGCTGTTTTGAAAGCAAAGGGTTGTCACACCAAATATGGATTTGATTTAGATTTTTCTTCTGTTCACTCACTTTGCATTTAGTTAATTGATAAATATAATCTATTAACATGTCTATTTTTGAAAGCATTCTTACTTTACAGCATTTTTTCACACCTGTCTAAAACTTTTGCACAGTACTGTATATATATATATATATATATATATATATATATATATATATATATATATATATATATATATATATATATATATATCTATGTTGCCTAGAAGAATATATGTCACCTATAGTCATGGTTGGTTGCAAGTCAATGGATAATGCACAAAAAGATTGTTTGATACCGCGAATACTGGTAAATACAAACGAGTAAATGTAAATGTGATCCACAAGGCGTTCCAGTCTGTGATATTGAATTTCAAGTTGTTCTTTAACAAGCAATAGAACAGGCACTGATCCAAAACTTTTATATATTATTTGCTTACGGAAACAAAGAATTCAAAGCTCAGGATAAGAAGGTACAGTAAGTTCTTCATTTAAACTTGAACAAAGAGGGTGCCTCACTGGACAAGAAATCCAAAGGACATGGGAACAATAGCTGAAAATACCTATCTAGCCAATCACATTCCTTTAGCAGATCTCATAGCATGCCCAGTAATGTACATGTAGAAGTTACAGCCCAGAACCATACAAGTATTTACACAAGAATCAATGAAGATGAATAAATAATAGGTCTTGGCAGTAGTAAAAACTGATGGTTGTGGAGAGATAGAAACTAGGGTATAGGCAGCATCTTGCCTTAGGATGGTCCCTGACAATATTAATGAGATGTGTAAGAAAGAGTGGCGTAAGCCTTTAATAAATGGCGGCGCAATTAGAGAAACTTCATCACCCAGGAACCCGAGCACTAATGGATAGGGCGGCGTTTCTGGGTATATAAGGAAGTAGGGCAGAACAGTAGGGGGATGTGTGATTGTGGGGAACACCGCCGAATTGTCCTGCTGAAAAGAGCCTGCAAAGTCAAGTGTGTATCGTAGATTATTGTAAGGTAAAGTGAACGCTTACATTTGAACAAGAGTTCTTTATTGAGTTTATACCGAGTGCGTTTTTCCTCTTGTTGAGGTAGTCTCTTATTTTTGTAAAGTTTAATTTATTTTCTGAAATGTTTGTAGATAAAACGTGTATTCTCGGTAGTTAGTTTAAACACGGTCCCGCAGTTTCCATGGTGGTTGGTTGTGCATTGTCACAACTGCCGTTTATTTTAGTGTTTGACACGGGACCCGGAGGTAAATTGGTCATTCACGTGCTGCAGGGACAGCGAGCTGTAACAGAAGGAACTGAAGCAACAAACTTTATTTCCAGGACATTGTTTATTGTGGAACAGACACGAATAATATTACATACAGGTTGTGTGGAAAGTGTGGATACCGTGCTTCAACTCTGGGACACTATTTGCTTCCGTGGACGACTGGGAAGTTGGCTGCAGGGGTCCCTTCCCCACAGCCTGGATACAATTTTATTATCACCGTTGTATACTTCTCTTGGCGTTCGGGGTCACGTGAGTTGTGTTCCTGGAGCCCTTCTTCGGAGGGGGGCCCGTTCCACACTTGCCTATGCTTACCTGTGTTACAGAAATACTCCAGCAGAGGGTGTTTGTCCTGTGCATACCTGTGTTACAGAAGTACTCCAGCAGAGGGAGTTTGTCCTATGCTTACCTGTGTTACAGAAATACTCCAGAAGAGGGAGCCTGTTTTGTACTTACCTGTGCGTCAGGACCACTCCAGCAGAGGGAGCCCGTCCTGTGGTTGTCTGAGTTGCAGAATCAATCCAGCAGAGGGAGCCTGTTCTATACTTACCTGTGTTGCAGAGATACTCCAGCAGGGGGAGCCACCTCTGTGATTACTTGGAATACCAGGCTACTCCAGCAGAGGGGGCCTGCTCTGAGCTTACCAGCGTTACAGGACTACTCCAGCAGAGGGAGCTTGCCCTGTACTTACATGTGGACTGACCCACTCGGGTTGAAGGAACCTCTCTGATACTTACCGGTCTACTCGTCCAAAGTTACTAGTGAAGTTCATCCCGGTGGACTCGGTCCCATTTGGGTGGGTCTTGCACAGGCCACGGCCTGTAGGATACAATAGTCTGAAAATAGCTTAGAGAGGGTCGAAGAAGTGAGTCAGTCAGTGGCCCGTACAGGGCATTATTACATAAGACAAACTGTTTGTTTGTGTAAATATTGTAAATAAAAGATACTTGCCTGAAAGTTCCACGAGTCTGTGCCAGTCGGTGGGAGCAACAAACCCGTAACACGCAGGGTTACTCTACTAGTTTGTTACACTTGGTGTCAGAAGTGGGATTCTGACGACCGAAAACACACTTCAGTCGGACCCACGAAACGTAACAAGATGGCTAACACCGACGCACTGGTTCGCGCACTACTGCACGCAACTGCAGTCCAACAAGATAATAAGACGAAGATGCAAGAATTCCAACAAGCTGCTATTCAAGTACAACAGGAGACCAACCGGCTCCACGCACAGCAGCTGGAGGTAACCCGGCAGGAGATAGCAGAGTTAAAAGGACGCTTGGATCAATCGTCGACACTACCAAATATGTCTTCAATCCGACCTTCCCACGTCTTGCAGAAGATGACGCGGGAGGATGATGTGGAGGCATTTTTACTGGCGTTTGAGCGCACCGCCACCCAGGAGGGATGGCCGGCAGAAAAATGGGCTGGAATTCTGGCACCGTTCTTGGTAGGAGAAGCTCAGAAGGCATACCATGATCTGGCCCCACAGGAAGCTGAGAGTTACCCACTCTTAAAAGCCGAGATCCTTGCTCGGGAAGGGGTGACCTCAGCTGTACGGGCACAGAAATATCATGCCTGGGGTTATGCTCCCTGAGTTCCACCCAGGTCACAGATGTATGATCTGATTCATTTAGCCACTAGGTGGCTCAAGCCGGATATAAATAATGCCGAAAAGGTTATAGAGATCCTCGCCATGGATCTGTATCTGCTGTCATTACCGGCCCCACTAAGGAAGTGGGTCGGGCAAGGAGACCCCAGTACCATCAATGAGTTTGTGGATCTCGTGGAGCGGCAGTTAGCCGCAGAGGAACTCTCTCGTCAGCCCCAGATCCCGGCGGTGAGGAACCCGAGACCACCATCATGGAAGATACGATCGAATCTAAGGTCGGGTAAGCAACCGGCGATGAGAGAAGGCCATTCAGCCCATCTTGCTCGTTTGGTTGTTAGTAGCTTATTGATCCCAGAATCTCATCAAGCAGCTTCTTGAAGGATCCCAGGGTGTCAGCTTCAACCACATTACTGGGGAGTTGATTCCATACCCTCACAATTCTCTGTGTAAAAACGTGCTTCCTATTTTCTGTTCTGAATGCCCCTTTATCTAATCCATTTGTGACCCCTGGTCCTTGTTTCTTTCTTCAGGTCAAAAATGTCCCCTAGGTCGACATTGTCTATACCTTTTAGGATTTTGAATGTTTGAATCAGATCACCGCGTAGAATCTGAATAGATTCAATTTTTTTAGCCTGTCTGCATACGACATGCCTTTTAAACCCGAGATAATTTGGGTTGCTCTCCTGTGCACTAGAGCAGCAATATCCTTTTTGTAACGAGGTGACCAGAACTGAACACAATATTCTAGGTGAGGTCTTACTAATGCATTGTAAAGTTTTAACATTACTTCCCTTGATTTAAATTCAACACTTTTCACTATATATCCGAGCATCTTGTTGGCCTTTTTTATAGCTTCCCCACATTGTCTAGATGAAGACATTTCTGAGTCAACGTAAACTCCTAGGTCTTTTTCATAGTTCCCTTCTTCAATTTCAGTATCTCCCATATGATATTTATAATGCACATTTTTATTGCCTGCGTGCAATACTTTACACTTTTCTCTATTAAATGTAATTTGCCATGTGTCTGCCCAGTTCTGAATGCTGTCTAGATCATTTTGAATGACCTTTGCTGCTGCAACAGTGTTTGCCACTCCTCCTATTTTTGTCGTCTGCAAATTTAACAAGTTTGCTTACTATACCAGAATCTAAATCATTAATGTAGATTAGGAATAGCAGAGGACCTAATACTGATCCCTGAGGTACACCACTGGTTACCTCGCTCCATTTTGAGGTTTCTCCTCTAATCAGTACTTTCTGTTTTCTACATGTTAACCACTCCCTAATCCATGTGCATGCATTTCCTTGAATCCCTACTGCGTTCAATTTGAGAAATAATCTTTTATGAGGGACTTTGTCATTAATACAGGTAAATTGACTTTGAGGGGTTACAGCAATGGTAAAGAACTAAGCTATTGATATGCTTTATTGTTAAAATACATTTGAGTGGCTTCTAAAATATCAGATGGATGATTTACAGTATTGCATACTCCATGTTTATATATATATATATATATATATATATATATATATATATATATATATATATATATATATATACTACTGTAAATATAAGTGTCAAGTGGGAAGGTGAAGTTGGTTGCCAATTGCAAATACGAAATGCAAATATAGTCACATTTAATTTCAATTTAGTTTATCTCTTTATAGATAGAGTACTCTTTGTCCTGGGATAGCTAACACTAAAAACGGCCTTGTTCCATCATCACACATACACATACTATCATGCTATAAATATGTTTGAAGGGTGGCTAAAACTAAAGATTGAGGTTACTGGTCTGATAATCATTAACTGTTTTGTTGGACAGAACTCAGGATTTCATACTGTACAAGCTAAAAAAGCAATAGGCAACCAACTTCACATCCGTAGTTTATTCATTAATACAATTAAATACATACTACTGTTGTCTATCAAACACATTTTAAAATAGTCTAAGTTTAAACATATAATTTCTACATAATTTCAACAGGCATACAGCTGTATACGTCTTTTTATAAATCACTTATTTTAATGCCTAGATGTCAACATAATAAAACAAAAATCATGTTGGATTATTGTAGACTTTGCCTTGAAGATAAACAGATGAAGTACAACAAAGATGGTTCAGGTCACATAAGCAGAGTGAAAAACTACAGCTTGCAGACATCATCATCTTCACTTTTTGAGATATATATATATATATATATATATATATATATATATATATATATATATATATATATATATATATATATATATATATAGAGAAGTGTAGTCCTGGGAAGTAAAGGACTACACCTCCCAGAACAACACAGGCTGAAAAGCTGTAATTATGTTTAATTGTTTTATTAGTAATTATCCCCTGCACCTGGGTATCATTGTAAATTAGAGCCAGGTGCAGGGTATTTAAAGAAAGCAGCCAGTCTGTTCTGGGCTGCTGAGTAGAAGGAAGCAGGAAGGTAGACAGGTTTTGGGTGTACTCTGGTATATTTTGTTAAACTGTGTGTTTTGTTTTTGTGTTGTGGGGAAACGGCTTATCCGTCCCACTTTGTAGTCAGGGTTGTTCCTGGAAGTTTAGTTAGCGCTCCGGAGGAGCTAGGTGTTTATTTTGTTTATTTTGTGTTTGAATAAAAAGTGTGCAACTGCGCTAAAACCAACAAAAGTTCCTGTGTTGGGTCAAGTTTTGAAGGGGCAAAAGAACCCGAGCCATAGCGCTAGTTTACTATATATATATATATATATATATATATATATATTTTTTTTTTTACTTTAAAGGTTATGTATTTATCACACGCATATTAATGTAATGTAAAGCATCCACAGATGAAAAATAACAAAAGCATGAAAGGTATCAACATTGAATACCAATAAAAAAACGCACAAATATATTGTTGTTTTACTCTGTTCACTCTGAATTGCGAAACAAAATCGGCATATGACTCGTTTAGAACTATGGGGGGGGGGGTATTTGGCAAGACAGCGTCACCTTAATGCCCTGAAGGATGAGGCTGTGCTCCAAACTATTTTTCTTCTACTTTTTTATTTTTCTTCAACCATTGTTTGGGTTCAATGGTTTTGGAAATCTATAAGATGCTGTATTATATTAAAGGTGGTTATTTAACACAAGATTGTCCTGACTGAATAGATCAAATTGGTAAGCATGCACTTCAGATATATCTTTTCTATAAGTGATATACTGTACATGCATTTCTCCATGCATGTAAAATGAAAATAAAACGCTAAATAAATGCTGCTTTTGACTAACTGCATTTGCTCTTGCATACGTGGGCAAAAGCCTTTTGAGCAGACAGTCCATCATAATATTCTGTGGTGGTTACATGACTACAGTATATAACCCAGTAGATAATTAGCTCAGACTACCAGGCTTGTGTCTATGGATTTAAGCTACTTCATTACCTCCAATCACCTTTTACACAATATGTCATATGTTTTATAAATAAGAGGTTTCAAAGAAACAGCTGTTATACTGATATCTGTTTTAAGAATACATGTTTTAAATACTGTTACTGTTAGAAACAAACCCAGGAGTAAAAGGTGCTGAGTGGCAGACTCATTTCAGCCTTGTGGGCCTGAATCTACTTTTCACTGAAATGGAGAAAAATAAACATAGATATAAGCTGTCCAGGATTGTGGTGGTCCTGTTCACACCCTATTTGAAGAACAAACGCGAGGCTTTGGGTTTTATTTATTTATTTATTTATTTATTTTTAAGGGAAAAAAAAACTATTGTTTTGAAATGTTTTAAGAGGTAAGCTTAAGACTACAATTCACTTCATATTCTAAAAATACAAATATTATGACACCATGTATTAGTATGGTTCATCAGGGATTTATCAATACTGTGCTTCTCTTTACTTTTACTTTACCATGGCATACTCAGGTTTACTATGCTTTTACCATGTTGTTGTAACCCACAGTACCATTGATATCTGTGACCAGATTTGCAGTTTATTTATTTGTTTATTTATTTGTTTATTTATTTATTTATTGCATTTATACAACACGTTTTATACAAAAGTATTGCAAAGCACTGTACAGTACATGGCAGAAAAAAAAGAACACACCACAATACATTTGTATAGCGTGTCACACATACAACTGCCACAGTCAGACCATTTAAATAACAGTATACACATAATAATACAAAAGCAGCAATTTTAAAGTTACATTAAAACCCACTAAGATAAGAAAGCCATTTTTATAAAAGTGCGTTTTTAGACTTGACTTGAAAACTATAACAGTTCCAGCTTCCCTGACAAACAAAGGCTGAGTATTCCATAATTTTGAAACTCTACAAGAAAAATCCTTACCTCCCGTGTTGCTTTTGTTGACCCTAGGAATAACCAGCAGCCCCGCATCCTGTGATCTCAGAGTGCGGACTGGAAGATACACAGTCAGTAACTTACAAATAACTAGGTGCTAATCCATTCAGGGCCTTGTAAGTCAACAGCAAATTCTTAAAATCAATTCATACTGCACAGGGAGCTAGTGTCCGAAGAAAAATGCTCAAGAAACAACCATGGCTCTAGGAACATCTACACACAAATCTAATCCAAATTCTCAATTTCATCTCAAAACTTAAACCTTAAAGTCCCTATTAGATTGGCAAATGGCTATTCAGTCCCCCAGTGGGACGTGTTTAAATATTATTCTCTACACAACAGATGCTATTAGAAGTGTGGATGTTCCTGGAACATTTGGTCCAAGTGTTCCCTTGGGGGTTCAAACTGCCACTTCAGTCTCCACGTGCTCTGGTTTTGAACACCATATCCGCACTGACAACAGGGAAAAGCCTGGGCTTCTATTGTCTCAGAGGAAACAATCGGCTAAAGAAAAAAAATAAAACAGTATATACAAACTGTTATTAATTGATTTCTGAAAAAAATATTGTTTTACGGTGTAGTTAAATCAAATGGACTATAAAATACAGCAATTTGTTAACAGAATATCAAGCATTTGTAAAAAGAAATGTGTAGTATACTGGATGGTGGTTTCATTAAGAAGACTATATAACTATATTAGACAGTTAGGTTTTTCTAATTTACTTTTAGGGTCGAATGCCCCAATGTGGATAAACCACTAACCCAGATTAAATCAAGGATTATATTTTATTATTATTATTATTATTTATTTCTTTAGCAGACGCCCTTATCCAGGGCGACTTACAATTGTTACAAGATATCACATTATTTTTACATACAATTACCCATTTATACAGTGGGGTTTTTTACTGGAGCAATCTAGGTAAAGTACCTTGCTCAAGGGTACAGCAGCAGTGTCCCCCAGCTGGGATTGAACCCACGACCCTCCGGTCAAGAGTCCAAAGCCCTAATCACTACTCCACACTGCTGATATTTGAATCATTTTGCACAAAACTTTAAACAAGGTTTTATATGTAATCCTTGTTTAAAATGAATAAACATTTCTTAATCCAAGATTAAAATATAATCACATTGCACCACTAATTTTAATCTAGGTTTACATGTGAAAGGTGGATTCAATTTAAACCTTCCTTGGAGGTGGTTTAAACTTGGACATGGCAGCATATACCTTAACAAAATGTACCTTTTCAGCAAAAAAAATCGCACAATCTCAATTTGGAGAACATGAAATGCTAGTCAGGGCAAATCTCACCTGAGTCACAAACAAATAAGCCATAACCATGATTATTATTATTATTATTATTATTATTATTATTATTATTATTATTATTATTATTATTATTATTAACAACCTGGTTTCACATTATGACTGTGTAGTCTATAATTATTGTATATTTGAGTAAAGGCGAAAAGAAATAGAGACAAAAGCTATGTACTATGTTTATATATCATGTTGTACGATTACAAATGTATATATTTTTTTTTTTTAAATAATAAAAAATAGTGTGTGGCGTGTTAAAAGTATATACATGTACGCAGGGGTTCATTTGTGCTGGATCGCAGCAGATCCTAGATCCCCTACCTTTTTGTCTGACAGGTGAGAATTACACAGTTTGCAATGAACAGTATGAAAAAAAAAGTTATTTTATGTTGCAAAAGATAACTCTATGTACATAACATGTACAAAATCAAGCTTTCCTATTCCATGAATTGAATGACAAGTGTTCTGTAACGATACATTTTAGGATGTGACATCAATGGGTAAGCACCAAAAAACTAGTGCTTGTCGCTCCTGTTCATCAGATTAGTCGGCCCACCGCTGGTATTGTTCAAACCTGAAGATTATATTAAAACAAGGTTAGACAAAGGTTGGTCAGCAAAAGGCATGAAACCCACAAGCAGATGAGAACTTGAAGCACATTATATGGAAGCTACTGTAAATCATGGTGGAATGTGGTAGAAGAAATGCTATCTCTCTTCCTTAATGATAAGAATCGGTACCTTTTTGTTTACAAACTAACCCCTGCATGTACGGGTATCGATAACTAACAAAACATCAGTGGGCTTAAATTAATGCTCATTCCAAATGTATCATCTCCAATAAATGAATCATTTCTGTAACTTTGTAGCTTTTTTGGCAGAAACGTAAGGACAATAAAATAAATATATTAGAATTTGCCACTTTTAGGGGCTCCCGAGTGGCGCATCCAGTAAAGGCACTCCACGTGGAGTGCAGGATGTGCCCAACAGTCTGGACGTCGCAAGTTCGAGTCCAGTCTATTCCTTTGTCGATCGAGGACGGGAGCTTCCAGGGGCGGCGCCAATTGGCGGCGCTGCCCAGGGGGAGGGAGGGTTAGGTCGGCCAGGGTGTCCTCAGCTCACCGCGCACCAGTGACCCCTGTAGTCTGGCTGGGCACCTGCAGGCTTGCCTGTAAGCTGCCCGAGAGCTGAGTTGTCCTCCGACGCGGTAGCTCTTGGGTGGCTGCATGGTGAGTCCGCAGTGTGAAAAAAAGCGGTCGGCTGTCGGCACACACTTCGGAGGACAGCGTGTGTTCATCTTCGCCCTCCCGAGTCAGCGCAGGGGTGGTAGCGGTGAGCTGAGCCTAAAAATAATTGACCATTCCAAATTGGGAGAAAATAATAAAAATAATTGGCAACGACTAAATTTAAAAAAAAAATTGCCACTTTAGGTAGCCAATAAACACTTTTGCACTAAAAAAAATATTTTAAAGTAAAGCAAAGCTATTCTTATAGTTAATTGATATTCAGAATGAATGCAGGGCAATCCTGTAATGTTTTCTTATGCTTGAACTCTTTTTGTTTACATTTGCTTTTACATTTACATTTGGTAAATATGGTGTATACATATAATGGCTGATTGCTAATCAGAAATCTAGCATTACCTTCTTTATCCAAGATTTATAAACATAACCCCAGATCAACTAAACCTAGATTAGCACTAAACTGAGTTTTATTTAATCCACGTTGATGCATTCGACCTCAGGCTCTTTCAACACCACACAGCCAGCTCCCTACTGTATATTCAATATTTGTAAAATGTTTTAAATTATGTTGCTGTAAAAACAAGTTCCCATGAGTAAAAGGTGACGAGTGGCAAATTGGTTAACTGTTGTCCTCCTTCCAGGCCTGTGGGCTTGCAGACTTATTTTCATGGAATTACAAGACAGAGCACAGGCAGCAGATGGGAGGAGTTGCTTTATAAATGTGACACATACTGCATCTTTTTTTTTTCAATTTGAGTTGTTTACCAAGCTGAAATGCAAACACTTTATAAAATAAATTATATTAAGGAGACTAGACAGGACATAATAGGTGCCTCAGTTCTGCTCTGGCGCCTTACTGGCAAAGGAAAAACATTCCTTTAATTTATATTAAATGTATAATGTTTTTATTCTCTGGCCTGGCATCTTTAAAATGCCAGTGTCAATTATACATTGGCTATCACATACTCCACAGAGTGTCTCTCCTGCTGTAAACCATTTTAAATGACCAGCAGTACTATGGTACATTACTCCACTCTTTAAGCTTCCTCTTGTGGCAAAATCATCAGTATAATAAAAATACTGAACAATGAAAAGAATTTGGGAAAAAACAATACATAGCAAAATGGCTCACAGGGTTAGCAACTGTGGGCATGATCATTGTGTTACTTAGTTATTTATTATTATTTGTTTATTTAGCACACACCTTTATGGGATTTGAACCGGGGACCTCCTGGTTACAAGCCCTTTTCTTTAACCACTGGACCACACAGCCTCCTATATGTTAGTAACACAATTTGAAAATAGCACAGGAAAAGTTGGTCACTGTCTGTATGTAAAATTGTGTGAAAAAAAATATCTACACCACTGGGAGGAGGAAAAAATCACACTGAGAAACCAGAGAAGGAAAACATTTAAGAAGTTTGTGGCAAGGGCAATTTAACCTAGCAGTGGAAACTGTTGAAAACGACAGGTTATCCTTAGTTTAATGCTGTTTGGGGTTTGAAATGTTTTGGAGATTTTGAAGTGAGTTCATAGCCTGTAAACACTCCATATAAACACTATAGTGTAGCATTTGTGCTTTAACTTATCATACAAGCACTTACATAGGATAACAACAAGTTCAAAACAGACCAAAATACATCTACACAATGTGGCCCAATCAGCAATTAAAGAATCCAAGAGTGACAGACGTTTTCACTTTGATTTATATCTTCTCGATCAGATTTTTATAGTTTAAAATACTGGCTGTAAGTTTGCAATCAGGGACTAATAAAATAAAATACAACAACTGCTGTACATACAAAAAGAGTATCCTTTACCCTCAGAGTTCAACTTCATTCAAAAGTCATGCATCAACAAGCATCAAGCAAGAATTTTTATTAATGGAAAATTACTACCACTGATTACATATATTTAGCCTGATGAATGATGACATAATGTAATGCACAGTTACTGGGAGATCACCTTTTTATAGTGCTGTGTAACAACACATGTGATTGCCGCTGTGTTATTGACCACAATACAACTTACTCTATACAGCGCTTTGCTGTCGAGATGGTGAAGGAAGAAATTTGCCTCTGGTTAACATGAGCTGGAGGGGAGAGGGACGGACAGTGGTCAGTTTTTTCGAAATTAAAATTATTAGTGTTAGCGTATATTTTCTATGTTTCAAACATATTTTACCATAGCACTTTTCTTACACTGTCTTGTACACTAGGTATTCAGTACATATTTTACTGAAGCACTACAACCGCTATAGGTACCTGCCAGTGCTTTGGCATAATATACCCTGCTTCATACATGACAGCGGCGCCATATAGAGTTGCTACGTATAACGATTTGGTAGTGGAAATAAAAATATCAAAGTTTTGCGTGTGAGTGACATTTAATGTGTGATTTATAGTATTCACACATTGTCAAACGATTTCTGTTAACAGAAAAAACAAACAAAAAAAAAAAACATACAGTGCGTGAATGGCGTCTGACGAACCTTTGAACCTTATAATACAGCCCTAGGATATGTACAGAACACATGTGTGTGTTATCTGCCAACAGTCCTAAAACATTGGAGAATACAGAACATACTGGTATTAAAGCACAACGTATACAGCCCAACTGTGACAATGAGGCCATCCCTCCCATTAAACTGTGTTCTGTTGCTCATTCAGTATAACAGTGAAAAACTCTCAACCTGACAGGACAGCACCCATTCCACTCACCCATCAGTTTATCTTTTTAAACTGAAAACAAAATGTCCGCCTCACTTTTAAAGAAAAAAATAGGCCAAACCCTAAATAACATTGATAGCTATTATTATTATTCATAGTTTAGAGTACATGTAGCCTATACAGTTACCGGACTAACATTCACCCTAAGTAATGTTTTGTAGTTGGTTTCAGGCTGACAAAACTGTAATAAATATATGGGGTAATTATTATTATGAAGACAGTAGTATTAACCAGGCAAATTATTGATCAAAAGCAGCATCGATGCACGGTTAGTTACAAAACTGCCTCTGCCATGTCTCTTCCGTCTCTCTCTTTGGCAGCTTGCCATCACCTCAGGTCCTCCTCCCTAGCTCACTTGATCAAATACTAACATTTTTGTTGTTGACATTGAGAAGGCAATTTTTTTTCTACTGTACAGTATAGGTCAAAGTTATAATAAGCAATGTTTGACAGCAAGTGACTATAAAAAAAAATGTCACATTATATGTTTTTTCTACAGAAGTGTTTTTACTAGTACAAATGCAAAGTGTTATTTTTGTGTGACAATGTTGTAAAAGAAATGTTGCTGACAAGCACACAATGTAATACTATGTTAGTCTTTGTATTCAGTTTCTGAAGTAAATGCAACAACTGAACAATACCTGTTTCTTTTTGTCATAAGTAAACAATATCTGTTAATTGTTTAACCTTTATAATTATAAAACAGTTTAAATATAGGCCCAATGTCTTGTTCTAGTAATTTACCTGCACTGTTTATTATTATTTATTTCTTAGTATCCAGGGTGACTTACAATTGTTACAAGATATCACATTATACATTATTTCACATTATTTTTCACATACAATTACCTATTTATACAGTTGGGTTTTTACTGGAGCAATCTAGGTAAAGTACCTTGCTCAAGGGTACAGCAGCAGTGTCCCCCATCTGGAATTGAACCCACAACTCTCTAGTCAAGAGTCCAGAGCCCTAACCACTACTCTACACTGATATGGGTAGGTAACCATCGGCTATCGGTATCGGCCAAGAAAACCTTATCGGTGCACCCCTAATGTATAAATATACTTGTGACGGTAGCATTGCGGGCCCAGGTGGTATCGGCAGGCAAAGAGACTCAGAGGCAAGGAAACTGCTGTTGAAGCACGGCTGCACGGTTTAATAAACAAAAATATATCTTTAAGTTGAACAAAACACTGCTCACAGAGCAAAATAAAGTTTTAAACAAAAACAAAACCGTTCAGGCTGGGCAGAGCCTTCACTGAACTTTTCCCAAGACACAGACACAGACCCAGACCCCCAGACCCACACACACACACACACACACACACACACACACACACACACACACACACACACACACACACACACACACACACACACACACACACACACACACACACACACACACACACACACACACACACACACACACACACACACACACACACACACCAAACAAAGGATTTTTCTCCCTTTTTTATACCATGTGGCTGGAGCCTAATTATCACCAATTACTCAATTACCTCCAGCCACATTCTCACATGTATTTTGGCAGGGATAGGAAATTAACCCCATCCCTGCCAACCACCACCAAAGCACCACAAAACAATATTATTTACAGGCAGGGCAGGGCCCTGCCACAATATTAAATATTAATTAATATTACCGTAATTAAATATCATGTACAAATTAAATACATACAATAATTAGCGTAAATCATAATCCTAGGGTATTTTCAAATGTTTAATACTTATATAATAAAACAACATCTTGTGAAAGTCATGCATAAGACCACAAGGCCACCCTCAGTGTTAATCACTAAATGCCCCCCCTAAAGGTCCATGTTTTTAAATGTTTAAAAATCATGTATAAGATAGCACGTCTTTATACGGCTGATTCCTTTTTTCTAACTTGGTTGTTTTTGTAGATATAAAATGTTTTGGTCAGATAGTTTAGTTAATTTGTATGTTTTAAAATATTTAATGTCTATATTTTAATTTCACTAGAAGTGAACCCATTCTTTCAGGGGGGATTGCAACATATAAGCTGTGCCTTAGAACACTAGGCCATCCTTAGCTTTGGTTGTCCCGTGACAGAAAGACAATGATTCTTGGTGGTTTATGGATTATAATTGTCTGTGTGTTCTCTTAATCACCTGCACACTATTAACCACTTTGCCACACCCCCTAAAGGCCACATACAGTAAGTATAATTATACGCAGACATCATTCACTGCCTTAATTCAGGTTTCTTTTTGTGACAGTAGTATGCCAGCACATCACCATGGCTTATAACCTTTAGCCTCAACGCCTTTTATTATATACTGTAATAGCCATTTTATAATCTCAATGCCACGCCATGCAATTGCATTCCCTAGTTCATATCAATATCTTCATGTGTGCAGAGTTTCATGATAATCTTCATGTGCTTACTGTAGGATTTGCTTTTTCAACAAGGAGAACATTCAACAAGGATTCTGTCCACTTTTTGACTGCTTATTTCTCTTAATCTATAACAGATTTTAAAATGCTGGTTGTCAATGTGATGTTAGTGTCAAGATCTGTTTAGAAACATAAGAATAATGATATTCCAACATTTGGAACAGCTGTGGCAATACCCCAGATCTGGCAAAAAGTTTCGTATATATAGTCACTGTATATATAGTCACAGTAACACGGACGGCTTCCTGCTAAAGTGAGCTTTTGAAAACACAGCTTAAATAAGGTCAAGTCTTCTTGAAAAGGCAAATGTTAAACATAACTGCAAACACATGTTTTATACCCATTAAAGTTGCTCTTTTACATATGAATCATACATTTATTTTGGATTCCTCAAACATTATCTAAAAAACTATAAGTTCCGAATTGTTTTTCTTACAAGGACTCAAACTCTCAAAATTAATTTGCGTGTGCCAGATGCATTCCTTCAGTACAGCTTGGAAAAGAGTGATAGATACATATAAAAAATAGCATTAAAAATCAAATACATGTTTAACATAATGTGTGCCTCTTTCATATAAAAATATGAGAGATATATGGAGTGATGCTCATACATATTAAATAAGATTTATTGGACTTATTTTGCAGCTATATGTACTTTAAGTGGGTGTGTTGTGTTTAACTGTACACATTTAGGGTATTACAGTACGTATTCAATGTTTTTCTCTAAAATTGATCCCAGTGTTATATCATTTGTGAATTTTATTAAGACTGTCTCGATATAAAATGTTTTATTTTTTCTGTTTTGTGTAGTTTCTGCTTTGTGCCACTGATCCCTCATCCCCTTAAAAAAGTAAATGTGGATTGTTAAGCGGCCAGTCTTCCCAGGTAGTTTTTTGAATGATGTGCAATTGGCAGCAATTATAAAAGACACTGTGACTGTTTTTGAGAAGTGAATATTGAGAAGGCTATACTGAAGCTGGGCTATAGTCAAGTACTGATAAACGTGCTCATAGTAACATAAAGGCTCTGTAGCAAAGACCTTCGCTAGAGGAGCTGCGTCTCCATCTTAAGGCCTTTCAAAGCAATATGCATTGTTGCTTATTGTGATGAGAAACATACACGTGTGCAAAAGTACATCTCTGCTTCCCAGGAGGCAGTGTGGTCCAGTGGTTAAAGTCCAGGGCTTGTAACTAGAAGGTCATTGGTTCAAATCCAACCTCTGCCACTGACTGACTAATTGTGTTACCCAAGTCACTTAACTGCCTTGTGCTCCATTCTGTGAATAAGATGTTAAATCAATGTCCTATTGTAAGTGACTCTGCATATAATGCACAGTTCACAGCCTACCTCTGCAAAGGGCTTTGTGATGGTGGTCCATATGGTGCTATATAAAGATATTATTATTATATGATTCATGTGTGCCTGCTGACCAACTTTTCATTATCACAAGTGTCTGGTTAATTATCTTTTTTTTATCTGTATCTCATCAGCTTATTTGAAGTAATGTGTCATCCCTTCTTTGAATGGACAAACTTTGGAATTAGTAGCTATGAATTCAATTTAAGGAATTTCTAGACACTGTAATAAAAAGAAAAGATAAAGACAAGAGGCCTCTCCAAATATGCCAAAGTGAATATTTACTCTGATAAAAAATGTTGAAGTACAGTATGATCATTTCAAAGGTCATTGTTTCATGTAAGATGATGTATACAGTTCAGTTACAATGTCAGATATATCAGTATTGTAATCAGTGCTCCAGATAAAGTAATTTACTCTCCAGTTTAGACACTATATAAAATATATTATGGGTGAGTAAAATGCAACATTACATTAAAGTAATGAGTAATTTAAATAAATACTGTTCCATACTGTAATGTATGGAACAGTATGGGGTATGCATTAACTACAGTCTTACATTTTAACTGTAATATTACTTTGTACAAAATCTTGAACTACTGTACAAAATCTTGAACTACTGTACAAAATCTTGAACTACTCTACAAAACTTGGTCTTAAAAACAATAAAACCAAAACCAATATTATTCTTACTTGCTTTATTGACCACAAATATGGCTGTGAAGCAAATAAACACAGAAACAGAATGTGTGTTTTAATTGCAACGCTGCAGATGGAATATACTTAACAAAAGGCCTACATGCACATACTATATATTTCTGATATATATATATATATATATATATATATATATATATATATATATATATATATATATATATATATATATATATATATATATATATATATATATATATATATATATATATATATATATATATATATATATATTTTTTTTTTAACTGTACCGATACTGCACTACTGCAAATAAAGAAATGATAATACTGTATTCCTTATTGATCACCTTTCTATAGGAATATAATAAAGCATCCCAACTATCTCCAAACACAGAATATTGTATTTATTATATAGATTTACCTTCCAAAAATTCAGTTGAGAGATAGGTAAATTGATAGATTAGGTTGAGGGGGATGGCACCGAAGAATCCAGTACAAGAAGCAACTAAGTACATGAAGCTTGATAACATGCCAACTCAAGATGTACAGCAAAATTGCTTTGCATACTCTTCATGCATCAATTTAAATATCATGCACAATTAATATTTATTCAATGAGTAAAACACCCAGTACACAGCGTATCTATTATTATTGTAATAATCCTTTGGCAAAGGGCAATGTATCATAAAAGACCATAAGTAACTTAGGTGATGTGTCTTAACAGAGATACTCTCTACACATCCTCAGGATAAATAAATAAATCATTAGTTAGAAATCGAAACAGTAAAACCTAGCCTTAAAACCACCATAGTACAAAGGCCATTTCCCAATTGAGGCCCATTGTAAGGTCTCCTTCTATATTAAGACCACCCCTGTATTCAGTATTAAGGAAATCATCTGCATTAGTGTGTCAAACCTGTTAAAATCACCCTTCTAATAAAAACAACATGCTATAAACTACCAACAACTTAGAACAGTTAAATGGCATCACCTGTTCTATGAGTTAACCAAGTATAATATATTAAAGCCAATCAATTTACATTTTAAAACAACAGCAACCACTAGTTTTCTAACGGAATGACATTAAGAAATCAAGGGTTGTACTGCAATGTATTGCTAATAGCCCAGTCAATATAGCTGATGATTTGGCTAAAACAAATTGCAACAGAATTTTTTCTACTTTTCAGAAAGGACCCTGTGCAACATATCAAAAGTCTACCAAAATCTAATTGGTGGAGATAATAAGCGATCGGCTTGAACAGTGATACCATTTTTGGAAACTCTGATATGGGATAACAACCCCAATGTTTGCCTTGGTGTGGGAGTCTGCTGCGTAAGATGTCTAAGATCCTAAAAGTACTCTAAAATCTCTAACTTAGCCCCGATTGATCACCGGAGGAAGATAGTTGGATATATCATTTGAAGTCGACAGAGATTGAAATATATTCAGTCTGTTATTAAGCTAACAGTACCGGAGTCTGCGGTGGAATATCCCAGATATACTTGGGAAGAGTGCACGTCATGTGGAGGATTTGCTGTTTCAGTGGAATACCTAAATAGTTAATGACTTTTGCAAAAAACATTTCTTTCGTCCCCTCGTGTGGAGACGCAACGCAAGGAAGATTTTCCTTGCCTACAGGAGAGCATTTGAGCGCCTGTTTTGATGAGATACGGAACGGCTGGAAGAGGCAGCGAAAGTCTTAAGTATTCAACACGTAGTGTTATTATCCTCTTAAGAACTCGAAAATAAGCAGACCTTAAAGCAAAATTAACGTTTTGTTTGAGGTGGAATGTAAGAAAAGTATTATTGCTTTCAATTCATGCTTTGAGTTAATGAACACTATGGTAACTGTTCATTTGTATGTAATTTATACAAATTGATGTTTTGTTTTACAAGGTGATTACATTCTGCGTTTAAAGCTAGAATCCAAAGTAGCTGTCTTGATAGTAAATAATTCTCGTAAGGTTGTCTGGACATGAAGTGCGAGAATTGCCTTCAGAACCAAAACATCTATATAAGACTGATTTAACGATGCTTTGATTTTTGAATATTAATGAAAGTAAATATTTGTGTTACTAATGATACCCCTATTAAGACTAACCTTCATCTTATGTAACTATCAGGGATGTGGTTGTAACCTTTAAAGGAATCTGCCATAGATTGCTTTGGATCGCTAATCAGCTATCCGGAGTGGGGTGTCGTTTAAATTTTCCTTTCTGTACTGTTTAGTTTAGTTAATCTTTCCTTTCTGTATCTTTCCTTTCTGTATTACTTTAGTTTAGTTGTTGCACCTTTATTTTTCCTTTATTTAGTTTTATTTCCAATAAATGTTGTTCCTTTGTATTCACTAGAAGCGGTGTCCATTTCAATTTCAATAGAGGTGGGTCCTACATGATTTTGAATTCAAATTCAAATAAGGTATTTTATAATGATTACAACTTAAACTATATAGTGTGGAGTAGTGGTTAGGGTTCAATCCCAGGTGGGGTACACTGCTGCTGTACCCTTGAGCAAGGTACTTTACCTAGATTGCTGCAGTAAAAACCCAACTGTATAAATGGGTAATTGTATGTAAAACTAATGTGTAAAAAATAATGTAATTTTATGTAAAAATAATGTGATATTTTGTAACAATTGTAAGTCGCCCTGGATAAGGGCGTCTGCTAAGAAATAAATAATACTACGCACTACAACCATATGGTCGGGATGTCGTGTCACAGCCTAGAATGGCATGCACAAATAGCATATTGGTGCACAGTTTCATCCCTAACACTGTCTTGGGATTCTTGATATTCAACTCGCCTTTTCTTTGTATTCTGTTCGGGTTCAGGCTGGAAGAAAATGTAATTGGAATCCATGTCTGCATGATAACAGAGGAGAACTAACAGGTCAGTGTCATCAGCGACAAGTAAAGTGTGAATGCTGTTTTTACAAGCAGTACACCTGCATCCCCGCTGTCATGGTCTGTCAAACATCCCTCCCTTTGTAACCTGTCACTCAGAAGGCTGATAAACCGCTGTTTATTGACCTTATTTGCAAGAAATTATTCTTTCTTTGATGTGATAACTATATAACTTGCAAAGTTCACCACTGGTGCAACATGTACTTCTGTTCGTCTCAGGTGAGTGGCATCCTTTATTGAAGGGCCATCCTGGTAGCCATCTGAAACAATTATAGCCATATCCCCATATCTGCAGATTATATAATCAACATACAGCTTACAGATGCCATTATAAGTCAGCCATTTTGGCCAGGGCACCCCCATCAGGGACATTCTGGACATCTCCAGTGGGCCCTGTCTGGTCATTTTGCACAAGTGCCCAAATAGCAACTGCTAACGCTGGTTTATTTGCTTGCCTTGGAAGAGTGGAAGAGTCACAAATTGCTCTTACTTGAATAGTGACGGTCGGTCTTCAGACCTTTCTTCTGCAACAGCCAGTCTCTGAAATAGCAGCTGAGGGTCAATTTGTATCGTTTCCTCATTTGTTTTTGGTTTTCTTGCATGAGTAGTCCTGAACATTTTCTCCAACAAGTGAATCCAGTATCTTGTCCCTCAACTGTTTGTCCTTGTCAACGTTTACTGAACTATCTGCTGTAACACTACTCGCAATGCTGTGTAGTGATGGGTTGAAACTGAACAGATTCTTCTCTGTAAGCAAACTAAGGAGTTTTTTGGTGTCCTTCACATCTCGTGCTTGTCTTGTTTTTGTTGTGTCTTTGTGTTGTTCACTTGCGTTGTATGTTACATCAGTGAAATTCTGCATGGCACCATTAACTTCTGCACATGCTGGCATGGAAAGGAGCCACACAAGGTGTTGAGTCTCCGTCATTCCCCAGCCCCTCGTTAAGGCACCACTTGTCTTCACACTCGTCATGAGAACCAGTTTGATAATAAGATCACAGAAACAATCACTTTTTCTTATGACGTGAAATCCATTTTGGAAACTTCTGTACACTTATGGATGCTGCCCTCAACTATTTTGGACCAATTATTCTTCCTGTCTTTACATAACTGTGCAATAGAGTCTTGGAAGTCTTTGGTTCAAGCTGGGATAACATCAATGCTTTTTTTCTTCCTACTTTGCAAGCTGACCACAGAACAGACAATGTTCTTTGAAGGTAAACGGTGGCTCCTCTGATTGTAGAACACATTGATCATATGGAGTAGGGCAGCTCTTTTTCTTGTTGGCAATGTTTTGTGGATTACAGAAGACTCAATGGCGTTCTTGGTAGACACATTGCCCAACATATGTTTTTATATTGGTTCCACGTGCTTCACTGGCTCGATTTATCCTATCACTTCCTTTTTCACCCAAAATAACTGTAGGCTGTTTTTTTTAGAATGGGGTCCCCTCCGCCCCTGTGTAGCTTATTATTTTGAGTTTTGTATTATTTTGTAGTCTGATTTATTTATATATATATGACGGCGAAAGCCGTACGTTTTGTTAATTGTTTATTTTAAAAAAAAAACTCATGCAGAAGGTGACCATCTCCTGAGTTAATTCATTGATTAATTGTTGTTAATTGGGAGATGGTCACCTGCATAAAAGCCTGCAGCTCTGCACTTGGGGTGGGTGTTCGGAGGAGGAAGAAGAGCAAGCAAGAGAAAGAAAACAAAACGAAAGTTAATATAGGATCAGTGACAGCCCAGCCTGACCTATATTTGTAGTATTGTGTTTGTGATTATTTTTTCTTTACCTGTTTTATTTTTGCTCTGTGAGCAGTGTGTTTTTGTGTTTAAATATTTATTTTATTTTTGTTTGAAAATAAGCGCGCCATAGCGCTTTGCACCGCAGTTACCTTGCCTTTGTTATTGTTCCTGCATCTGGCCTGACGTCACCACAAAGCCAGCCTGTCACAGCTCTCCATCAAGGAAAGACTGATCACACATGCCACAATTGTCCATGTTCATGGACAGAATCACAGAATTAAAAGAATAACACGGAATTCAGTGCTAAACAAAAAGATAAATGTGGAGTAGTAGCAGTGTGGAGTAGTGGTTAGGGCTCTGGACTTTTGCCCGGAGGGATGTGGGTTCAATCCCAGGTGGGGGACACTGCTGCTGTACCCTTAATTGTATGTAAAATAATGTGTAAAAAATAATGTAATTGTATGTAAAAACAATGTGATATCTTGTAACAATTGTAAGGCGCCCTGGATAAGGGTGTCTGCTAAGAAATAAATCATAATACATAATACATCTCTCTTTGCACTGCACCACAAATTACTTTGCATGCACAGCCTTCTCATTTCCAGCCAGCGGCTGGCTAAATTGCCATCTACTTTGCCAGATAAGACTATCACTTGGGCCTGGTCATTAGACTTTTGTGACACATGGATTGTGACTTTAAGGAATGTTGTTAAATAAAAGATCAAATTACCTGGCCAGGTTGAAGATCAACAGCAAGACCGGAACATCAGTGTGTACACCAACAGCCATGGAAACCAAAGCGACAATGAACTGGTTGATTACATCTGAACCAAACCATTCTATTCTTACTTTTTGAAGTTTCAAAAAAAATATTTTAGGCTCTAATTTTCTTCAAAATTATATTGATACTGTGCATGTACTGATAAGTGGCAATTGAACACAAACTATCAAAATCTTATTTTTGCTCTCCTGTAAAATTATGAAAATGTCACTTACGCTCCTCTGGTTCTAAGCCCTCCATTTTAGTTTTTTCGGTAGGTAACAAGCCGTCTGTCACAGAGCCTCCTAAAATAGTTATTTCAAAATAAATAAATATTAACACGTTTAATGTGATTTCTACAGTAAGTAGTCATACTTTAATTTAATACAAATTCAAGCTAGTAAGCCGTGTATTGCAGTGTTTTGTGGCAGACTACAAGCACCAGCCAAAAAGGGAAGCTTCTCCAGATTTCCTATAGTAGCTCATGCTAATCTCCTAAAGAAGTGGTATGTCTGTTTGTGCTAATCTGTATTAATACAATGAATAAGAAATATCCAAAACCATTTGTGTATGTAATTTGTACACCAAAATGATTTTCCATTCCAACATTACTCTATTTTATTTGAAGTAGTTTCCATGTTTTTCCATTTCATATACCTATAACTTGATATTTATGTACTGGACTTCTAGTTTCATGCTATGCTGTTCAAGTAAATGTCAATACATTATTCATAGTTATTTGTATTTATTTTAATCAAGCAACAGTTAACAGAATTAAAAACAAAAGAAAAAAACAATACAACTTACTGTAGAAATTGATTTAATGTTTTCAGAAAATGCAACAGAAACAAACTTCTGAAAACCATAAAATCAACAGTGTTCGAAATCGCAGGTTCTCAAGCTGCTTTTAAAAATGTATTATTTATTTATTAATGCACTTGCACATTCTCTGACTCAGTAGTTAATGAGAAACTGCGACATGGGAAAGTATGTAATCTCAGAATCTTGGAAGACTAAAAATAAATGTAAGGACTGGTTGGTTCCATGAATATTTTTAGAAACTTAAAATGTGTCTTGTTTGTTTTTTTGTATAAAATGCAAAGGAAAAAACTGAATACATGAAAAAATAGAAAACAAAATACAGCTTATGGCTTACCTTTTCTGTATTCAAATTTACTATCAATTAATACTGATTCTTATGGTCTTTAAATTAGAAATTGCTTCACATTTTTCTCTTCTCACTTGGTATTATGATATGGTATCTATATAATGTGACATTGTTTGTTTTTGTGTCTGAAATATAATTTTTCTGTTTCATTCCTGTCTGGTTCAGTCTTTCTTTCACCACTTTTTTCTGTGTGTAATTATTGCAAAAACAAAAATGGAGTTTGCTTAAATATGTGGACTTTACTTTGAAATGTACTGTCTGTCAAGACAAGTGTGTGGTTTTAAAATTCTAGTATAAATACATTATTGTGTAATTACATTTCATAGACACATAAGTAACTTTTACTTATGGGGAGAACTAACGTTGCTGAAGGTATGTGTTTTGTGTTCTGTGCTGTACTGTATTTAAGTCCGTGTTTGTTTACGTTCGTGAGTGTTTTGAATAACCTTTTGTTTTGGCCCTTGTGCCTTTTGGTTTGTTAAATGTGTTTTGTTTAGAATTTCTGTCCACGTTATTTTTGTTTGTTTATAATTAAACGTGTGCACCAACGCTTAGAAACCTGCATCCTCTGCATCTGAGTCTTGTCCTGATTACAACAGCCTGGCCAGTGACGTCATTCTTACCACAGTCCAAAATACTTTTAACCATGTTACGTGTCGAATTCCATCTGTTGATGACACTTGCTTTGACTGTGTGGGGATCCTGCTCCTGTGTATTGGCCTCAGCTTCAGTAGTTCCATCATTATCCTGGGTGACTGGGAACGCCACATCAAGTTCTATGCCACTGTGCACTGCTTGAATATTTGCCATCAATGAATCCATAGTTTCATGATCTTGAGTGTTTGAGATTTCTTCTTCTAACATGCAGCTTCTGAAGTGCAGAAGATTCACAACTGCCTTGCACCTGTCCAACAGCAGAGATATTTCTTCTACTTTGGAAATGCCATCACTCAGCAACAGTAAGTGCAAGGCATGTGCAGCACAGTGGAATTATTCCTTCACATGCAGTAAACGACTGGCTTTCTTTATGTTCTCTGCACCATCATGCATAGAGAACAAGTCAACATCTTTAACAGACAAGAAATCATTAAGTTCTGCACAAACATGTTGAGCAACTGCTTCACCAGTGTGTTTGGGCAGTACTGCACAGGATATAGTAACAATTCTGTAATCCGAATTTTCATTTATTTATGCAATTCAAAAGCCCATATATGGTCTCCTATGGTACTTGTCTGTCCATCCATCAAACATCAAATTTCCGAACAGACTTAGTTATTTTTTACCTTGAGTTTCAGGTCTAAATATACATCCTGAAGTGCTGTTTTCCGCAATGTTGCTTGATCTGGAATGTTAATATTTGGAAAATTAGTGGTTACTGTGTTGAAAGGCAGCAGATCTAATGACAACCACACAGCAAAGTCTCTATTGAGTTCATATTGTGACACTGCTGGCCTGAAAGAATCTTTCTCATTGTTGCCAAACTTCAAACATGTCTGTTTTTGTCCAGGAGTAATTTTACCAACCTGGGTTGAGCTGCCTTCTGCCTTGCTCTTTGTTCATGAAGCAGATGATCAGAAAGTGAAGATGTTGATGTCTGCAAGCTGTAGTTTTTCACTCTGCTTATGTGACCTGAACCATCTTTGTTGTACTTGGTCTGCTTATCTTGAAGGCAACATCTACAATAATCCAACATGATTTTTGTTTTATTATGTTGACATCTAGGCATTAAAATAAGTTGTCTATGATACAATAACTGATGTAGAAATTATTTGCTTACACTCAGACTATTTTAAAATGTGTTTGATAGATAACAGAAGTGTGTATTTAATTGTATGAATGAATAAACTACGGATGTGAAGTTGGTTGCCTATTGCTTTTTTAGCTTGTACAGTATGAAATCCTGAGTTCTGTCCAACAAAACAGTTAATGATTATCAGACCAGTAACCTCAATCTTTAGTTTTAGCCACCCTTCAAACATATTTATAGCATGATAGTATGTGTATGTGTGATGATGGAACAAGGCCTTCTTTAGTGTTAGCTACCCCAGGACAAAGAGTACTCTAACTATCTATAAAGAGATAAACTAAATTGTAATTAAATGTGACTATATTTGCATTTCGTATTTGCAATCGGCAACCAACTTTACCTTCTAAATTTTTAACTACAAAACATATCAATAGCTGTTCTTTACCCTCTCTCTAGCCCCTCAAAATCTATTTACTGGTATTAATTACAAGAGCATACAGCATTCTCCATCACAATGCTTAAACAGCACTCTATGTAGACTGCTTCTACATTGCTTCAGATATCCTTAGAGAAACAATCACACATTGTAAAACCACTACAGCACAAAACATCAGTTATTTATCCAGGTAAGAATGTACACATTCAACAATATTCTGTAAGGTGTGTAGTCAAAATCAAGGATTGTGCATTTAAAGTTCCAGAAAGAATGACTTTAGACCACGCTCTCTTACTGGGGCAGTAATTTAGAAAAAAGACTATTGTGAAGGGAATATTTTTGGATCTACGGTATAATTAAACTGGCTAAACTGCGACCTAAGGGCTTGAATGAGGAACTCGATTTTAAGCCATTTTTATAACTTGTTTGTCTTTTTTCTCTTTATCGGCCCAAGTATTGTACACTAACTTGGAAACTAATTGAATCACTATTATTGATTGAAATATCGTAATAAATTCCGCAGGTGCGTGGCTAAGTATGTGAACTTGGCTCGTGCACTGAATGCATGTCTGCCAAACTCCCCTGGCTCCTAAACCCTGCTAAGTACAGATAGGGATTGCAGTAATCACACACCGGCCATGAATTTTGTAGACATTAAATGTTTGCTGACATAAGGGGGTTTAACAGTAGAATATGGGAGAAAATCTGTCCCGGGAGATGTGTGGGAGAAGGGTCCAAAATACGGGAGACTCCTGGTGTATACAGGAAAGTTGACAGGTCTGTAAGACTTCCAGCGGCAGCGTGTGGCATTATTTTAAGTTACAGATGACACTATTCACCTATCATAGCATTCATTAATTGAACATGGTTTTAGAATCAATTGTTAATTCATACATAGTGTAATTATACAGTAATTCAACTCAAACACTGACATATTAAAATACTTATACAGCCGTAAATTCTGCTATACATTGCATATCATTTAGTTAACTTAAACAGTTATAAAGACTGGACGACATTGGAACACAATTCTCAACCCCTGCCAATTTAAGATTCAGGTTGGTAAACAAAGATTAATTATCTCATTTTTAAAACATTTCACATTTTTAGAGATGTGGTTTGAGATCTAATGTTTCAAAAAGTCCATTAAATTCCATAGATTTTAAAGTATAAACCCAGAATGACTCTCTTCTCCTCCTAAGCAGATTAATTGTATTACCACCTCTCTCAGAGACTGAGACTTTTTCAAGTCCTATAAATGTAACACTTTTGCAGGTAGAACTGTGGTTCATGGCTTTATAGTGTCTCGCTATTGCATAATCCATATTATTATTTTATATTGCAACCTTATGTTCTGCTGTACTTATTTATTTATTTATTTTTGTTTGTCCAACATAAACTAAGCCACAGGGACATTTAAGCATACTTGTATGACAATTGATAAAACCCTGTATCATGTATTGACAACCAGACCCAGGGGACTTTTTCGACCTGAAAAAAGAAACAAGGACCAGGGGTCACAAATGAAGATTAGATAAAGGGGCATTCAGAACAGAAAATAGGAGGCACTTTTTCACACAGAAAATTGTGAGGGTCTGGAACCAACTCCCCAGTAATGTTGTTGAAGCTGACACCCTGGGGTCCTTCAAGAAGCTGCTTGATGAGATTCTGGGATCAATAAGCTACTAACAACCAAACAAGCAAGATGGGCCGAATGGCCTCCTCTCGTTGTAAACTTTCTTATGTTCTTATGTTCTTATGATTCCATAGTTAGATGATGAGTTGATAATACCTCTTCAGCCAAAGAAGCAGACACAATAATTTAAGAGCACCGTTCCCATTATGTAAAACAGTATGTAGCGTGAGTTTTGTACTAAAGCAGGGTCAGCTGTTGCAGGGAAAACAAAGTTTATTTCTCAAACTGACCATTTAAAAAATATGAAAGCAGAACGCACAGAAATACTTGGGTCTGTAATTAGGAAGTGTACTGTGTAGTGCAGCTGACTTGATTGCAGTAAACAAAACAACAAAAAACAAAACAAAAAAACACCATTTACTCAATTTAGTTATCAAATTGTGCTAATAAAAATGTATGACAATGTGTTTGCTGTGGTGTATTTAATATACAGTGTAAGAAAGAGTGGCGTCGCCTTTAAGAAATGGCGGCGCCATTAGAAAAACTACATCACCCAGGAACCTGAGCACTAATGGATGGGGCGGGGTTTCTGGGTATATAAGGAAGTGGGGCAGGACAGTAGGGGGATTGTGGGGAACACCGCCGGATTGTCCTGCTGGAAAGAACCTAGAAAGTTAAGTGTGTATTACGAAGTATTGTAAGGTAAAGTGAACGTTTTTGTTCCATCTGTACAAGAGATCTGATTTGTGTGTACCGAGTGCGTTTTTCCTCTTGGTGAGGTAGTCTTTTGTTTTGATAACGTTTGATTTATTTTATGAAATGTTTGTAGACAAAACGCCGCTGCTCGGTAATTAGTTTAAACACGGTCCCGCAGTTTCCGTGACGGTTGGGCACTGTCACAACTGCCGTGTATTGAGCGTGTGTTGATACGGGACCCGGAGGAAATTGTGTAATTATGCGCTGCAGGTGCAGCAAGCTATAACAGAAAGAACTGAAGCAACAGACTCTTATTTCCAGGACATTGTTTATTGTGGGACAAACACGAACACCATTACATACAGGTTGTGTGGTTACTGTGCCTTAACTCTGGGTCGCTTCCTTTGTTTCGTGGATAACTGGGACGTTGGCTGCAGGGTCCCATCCCCACAGCCGGATACAACTTGATTATCACCGTTGTGTACTTCTCTTGGGATTCGGGCTCCACGTGAGTGGTGTTCCGGGAGGCCTTCTTGAAAGGGGGTCCGTTCCACACTTGCTTTATGCCTATCTGTGTTACAGGAATACTCCAGAAGAGGGGCCTGTTTTACTTACCTGCGCCGGGATCACTCCAGCAGGGGGAGCCTGTCCGGTGGTTGTCTGAGTTGCAGAATCACTCCAGCAGGAGGAGTCTGTTCCATACTTACCTGTGTTGCAGAGATACTCAAGCAGGAGGAGTCTGTTCCATACTTACCTGTGTTGCAGAGATACTCCAGCAGAGGGAGCTGCTCCTGTACTTAGCTGTGGACTGACCCACCCGGGTTGAAGGAACCTCGTCTGAAGTGACCAGCGAAGTTCATCCCGGTGGACTCGGTTCCAATTGGATAGGTCTTATGCAGACCCGGCCTGTAGTACAGTAGTCCGGAAATAGCTTAGAGAGGGTTGAAGAAGTGAGTCAGTTAGTGGCCCGTACCGGGGACCTGTTATATAACCGAAACTGTCTGTTTGTGTAAATATTGTAAATAAAAGATACTTGCCTGAAAGTTCCACGAGTCTGTACCAGTCGGTGGGAGCAGCAAACGAGTAACTCACGGGGCTACTCCACTAGTTTGTTACAACAGATATAGCAGAACAAACTCACTGCAATTTAAACTTGTTTTTACTGAAAAATAAATGGTATGTAAATCATAAGAGCTGTCTGTGTTACGTGCTGTCAGATCAGGACTTCACTAGCACTGAGCATGCGAGCTGCAGCATGCTATTCCCTATATTATAACTGTACACAGTTAAAGCTGCGGTCACCAATTCAATACACAACACTTGCAAAATATTTAAAATATATACATGCTGAGTTCATTGCAGTCATCAGCTGCATAGATTAACCATTCAGCAGAATGAGGCAACAAACAAGTGAGTACAAACACAACAAACCTGGTTGTAATGGGGTAGGTTTTACAACAGCCATTTAAGATTGCACATTGTTACTGGTACACCTGGTGGTCCCACTGGAAACACTGGTACTTGAGATGAAAAGGTTGAAAACCACTGATTTAGAATATGTGACAAGGCTCCAACTGTTCGTATCCATCCATTATACAGACAGCTGGAACCTTGCTCGACCAATCATATATATTGTGGCAGGGATAGATTATGGTAGATGGTGGTTGGCAGTTTAGTCCAGCACTCCTGGAAAGAGTTAAATAACACACAATACAAACACCAGTTCAAATAAACATAAACAATAAACCAGACAATAATACATTTGAAATCATAATACAAATCACCAGCAACCTATTATTTTAAATAAACCCTCAATAAACATATTTAACAGCACAATCCATTTATTTACATGCAGGGCTTCGCCCTGTCTCCTCTAATGACAGGCAGGGCCTTTCTTTTGCCCTGCCACAGGTAGCAATTGCAATTTAACTGAGGGATATATTTTTATAGTAAAAGATACAAGCAGCTTTCAGAATTCTGTTTTTTGATGATCGATTTTAATTTAGTTATTTGACTAATCTTTGCTTCAAAAGATCATTTAGGGTGGACAGAGATTTGTACTTCAGATGACAGCTCCACTGGAGGCCTGGACTGACTTCCTGCAAAGAATCAGTACGAGTACCTGTAAAAAGGGGCATAAGATGGACATGGAATACATTTGGACCCATACAGGACAGAAACAGAAACTTTCCAGCACAAAGCAGACTCTTAATGAATGTGCTAATGACTCTGGATGAGGAGAGGCTGGAGGACACCAGAAGTCTGTCAGAAGCAGATGAGAAAAGTGTCATCAAGACCTTGTGTATAAAGAGATTTAACAGCCCAGCCACATAACAAACTTCAAGGTCTGTGGGGAAAATGTGGTAATGGTTGCAAAAAATGTAAGCCGATGAGCTTGGATCATTAACAGCAGTTAGTCGATTCTGTCCTTACACTGAATATCAATCAGCAATCAGAGAACTGGGAACAAGCTCCAAATTAACCATTGGTTCTCTAAGTGATTGCAACATCCAAAAGTCCTGTGTCACAAGTGACTATAAATTAGCTGGGGTTGTGTACATTATGTTTATTTTTGTATTATATTAGTATTTTGGTTTCATTTGCATTTGGTTTCACACTTTATTTTGTTTATTACCCAAAGGGAGGCATGTTGTTGCTTATTTTGTGTTGCTGTGTTTAAGTTATTTATTGTTAAGTGTGTTATTATTTGTAATACAGCACAGGTGGTTAAAGGAAGAAAATAGGGTGCGTTCACGAGAGGCAGACTTTGCTAAGTCTGCGCAGATTCTGCAAAGATTCTGAAAATTCATTGGCTACTTGCTCTGATTCTGTGCAGATTCTGCGCAGAATGACGAAAGTCTGCGTGTCGTGAACGCACCCATAGTCTATCTAGGTCCTTGCGGTTGTGGTTGCTGCCTATCTTCCAGTTTGGTGTTTCTTGGGTTCCTGTTTGTTGTACGATCCCACCTGTTACAAAAGGTAAGTGGGTATTTTCCCTGTCTTTGGTTTCTATTTAGTGGCAGATACATTTACTTACTATTTTTAACGGTATGGTGTAGGGTTAGCTGTTTAGGTATTTTATTTGTTTTTATTTGTTTTATCATGATTGTGAATTTTAATGTTTAAGGGGCTGGGCCAGCATGACTCTTTTTATTTTTTATTTTAGGACGCGGAATGCCAGCCAGCCACTGTTTCTTTACTGCTTTTTAAATTATATTTTATTTACTCATTGGTTACCTCTGAAAGTGCACATTGTTTTAAATGTTTTTTATTTCCTGTATATCTCTGATTTTGTGGTAGGTAAAGAATATGAAACCTCTGGCTTCTTTTAAACACTTTCTTTAATCCTAGGATGCTGATCTAAAAAAAAGAGGCAATATTGTCTCAAATGTTATTGGCTAGTCGGTTTAAATCCTGTGATGTCTTAAAACACTGGTACAGTACTGACTAATTAGTGTGTTTATTGTTTGTTATTCAAGACACAATTTAAGTAAGGCTGACTGGTGCTGGGCTGGCCATTGAGGGGAGATTGCATCACATTTATTGAATATTGTGCTGCTCTGCCTCCTGAGGGTCTGCTTCGGGGCTTGTGTGGTCTGGTGTGTTATTTTGGGGTTGGGGAGGTTTGTTCTTTCTTATTTAAGGGTGGTTTGATTTATTTCACTTGTGTGTATTGAGTTTTGTTTCATTAGTTATTTCACTTTATTTTGATTGCACTGAACACTTGTTGTTTATATTCTTTACTGCAGGTGTCACTGGTGCTGATCCGGAGTCCCGGTGGGCAGAATAGCTGGGTGTGGTTTGAGGTTTCACCAGTTTAGCTTTGATGTGCTTCTCCCTTAGGTGGTGAACGTTAATCCAGTCTGCCTTATTTTTTGACAACCTAAAGAACAGGACTTGTCTGTTTGCCTCTAACTTTGGATGGCATAGTCAAGTCTAGATCCCATTAGCACATTTTAGGGGTGGCAGTCGCTACACATACAGTACTGTGCAAAAGTTTTAGGCAGGTGTGAAAAAATGCTGTAAAGTAAGAATGCTTTCAAAAATAGACATGTTAATAGATTATATTTATCAATTAACTAAATGCAAAGTGAGTGAACAGAAGAAAAATCTAAATCAAATCCATATTTGGTGTGACAACCCTTTGCCTTCAAAACAGCATCAATTCTTCTAGGTACACTTGCACAGAGTCAGGGATTTTGTAGGCATATAGTCAGGTTTATGATTAAACAATTATACCAAACAGGTGGTAATGATCATCAATTCAATATGTAGGTTGAAACACAATCATTAACTGAAACAGAAACAGCTGTGTAGGAGGAATAAAACTGGGTGAGGAACAGCCAAACTCAGCTAACAAGGTGAGGTTGCTGAAGACAGTTTACTGTCAAAAGTCATACACCATGGCAAGACTGAGCACAGCAACAAGACACAAGGTAGTTATACTGCATCAGCAAGGTCTCTCCCAGGCAGAAATTTCAAGGCAGACAGGAGTTTCCAGATGTGCTGTCCAAGCTCTTTTGAAGAAGCACAAAGAAACGGGCAACGCTGAGGACCGTAGACGCAGTGGTCGGCCAAGGAAACTTACTGCAGCAGATGAAAGACACATCATGCTTACTTCCCTTCGCAATCGGAAGATGTCCAGCAGTGCCATCAGCTCAGAACTGGCAGAAAACAGTGGGACCCTGGTACACCCATCTACTGTCCGGAGAAGTCTGGTCAGAAGTGGCCTTCATGGAAGACTTGCGCCAAAAAGCCACACCTCCGACGTGGAAACAAGGCCAAGCGACTCAACTATGCACGAAAACACAGGAACTGGGGTGCAGAAAAATGGCAGCAGGTGCTCTGGACTGATGAGTCAAAATTTGAAATATTTGGCTGTAGCAGAAGGCAGTTTGTTCGCTGAAGGGCTGGAGAGCATACACGAATGAGTGTCTGCAGGCAACAGTGAAGCATGGTGGAGGTTCCTTGCAAGTTTGGGGCTGCATTTCTGCAAATGGAGTTGGGGATTTGGTCAGAATTAATGGTCTCCTCAATGCTGAGAAGTACAGGCAGATACTTATCCATCATGCAATACCATCAGGGAGGCATCTGATTGGCCCCAAATTTATTCTGCAGCATGACAACGACCCCAAACATACAGCGAAAGTCATTAAGAACTATCTTCAGCGTAAAGAAGAACAAGGAGTCCTGGAAGTGATGGTATGGCCCCACAGAGCCCTGATCTCAACATCATCGAGTCTGTCTGGGATTACATGAAGAGAGAGAAGCAACTGAGGCTGCCTAAATCCACAGAAGAACTGTGGTTAGTTCTCCAAGATGTTTGGGCCAACCTACCTGCCGAGTTCCTTCAAAAAACTGTGTGCAAGTGTACCTAGAAGAATTGATGCTTGATGCTGTTTTGAAGACAAAGGGTGGTCACACCAAATATGGATTTGATTTAGATTTTTCTTCTGTTCACTCACTTTGCATTTAGTTAATTGATAAATATAATCTATTAACATGTCTATTTTTGAAAGCATTCTTACTTTACAGCATTTTTTCACACCTGCCTAAAACTTTTGCACAGTACTGTACAAACCTGCATTTGGGCCACAGTGCTGACAAGGAAAGGATACATTCTGCTAAACACTGTCCAACCTAAAAAGGGCACATTTTCTTATAGACGTGTACAATGTGTCCACTAGGTGGTGTTGGAGCAATGCATCTTGTTATGGTGAGAAAATGAGGGAGGGGGTGGCAACCTTTAATAAGCCCCTTCTGCAAAATGTATTCATAATAGGCATCAAAAGCTGTCAGTGAGGTGCCAGTGTTTACAAACATTAACCTCAGTTCAGCATCCTTTGAAGAAAATATTTTAGAACCTGCCTCATAACAAATGTTTTGTATGAAACTGGCTAGATTTATGAATACAATATATACTGGCTGTAGCGGAAGGAGATTTAAATCATACTCAGATGCTAGATGATAAATATTCAACATTCAGAGAAACAGGAATTAGGTGTGCTTTAAATAAGCTCAGTTACAGAGGCAGCTGTTCCGTTTGAAGTTGTAAATGTTAATATTGGATTTACATTTTAAATGTTGAATAGGTAAAAAATGAAGATGTAGCTGTCCTCCACTTTATTTCAAATTAATTAGGTGTAAAACAAATTTAATATAAAACGAATAACGGGGGTCCAGTTTATTAGTTTGAAGGTTTTTCTTGAAAGATCAAAAACTCCTCTGCTAGTTAAGAGTGAAAATAGAGTTAGAATTAGGGTTAAGATGAAAGAGACTGCTAGCCGAGCAGCTGTCATTTCCATGACCTGTAAGTAAACATCCTGCTGGCAGCTCCTGTCCTACAGTAACATTGAATTAGAACTAAAGGAGGCTCTCGCTGTAAATTATGATTCATAAAATGTATTTATTCAAGTTCCTGATGTTACACTCTGTATGTGTTTGTGAAGTTTTAATGTATTGCCTACAGCCTACAGGATGTGCTTAATCCCAATTCCCCTCAAGTAGCAGCAAAGCTTACATGTTTTATTCTTTTAATTTTTTTTTTTGTGTGTGCTTGGACACCACTGACTCTTTGCATCTGCAAGAGAAAACAACTTTCCAGAAACACTGTTCTCTTGTTTAGGCTGGCAGCCTGGGGGTCTACAACAGAATCACAGCAAGAGCCAGGCTTGTATGAGAGAGAGGTTAATATGCTGCAGTATTGCCTTGTGTTTAATACCCCTTTTACACTGCACAGTTTTCTTTCTCTGAAACACCCTCCCCATCCCCCAATGCAGATTACAATATAAATGCATATTGCTTTGATATTAGTGTCTGTCAAAGAATATACCTATCCTCCAAATCATTAGGTATAAAATGAATTAAATAAGAAATTAATTACAGGTTGTGAGGTATCCAAGAGAACTAACTTTAAACCATTGCAGGCACATTCCAAGGGAATAATCGTACAGTACCCGGAAGGTACATAGAACAGCTACATTTTTGTAATTCATTAGTTTTAAATGGTTAACTCATGCCTCAAACACTGATTTTAAGTGCAAGTGCTTTCTAATACAAATGTCAACAGTGTAAACAGACTATTATTGAAAATACATCCATAACCATGTCAGGTCATAGTCACAGGATATTAAATAAGGGCATAAAAACAGCTGTTAAAATAACAAAAATTATCTTGGCCTTTACTGCATAATAATCAAAGGAGCAGTTAATGCCAGTGCTTGAAAAATTTGTATAAATTAGATTTTATAGGAAACAAAGCTTTACTGTTTTTTTAAAGCTTAAAGCTAGTAACTAACTTTTGGAAATACTCAGTAGAAAACAACCACATTTATTTAAGGGTTTCTGCAAGAAAATACACCTATTTGTACATGCAGCCTACTGCATATTTGCAGTGCAGTCCAGTTTCCTGCATTGGTGTGATTGAAATGAAAGGAATGGAAGCAGCATCACTGGTGTTCTTGTTCTGACCTCTTGAGCTCGTCAGGGTAAAGCTGTAGGTCCTTTTTGGAGAATTGTTCAGATAAGACGGGTCGTAGCATTTTATCGACAGCACGTAGTGAAGCAGAGTTGAGAGACGTTGCAATAGGAGTTTTATACAAGCACAAATGTAAAAAGGAGTGATACACATTTTTACAAAACCAATAAAACCAAATGTAATCCAAAATATCTATAGAGGGCTAGGAGTGTATCTTAAAAGTTTGGTGAAGATAGATGCTATATCAAAGAAGTTATCATGCTCACCATGTAGAGTGTGACAGATAAATGCATGGATGGATGGACACACAGCTTATAATGTTCCCAGTGTTTTTTAAATGCTGCATTATGAACATAATTCACTTGAAATAATTAGTAACAAACATCAGCACTGGAGGACTGAGTGCTAATGCATTTACAAAGCAGATGAATTATTTACGTTCTTCCCATGTTAATTAACAAGTACTGAGGCAGGTTTAAAAGTTCTGCATAAAAAAAATATTCAATGATAACTCATAGACTCCATGAATAACATTATTTTCATATTATGATACTCTTTGCCCTCCTTTCTTGTTAGTCATGATATAATCTCTCTCTCTCTCTCAAATTCAAATTGGCTTTATTGGCATGACAATAAAAAAATAAAAAAATGTGTTGCCAAAGCACATACATGGCATAAACAACTAAAATATAGACAGAGAAAACGAGGTTCCCTGAAAGAGAAAAACCATCAAGTATGGGATATTGCCATCAGGCAGTAGGGATTGGCTGAGCTTTTATAGCAAAGCTGCCGATAGGCCTCTAGGCAAGCTGACGTGTAAGCCCGCCCCCTTGGGAACTTACAATACGCAGCATGCAGAGATCCTCTTCCTCTTTTGCTTCAGGCCGTGAAGGCTTCCAGAGCGAGAGTGTACCCAAGCTGTCGCGAGGGAGGATTCTCGGCAGTAGGACAGACTTATGTCATAACGCAAATGCGTAGGTAAACCATCTACGCATATGCGGAGCAGCGCCTCAGCATCTATGCTCGCAATGACATCTGTCCTAAGGTGTAATAGTCAACACCATATTGTAAAAATTACTCTATATCTCCGCATCTTGAGGCGTCATAGAGTGTAACCCAGAGTGTAACAATGACGGAGCAGAGGAATCCAGTACATTCAACCGGTAGAACCTCGTAAAAGTATGCGGTGTAGCCCAGTTGGCTGCAGCGCAAATGTCAGACACCGGCACCCCTCTGAAGAGGGCCCAGGATGTCGCCATACCCCTAGTGGAATGCGCTCTCAGCTGCCCTGGCGGCGGAAGGTCTGCTGATTCATATGTTAATTTAATAGCATCTACTATCCAATGGGAAAGGCATTGTTTAGACAACGGCTGAGTCCTAGAGTCCTAGAACCATGGCATACGAACAACTATTCTGTTTGTCTCACGCTCCTTGTACGGTCGATATAACACTGTAATGCCCACACCGGGCAGAGCACGTGTAATCGTTCTTCCTCTGGGGAAGAGAAGGGGGGAGGATGGAACGCTATCAACTCCACTGACTGGTTCACATGGAACGAGGATATGACCTTGGGCAAGAAGGCTGGATTTGTACGCATTGAGACTCTAGATCCGTCCCCTGCGAACCGAGTGCAAGATGGATGCACAGATAGTGCCTGTAAATCGCCCACACGTTTCGCTGACACCACTGACAGCAGAAACGCAGTCTTCATAGACACGAGCTTCATATCCACACTGTGGAGAGGCTCGAACGGGGCCTTGGTAAGGGCTTCTGGCACCACATCAAGGCTCCATGACGGCAAACTGGTGGTCCTTGGAGGTCACATGTGTCTTGCGCCTTTTAGGAATTGAGATGCCAGAAAATGGCAACCTGGTTATAAACCGTCAATGCGTACATGGCCGATATGGCGGCTAAATACACTTTAAGTGTAGAGGGAGATTTCCCTTCATCCAATAGTTTCTGTAGAAACTGTAATATCACTGCCATAGAGCAAGATATTAGATCATGGCCCTCAGTCAGACACCAATCTTGAAACAACTGCCATTTGTACGTGTACTGTGACCTAGTAGAGAGCGCTCTCGCACTCTGAATGGTCGAAATAACCCCCGTCGATAGCCCTAAGGCTGACAGGCGCTTCCGTTCAGGGGCCAGACCCATAGCTGCATGACCTCGGGATTCGGGTGCCATAATCCTCCCTGGGCCTGGGATAACAGATCTGCTCGCAGAGGGAGTTCCCTCGGGCGACCGTGCAATAACTGCACCAGGTTCGGGAACCGAGGAGCGATTCACTGTCGCCTGCTCTACCCTGACCTTCTCTAAGAAGGCGGGGAGCATCGGTATCGGTGGAAATGCATATAGGAGTCCTGGCGGCCATTCGTGGGCCAGTGCATCGACTCCTAGGGGGCTGTCGAGGTCTGTGGGTACTATTGTAGGCAGTTAATATATTCTTAATAGCAATAAATTAAAGGACCTCCAAAAACTGTAGGGAATAAAGAGATACCTTCGATTGTCAAGATCTTGGTGGGACCTCTACAATAATCTCTTCTTAGAAAGATGGTATTTATTAAGCATGCAACCAAAATAAGTTTGAAAATCTCACAAAACAGTTACACAATTAATGTCACATTAAAAGCATTACAATGAGAACTAAGGTTTAAAACAACAATTTACCAAAGAAATACTAGTACATACTGACACAACAAGGGGTCACACAATACCTGAATAGATATTTAAGAGTATTGTTACCTAGCCTGAAAAGCAGGGGGTTTTATACTTTTCAAACAAAGAGATTATTTGAATTTCCCGCTGCATGCTCCTATTGGCTATTTTGTAGCGAATGGGCTTGCAATCTTGATTGATTGCTCCCCCCTTCCTCTGTCTGATTAGTTCATTATCATAGTCTGGAAAGGGGAAACTTTTAGAACATGCATAACTTTTGCTAAATAATTCAGATTTTATTCTGAATTCCTGTTATTTTTACCATAAGAAATTACATTTCTTTAGACACCAAACATGTCTGGTTGCGACTTTGGTTAGACATTGCAAACAGTTGAATTCTCTTAGGGATTTATTACCTGGGTTATTCTATACTTGTTAGGCAATTTAAGAATAAAAACACTTGCATCTTGTACTCATAGTGGTATTAAATCAATATGATGTGAAATTTGTCTTAAATCTCTAAATCTTTAAGCTATTTTTTCTCTTTCAGACTCCTATGCTAAACCACCTCACAAAGGTCGGCTGCCCGCGTGTTGCCACACTTCTGGGAGAGGTCTTAGTACCCCCTGGACTGCTTGGTGCTGTGGTGGTATCCTACGCCACTGTTGTTCTTGTGGATGTCTGGGCTGAAAAGCCTTATGTGGCCACATCTTCGCCATCTGCTGCGATGCCTCCCGAGCCTTAGGAGAGCCTTGCAGCATCTCCTCTACCGCTGGGCCAAACGTGTGCCCCGGTGTAATGGGAGCATCAAGTAGCGGAGCCTTATCATGCTCCTGGACACTCGCCTGTGAGAGCCAGAGCTGCCTTCTGGCCACCACCAGGGATGCAATGCTCCTGCCTTGAGCCTGCGCATTCAGCTAGGCTAACTTAACTAGGAGTTGGGCGACTAGCCCCAATTCCGTCCTAAGGAACACTGATGGGTACTCAGGGAGGTCCTTAATAAGTGCCGCCTGGTACACAAAAAGTAGGCTGGCCACGTTGGACAGCCTAACTGCCTCTGTAGCCGCGGAGTATCCCTTTTTATGGTGCACCTCAGTGATCCTGCATTGCCTGTTATGGGCACGCAGGGTCCTTTGCCAGCCCCGAGAGCACTGGCGTCTTCACCAGAGCGGCAACTAACGGGAAAGAAGCCAAACCCGCTTTGCGCTTCCTGCATAGCGAAGGCGGAAGCCTTCTGTGAAATTGCAGGGGAGGAAGCCAGGGTCCCCCATGTGGACTGCACCTCCTTAATAAAGTCAGGGAAGGCCGGGAGCATCCTGTGCTGCTGATACAAGTACAAACAAAAACTGGTCTTACCCAAAAACGGCCAATTCCCCAAGCCCTGTGCTCTCAGCTCACAAACAAAAAGGTAGCGCCCCGTTCTATTAACCTGGAAGATTTTTATACATCCAGGTTAATCAGCCCTCCATTAATCAGTGAACTCAAAATCACCTGAACTACACAGATCAGGGCCACATTTCCTAAAGGGGTAGACATCGCTACAATAATACAATAAAAAAGCACATCTAAAGTAATACACACATCAATAAAATAACACCAGTGCAACTAAAAATAAAACACACAATATCAGTGAAATCATAACCACAAATATAATAATAAATCAGTGCACACTACACCCCTTACACAAAGGTAAGCCAAAACAAAAAGTTTGTTTGGTAGAAATGATTAAATTAAGGTAATATGAATAATTTCATGGATTCAATACTTATTGTAAATGTTATGTTCGTCATAGTCACAGGATACTAAACCTCTCTTTGTTGTATGATAGGTGTAAGTCTTCGTTGTGAATATGCAATTCTTCAAAGGTGCTGGATACAAAAGTTTAATTTGACCTACGTATATTGTATTGCTCTGTGACTTGACAATGATGCAGGGTGACCTCTAATGGGTGACCTGGACTGACCCCCAGCCATTGTGCTACATCGTGACTTGTGGTCGACCTCACAGCTCATGCAAACTATTACTTCACAATTGATTGAACAGCAGATACATTGCAGCAATATTCCTTCAGGCTTTCTGTGAAATCAAAGATGTCAGGCAGATGTTTCATTAAAATTTCATCAATCTCTGTGACTGTTGGGGAAAGGAAAAGGTTTCAAATACTCACCACTCCAGTTAAGGAAGCTTTAAGTTTTTCTCATCAGTAATCAAGCCTCAATATGTGAAATGGCAAGAACACAAAGACCATTCTGTAAATTGTGAGTCCACAAAATTAGTGAAGAAACACACTCATCACCAAGTATGAATACTACCAATTGCATAGATTGTATTCCTAAATTTAGAATTGAAATGCTGTGATGCATCTGTTTGACATGTTCACAATAACATTTAAAGTGTTACTGAACAGGCTGTAGGGTTTAAAACACAACGCATTACTTTCCCTAGCTTTTTTGTACATATTCTTGAAATATCTTTTTCAACATATTTCTGATTTGTTTGATTTTTATTAATCAGTTTTGAACAGTTATTTTTGTTTTATATCGGTTTTGTATCTCGTCAAAAATTTTTTTGAATTCACAACATTGGCAGTTTCAATCCAACCTGTTCAATCAGAACCATTTAATTGGTTCCTGACCCCTCCCAAAGCAACATTTTGATTGGTTCATCTGTCCAACCTGCTCAATCACAGTTTGCACAGGTTCTGAGGGGTGGAAACAGGTTTATGAATATGCATGACAAGCTCTGTATACTCAAAAGCCCTTTTCACACTGGCGTGCTCTACCTGGGTCGGCTATGTGATGTCACGATGATTTTTGAAGAAACAGGGTTGACCTGGGTAACAGAAACAAGTACAAAATGTGCGTACACAATTCCCCCGGAAGCAGCAACATTCATATGACCACCCTTTCATCTATTCAGCTTTTCTGGATTGAATTGTCGGCCCAAATGTTTATTATAGCAAATGTTTCTTCATCCCTGCTGCAATGTAGCTGATGGTGTGTCTCAATTAACAGAAATATGGCTAAACAGAATAAACAGAAATGTTCCTTGCGGAAGTGAACCTTCACGCAGATGTGGCTTTGTTACTTCGTCCGCTGACAAAGGCCCATCATTCATTTTGTCTTGCTCGACCCGGGTACGTGGTTTCACTCTACACAGGGATTCTGACCCGGGTATGAACGCCAGTGTGAAAGAGGCTAAAGATATTCTATCTTTGGTATAATCACAACATATGCTTTACAGACCCGGTTAGAGCAAAGATGCAAGATGTAAAGGGGGCTTACCTCCAACCATATGAATATTTATGGTTGTACTCAAACCTTAGGCAGTTAAATCTGCTGTACGTCTAAACGCTGTTGAGTTTACTAACTTACGGTTTTATTAGTGGTTCTTATTCCACCCTAACCTACCAAAATAATGTATTTATTTATTGGCATTATGTGGCTTGTCATGCATATTCATAAACCTGTTCCTGCCCCTCTGAACTTATGCTGAAGCGAGCAGGTAGGACAGATGAACCAATCAAAATACTGAACTTTGAGAGGCGTTTGGAACCTGTTAAATGTTTCTGATTGTTAGGTTGGATTCCAATGTTGTGAATTCAGAAAACATTTTGTCAGGAAGACCTGATGCATAACCCATGTAAAACTAAAATAACTGCTCAATACTGAATAATGACCAGGGGGATATGTTTATAAAAATATCAAAACAAAATATCACATTTATGTTGAAAAAGATATTGCAGGAATATAACAAAGTAGAAACATAGGGAAAGTAATGTGTTGTTTTAAACCCTAAAGCCTGTTTGTAACATTTTAAGGTCCTTATTTCATCATTTTCAGATCTCTGAACATAGTTGTTTTTTAAATATTAATATGTAATCACAGTGATCTCGGAATTTGTTAACCTTGTTTTTATTAATAGTGACTTTGGAACTTTCCATATAGAAACATGAGGTGCTATTTGGTAAATATTGCTCCTGTGTCTGCCTGCGGAGTGCAGCCCACAGATCACTGTTGCCTTTCAGAAACAGATCCTTTTGCTAATGGTGTGTGTCTGCTCTACTGTATCTGTGAACTGTTACTTTCTCACCAAACATTTATTTTACAGGAAACTAGTTCAGAACCTCCTTTCATCCAGCTGAAACAGAAAGCCTCATCCTCTCTAACACTGTGGCAATTCCATTACCAAGGTTTCTTGTCCCTGTTGAATTAAATTATTGGAGACTCTTTCAGTTATTTGAGACACACCCCTATTGAAATGATGTATTCATATTACATGTGTGGAGATTTTGTAATCAGCACAGATTAGTTTTCTGTAAGAAGCATGTTTCTGAAGCTTGGAGAAAGCAATGGGAAAGTGCTGGAATCATGGGAGAATCTATGGTCTGAAGACTGGCTAAAATCATGTTCTGAGAAGGCTGAAATCAGCTTTGAGAGAGCCCTAGCTCTTTGCCCTAAGAGAGACTGAAACAGTAAACGGGGCACTGCCTTGATCTGAAAGCAGGTCTTGGTTTCCACGTCGCTCCACGAAACAAACAGAAGCACATCCAGTAGCTGGGCCTAAGGTCATGTACTAGCCATGCACCAGAATTGCAACAATAACACTTTTACAAACTACATAACTTTTCAATTGCAACGCATTCTTTTAACTGAGTTATGTCTGGTAAACGCTACTGTTTCCAGTTGGAAAACCCGACAAGTTGAAGATAATGCTGTGAGACTACTAGAAATAAACAAGCTGATCTCCGTTTGAAACTAACTATTTGTTTATTGTGAGCAATACAATGCGTACTTCAAGTACCGTCTTCTTTCGTTGCAACTTCAGATCCAGAGAGGGAAGCTGCAGAGTTCATCAACAAAGAAGATTGACTTCTTTGTTGCAAATCAATAAGTATTCAACATATCAAATATTAAATATTTTATGACTCGAGAGATTAACTGTAGCAAATTCTAACATATTATTAGTTTGGTAGATCACGTCTAAACTAAATTAACACGGTAAAATAAATTTGCTAAATTAGGTACTGGAATGTTGGATTTCGTTCTGAATGGGAAGTTGAATTAATTCTTATGCATTTTGATATGAAATATGATCGATTACAACAAGAAACAAGTATTGGTACTAATGCAAAGTAGACACTTTGTGTGATCAGCCATAATTAATATTAGTATATTAACCATGTATGCTAATAATGTGGTCGTTGTAATCGTTTGACTAAGAAATCAATTAACTATATACTATTCACGCATATCTCTAACCAATCGCCTTTCCTTCCTGTAATATTAGATTAGTTGTGCACCCTTTTTATTCTTAAATAAAATACTGTTTTATATTTCAAACACATTGTGTGAATGTCGATTACTGTCAAGGGAATTCGAGAACTTAAATAAGGTATCTCATTTCTCATATTTTGATGTCCCTGAGTGGGCGACTAGAGACTAATTTATATTTAAATAAATTGTATACCTAATTCACTACAGCACCAACAAGCACAGGCTGAGATTGGGGAGGGATCACAGGGCTTGCCTTATCTTTTGACCTCCTTCCTAACCTTTTTACATCTCAGAGAAACTCACCTAGCCATTGCTGCCGCAATCTGAGTTGCAACTTCATTCACAGACAGTCCCCTTGATGACCGGGGTAGGGGGGGGGAGGTTGTCACAGTCTGCTGACCTGGACCTTTCACATCAGTTCCTCCTTCAGAAGGCTGTGGCTTTCTTCTCCCATTAAGATGCAAGACCAACGGCCAAAGCTATAAGCACAACAACACTTATACCCCAAATAAGCAACCACCAATAATTTGTAGGGATAATCTCATGATAAACATGGATTGGTGGTTGGTGCAGTTCAGGGTGATTCCCAGCTGTGAAAAATGCTCAAAAGAATGTATATCCTACTTCAAAATATATGTTACTAAAATTGTTTTTATGTGTCATATTCAGGTGCAAATACATATTATATGAATGACATGGATTTAATGATCTGTATTAAACACATTTCAATGTCTTAAATATACTTTTTTTTTCCAGTACAAGCGTACCTGTTCGATGAAATTGCACAGTTTGCAGGACAATCTTTTGTTCTCCATTCTTGAAAAGATTTTCAAAATCAACCTGCAACACAATCAAAAGAATAAATTTATATCAGGCATCCTACGCCATGGACAATGGCCATCCTTCCATCCCATAATCCTTCATTATTATCTTCCACAGAATGGTTAATCATTGTTAATTTTAACCACGTTATCATCATTTAAATAAAAAGTAATATGTTTTTATTGACTGTATTGAATGAATAACCTACATATATATACAATGTGTAATACAATTATTGCTTTTCGCCCACTTGCTTAGCCAAACAATAAACTAAATTAATCTTTTGACATTTAAAATCTCCAAATGTCAAGTCAATGAATACCTGCCAGTCTGAGGAACACAGAGCTGAGACCACTGTGCTGTCAAAGCCACTAACTGAGCATGACAGCAGGGATTATCTGATGAGGAAAGGTCAAGAGTCCTTTAAACCACAGCCAAGGCATCATGGATAATAAGAGAAACACAAAATCACATGGAAATGTGGTCTTGGCTGACGTTGATTAGGAACTTTCTATTTTAATACAGGTATGTGCAGTGGGATTTAACAGTATAAAATATTTACCAAGACAAATTTTGTAGAAATCACTTCATCCTTTTATGACATGATATTATCAAGAATGCAGCTTGCAGCTGAATGTAGGAATATATAAATGTAAAACTTTCAATCTGGTCCAATAGGTAAAACAATATAATCAACCATTGAAGAGTCTGGATGGAGGTTTACTGTTTTTAATTAAACAATTTATAACAGGGTTGGAACAAAGAACTGGACTGGAAGAGAACTTATCCTTGGATATTCTGACCAATTAACTATTTACTACAGGTATAACCATAAAATCTCACTGTTTCCATTATTTAAAAAAAAATACTAAAAGCTCTTTTAAGTTTGTGCCAAGTGATATATTGTGACAGAAAGAATGAATTTTGGTTATAAATCTCCCTACCGACCTGTGAGGGCACTGTGTAAAGGGAACAGTGCCCCAGACTGGATGGTCTGACAATTAATTCCAAAGGAAAGGTGGAAGTCGGCCATCTAGAAAGGGGGCGGAGCCACAGTACACCAAGTCATCACCCCAGACAGGAGGTGACGTGGAAACCGCGGATTGGAGGAGAAACGGTTGCACTTGCTAACCAAGGGGGCATGTACAAAAGGGGATGTGGCTAGGTGATCTGTTCCTTTTGTTATGGTTAAAATCAAACCGAGAAAGGAGAAATGTAAAATAACCGTGAGTGTTTTGTTTGTTTTGTCCTGTCTAATTCTACTTGTTTATTCTTGTTCGATGGCTAACACGATCTGGAGCTGTCGCTTAAGGCCAGCACGAAACCTGGACAACACTTCACAACTGTGCACGAATAAATTGTATTTCACCACTTGCACTTTAGCACTCACTCTGGACTTGTGATTGTGTGTGTATCTTTGTGTGTGTTCTACTGTGTTTATTCTTTCAGGACTGTAACCCGTTGTTTTGGAACAGTGCGATACACATTGCTGTGTATTGCCTGGGAGTATTCTTTGCAGTCGCCAGACCAGGATTATAAATAAACTTTTCAGTGAACGCGAACTTCTGTTTCGTAATCACATCACCTCTACACCTGTGCACTGCGAACCACTTTGCCACATACAGTACTGTGCAAAAGTTTTAGGCAGGTGTGAAAAAATGCTGTAAAGTAAGAATGCTTTCAAAAATAGACATGTTAATAGATTATATTTATCAATTAACTAAATGCAAAGTGAGTGAACAGAAGAGAAATCTAAATCAAATCCATATTTGGTGTGACCACCCTTTGCCTTCAAAACAGCATCAATTCCTCTAGGTACACTTGCACACAGTTTTTGAAGGAACTCGGCAGGTAGGTTGGCCCAAACATCTTGGAGAACTAACCACAGTTCTTCTGTGGATTTAGGCAGCCTCAGTTGCTTCTCTCTCTTCATGTAATCCCAGACAGACTCGATGATGTTGAGATCAGGGCTCTGTGGGGCCATACCATCACTTCAGGACTCCTTGTTCTTCTTTACGCTGAAGATAGTTCTTAATGACTTTCGCTGTATGTTTGGGGTTGTTGTCATGCTGCAGAATAAATTTGGGGCCAATCAGATGCCTCCTGATGGTATTGCATGATGGATAAGTATCTGCCTGTACTTCTCAGTATTGAGGAGAACATTAATTCTGACCAAATCCCCAACTCCATTTGCAGAAATGCAGCCCCAAACTTGCAAGGAACCTCCACCTTGCTTCACTGTTGCCTGCAGACACTCATTAGATTAATGCGCTCTCCAGCCCTTGGCGAGCAAACTGCCCTCTGCTACAGCCAAATATTTCAAATTTTGACTCATCAGTCCAGAGCACCTGCTGCCATTTTCTGCACCTCAGTTCCTGTGTTTTCGTACATAGTTGAGTCAGCTTGGCCTTGTTTCCCGTCGGAGGTATGGCTTTTTGGCCGCAAGTCTTCCATGAAGGCCACTTCTGACCAGACTTCTCCGGACAGTAGATGGGTATACCAGGGTCCCACTGTTTTCTGCCAGTTCTGAGCTGATGGCACTGCTGGATATCTTCCGATTGCGAAGGGAAGTAAGCATGATGTGTCTTTCATCTGCTGCAGTAAGTTTCCTTGGCCGACCACTCGTCTCACGGTTCCTCAAGCGTTGCCCGTTTCTTTGTGCTTCTTCAAAGAGCTTGGACAGCACATCTGGAAACCCCTGTCTGCCTTGAAATTTCTGCCTGGGAGAGACCTTGCTGATGCAGTAGAACTACCTTGTGTCTTGTTGCTGTGCTCAGTCTTGCCATAGTGTATGACTTTTGACAGTAAACTGTCTTCAGCAACCTCACCTTGTTAGCTGAGTTTGGCTGTTCCTCACCCAGTTTTATTCCTTCTACACAGCTGTTTCTGTTTCAGTTAATGATTGTGTTTCAACCTACATATTGAATTGATGATCATTAGCATCTGTTTGGTATAATTGTTTAATCATACACCTGACTATATGCCGACAAAATCCCTGACTTTGTGCAAGTGTACCTAGAAGAATTGATGCTGTTTTGAAGGCAAAGGGTGGTCACACCAAATATGGATTTGATTTAGATTTTTCTTCTGTTCACTCACTTTGCATTTAGTTAATTGATAAATATAATCTATTAACATGTCTATTTTTGAAAGCATTCTTACTTTACAGCATTTTTTCACACCTGCCTAAAACTTTTGCACAGTACTGTATATGTATTTATCCAGTGATAAATACATACATTTACATTGAATGTGCTAGAGTACTAACAAACTATTGAAAACTGTATTGATTTTGCTGTTAATGAAGTTTTTACTCTATATAAATCAAGTAACTAACTGGATACATCAAACCACTATGGACTAAAAAATATGTACTGTCTACTGTTCAAAAGTCAATATAATCAGTAGGATCACATCGTTCATGCGATGTTTAGTTAGAGTCAAATGTGTTTAAGTGTGTCAGTGCTTTGAACAGCATACTATATTTAGAAAACGAAAACATTGAAAAATCAGTAGACTACAGAATGTACTATTTGCAAAGCTGTCTTACAACTTGAAGGTGCATGCTGTAGTTTGTTCTTCTGGGCTGTGTGTACTAATGGCAAATGTCTTACTTTCTGAGTGTATAAAGTTGTACACAAGTGTGACAGGCTGGCATGTGGTGTGACATCACAGACCCAGAAAAAGACAGACACAGACAGCACTGGGGTATGAAACGCGACGATGCGCATATTTAATAATAAATAAAAAGATTTAACAAAACAAAAACACTTTACAAAAACAAAAGGCACGAGGGTCAAAACAAACAAACACCAATAATAATAACAAGTATTGTGCTGGTTGTTCCAGCACGAGTAGCAATTGTTTTCTTTATATTATTGTTTACCTCCTCTCTCTCTCTCTGACTCTTGTTCTCCACTCCTGAACTTTCTAACACTCCCCGTGCAGCCCAACTGCATGTCTTTTTATATTATGGCCGAGGGGTTAATTGCCTTTAATTATCTTATTACCCCTCGGCCATAGTCTGCATGAGTTTCATAATTTGTGTGACTGTCAGCCAGTTAAACAATCAGTAGCTGACAGTCACGCATTCTCCAGTGGTATTTTAAAACAACAAATCTAAATACTAATCATAATATGCACAGGGGCGGGGAGTACCCCATCACAACAAGTTACATTAATGGCAACCTGTTTACTCGGTCCCATTTTGACCCATAGACTTTATGAAAATGACAATAGGAGTAGGTTTGATTAATCCCATAAAATGTAACAAATGGAACTACTTGCTATTGTAAATACTGTAACACTGCTTTTCAGAAATCTATTTCCCAGGGTTCCAAGCATATTTGACATTTGACCTGAGCTGAATGCAATGAACCATTAAGTCGGAAATTTGAAAACTGAGAAGAGGCCTGTGGTGTTTCCATCTGTCAGTATACAAACCTGTAACTTAATTTCTACATTCTATAGCAGCCATCTGTTCACCAGCCATGAATAATGGTGTAGGTACTGTACATAAAAGTATTAGAGCCCTATTTGGAAGTTTAAAGGAAGGTCAAATTTCCAGAGAAGAAATGATACCTAGCAAAAATCCACTTATAGTTTTAAATTGTTACTTTTTTTTCCTCTCAGAAACTGTACCTTTTCCTGGTTACTTTCTTCAGAGTAGGGCCCTTAGAATCATAACAATAGACATGGCATGCCAATCAAATATAAATTACAATTTATATTAGATTACAATATATATAGTTAATACCATAGGGTATAACGTACATTTTCATTAGTTCAGTGAGCTTTACTGAACAGAATTAGGGTAAACCTTAACTAAAACAAATCTATGTTGTTATGCCCAAGTACTTTATTTTTTATATATAAGTAAATGTCCTGTACTCTTAGTAATCAGGAAGATATATTATTGTAATACACAACACAGCAAGTCATACATTGAGTACCAGTGGTGCAAAAGCTAAACGATTCCCCATATCAAAATCACTATAAGATCAATTTATAAAAAATAAAAAACTTCAGTAAAAACACTAAAGGATATTCTCTGAACTATCGTCCAGAATACCATATTTTTAATCTATTTTAGCATGTTAGCACATGGATAATTTACATGCAATGCATATTGGAAGACTACCTGACGCACTGCAGACAATGGCAATCATCTGATATTCTTGGAATTAACAGGTAACTTACACAAACAAAATACAATAACAAAAAGAATCCACACTGTGATAAAAAAAAAAAAAATTGTCATTGCAAGGCAACATAGACCAGTATATTAAAAATAGTACTTATTTTTTTTAATGTAATGCTTTTTATCACAATTACTGTTTTCACATTACACTAACAAAAAATAACAACCTCTGACTATACCTTCCCTTTCCGTCTGATCATCCTAGGTTTCAGGCTTGTCAGCTGCTCAATGGCTCTGTTTCCAACGTATTTTGGCATCTAGAGTGGAACATTCTTTTTCTAGATTTTTGATGTTATACCATCATCATACTATACAATATTTGACACAAGGACATCAAGCCAAACTGGCACTGATCTGCCCACTCCAGGTATGCCACCATTGGAACATGCATTTCCAAAATCTAAAAAACCACGACAGTTGACAACATCACAATTTTAGAGTAAGAATGTTCCATTCTGGGTGCCAAAAATCATTGGAAACATTGCCAACTAAAACCAAGAAATCTACAAAAAGAGCATGTTGTAAACTGTATACTTTTAAAAAGTGTGTAGTGTTTGTGTTCATAAAGGCCAAGAGAGGAAGCCTCCCTAAGCCTGTTACAAAACAATTATGGTAGAGGACAGTTACGAAAAACTGATTGATTTGCATTACAGAAGAACTATCTCTCGGTTAAGATTTAAATATATACATCTTCAACAGATTTTGAATTTAAGCAATAACAACCACAACAAATAAATACATACATACATACATAAATAAATAAATAAATAAGAAATTACAGACTTTTTTTTTTAAGATTGCTAAATCGGCCCATAATTCTGGTGATTCATATTGCTGAGGGTATTATTGCGATACTGCATGCTAATAAAAAAAATAAAAAAATTATAATCTTGCTTTGTCAGCCTCTCATGTAAGATACATTTATAAGATGGCATAATTCACAACTAGGGGTGTGCAATGGTAATTTCTGCCCTCCCTGTAGCTGTGATTTTTTTTATAGACATTATTCATTTCCACAGGGATACCATATATTTTTGTTTGGAATTATTGGTAAGCATGGCAAATAATTATTTAAGCAGACAGACAATACACATAACAGGATGTTAAACAAGAAAATAAATATATACTTTTCTAGTTAGAATTGCCTTCTAACTCAATAATTCAAGTCATTCAAACTTTTTGACAAACAGTTGCATTGCTTTAGATAAGGGCCTTATTTAACATATTCATTTCTTACTCTTCTTACTGTTAAGAGTTTCTCTTAAACCAGTCTTTTCAACACAAACTATTTCATGCTACCCAGGGGTAGTAGGCATGTTCTGAACGCCATTTATAAAATACATTTATTTTGACAGTCTTGGTAGAATATGATTGATACAACACTATTAACTAAATCCAGTGCTGCTATCAGGAAAACAAGTTTGCTATCAGTAAAAGTGTAGCTATGATCCCATTCTCTAACTGCAGTATGGGTGGTCAAGATTTCAGAAATAGATTACAAGGATAACATAAACTGACTAATGATTAATGTATGAACTTGATTTACAGGAGATTCCAGGATAATTGCACTTTTAAGTCCAATAAGTTCCTTTTTATTTTGGTATAATTCATAAGAATGTTTTGGCTATTGTCTTTATCGGTGTGCTTAAATTGTTTTTGTGCGTAACCATTGAGAATGACTGCTTCTAACTCCTCTATTCTAAACTCGCTTGCTGAGTATATTGCCGCTGGTTCAGAGCCAGCCTTTACCTTGTTACACCGAATTATAATGTTTTGTTTCTTTAGGATGCCCTCTGAAAGCCAAGAGATGCAACCACTTGTAACATACAGTAAGCTCTATGCAATCCCTTGTCCCCAGAAGTAAAGAATTAACCAACTCCATCATCTGACAGATCAATATTTGAAATTAAATTGAAGCTACTGTGAAGAAACATTTCTGTGCAACATTGATTAAATTAATGCTTTAGTGTTTTTTTAATTATGCAGAATGAAAACCCATCAATAATAGACAGTATCTAATACACATAACATACCTTTATATAAATATAGGCTTCCTTCAGTCAATTCAATACCTAATGTAGTAAACATTGGCTTTGTTTACAGCCTAATAGTGCTATTACTCATGTATATGAGTTTATTACAAATTTCTAAGTGCCACACCAGTGGGTGTCCTTTTATGGTAATCGAGGGGATATGCAAATATAAAAACTATTAATTAAATGTGCATTGCATTGTTTACAATGACTTTGGCATCCTTTTTTTTTGATACTGAGATTTGTCCCTGGAATTTGACACTTTTTGACCCATGGAACGATGTCAATCGAACAAAGTGGACACTGGCCTACCCCCTAGTCGGCATGATGACATGAAAAATCTAGAAAAAAAATGTTACACTATGGGTGGCAACAGTCGTTGTAAACATAGTAATGCATTGCAAACAAATATTTTAATTTGTTGCTGTACATAATAGTCATAATTTACAGCCCTTTGCTTCTCATTTGAAACATGCATTTCCATTTCCATCTGTATTTTAACAGAAACAAGGCCTACAAACAAGATTTTGTTATGGACTTTTATTTTTTTATTTTTTTTTTATAATTTCTAGTTTGGGCAATTGTAAATTATTTTACAATAAACAAGGCTTGTCAACTCCTAAATATCGAATTACTAACCTGTGGTTTGCTAATTGGATTTCTTCTACAATCAGGTCTGCTTAATGGCTTAAATAACTATGCTTCCATTCTACTTTCAAACTATAAACCATCCTGCTACATATTGGTCTTTAAACTTGTAATGAGCTCTCTCTCTGGCAGTTGACTGAGTTGAGTGATATAAAGACTCGTCTGTCTGCTTTGCAAGTGGAGTCTGGCTCTTGCAGCACAGCATACTGTGTGTACAGTGTGAACCTGGAAACTGGTGTTTGAGTCTTAATTGCTTCCCCCTATTTTATATTAAAGAGTATTAAATATCAGTTATCTTAACTAATGTATTCTTCTTTGTTAAGACTCACTTTGTTATAATTTTCTGTCTCAGTCATCAAATACTGTTGACTTTTTGAAGCTCAGAACTTTAAAGCACATCTGTGCCTTTAGTATAGCTGTCCATTTATATGTAGAACACCATAGTGTAACCATTAACCTGGAACACTCTGCTCCTAGTAGATGTAGGAAACACATCTGTAAAATGGAACAAATGTGGTGTTTCTTACATCCACTGCAGCAAGGGGGACAGTTTAATGGTTACACCCTGGTGTACCAGATATTCATGGAGGTTAGACATGATTCTGAGAGCTAAATTGAAAACACAGTGGTTCTTTAAACTTCAGAGTTTAAACAAAAAGTCACCAGTGTGTGTTGACTGAAAGAGAAATGATATACAAGGTGGATCTAAACAAGAAGAAGACCACATTAGTTATGACACCTCAGATATTTCACTGATGTAGCATCCGAGAAAACGCAATGACCACTCTCTGGTAGTTGACTGATTCCAGTATGAAAATGCATCTGTCTGTCAAAGGATTTGCAAAAGTAAGACGTAATGGTCTCTGAACATGTAGACCAGGGATTGATCCTCACTCAATACATGTGTTGAGGACACAGACATCTCCCTGCAGTACCTTAATACCCCATTTTCACTAGCCACTTAAGCCGACTACTTTGTAGTGGCCTGCTTCAGAAGGGTGGCTCTGCAATGGCTTTGGTCTGTTTTTTTGTTCTACTGTGAACGCATCGGTCCCTGAGACGGCTCACATTTGCTACGTACACGTGTGGGCAACGCACCCATTGTCAGCGTCAAACAGGCACAGAGAACATCAACAGGAAGTTGGGATTGTTAATCGGACAACAGAACCAAACAATATCTTTGATAGAACACTGAGAGAGATAGAGGCAGAGGATTCCAAAATGAAAACAGACTTTTGTATTTGTACTATGGTCTGAAAAGACATTTAATAATTGATGTGGGATAAACATGAAAGAAGCTTAGTTGCCACAAAACTTTATTGTCAGAAAAAAATATTCACACACACAGTATCTACAAATGTAACCAGTTTTGCTTTTGTTGAACAGAAAAAATGTGCAAGAAAATAAACGGGAGTTATTGTTTACATTTACATATAAGAAAAGTTGCCAGACGTATAAGTGTAGCCTACACAACAACACCTGTTTCTTTAAATGTCCGATATGCAAGTTTTCAATGCTTCAATCCATTTGTGATGGCAAAAGTAAATCAATATAGTTCAGGCGGTATGCATGCTCATACTGGGCCAAAGTCGGCTCAGGTCTGTGCTCAAGTGTTTACAACTACGCATGGCTCAAATAATAAGAATCTTATAATCTGATCACCTCTGAGCCAGTTCAAGTCCGAGATGTAATTGTAAACGCACTATTAGTGTTTCTCAGAATTTTACTTCAGAATTTATGATTAAGTGTTTGAAGTTATGGATGAGATACATGGTTACATGTATCATTATGTTCTTTTGTAATGTTATTACAATAAGCTTCTAGATATAGGCACAACACACATCTGGTCATATAGGTACAACACAGATCACTTAAAACAGCAGATAAAGATATGGAACTGGATGTCTTGCCACACATAACTTCAAACGTTCAGCCATACTTTCTGAAGTGAATTTAAAAGAAATAAAGTCAAGTAGTCCAAAATTTTGGCTAATGGCTTCAAAAAACTTGGTGTGGTAATCCTCATGGTAATCAATACATTTATTTTTAGAACAAAAATAAAAAAAAAGTATAAATACTGGGCAACCAATAGCCTGTTTGAAATATGATATCACAGAATATACTTAAAGTAACAACAAGCTTGGAAGTTTGTTGATTCCAGATTGTCTTTATAACATTAAGAGAAGCACAGTAAGCTGTTGGATATGTAAAAGAAAGCTTATTGTACAAGTATAGTCATACAACACTGGCTTTCTCCCTTGTGATTGTGATGTATTCCCAGGTTGAGCAGTACAGTAAGATCTGGCACAGCTATTAGAAAAAACTGGGTCTCCAGATTAACAGTGAAATGCATGCTCCATCAAGGGAATTTCATCAAGGTCTGCACATTGTTAATTAGCGAGAACTACTTTTTCCACCTAGTCATAGTCATAGTAGTCATAGTAGTATTTTGTTATTTTGTTTTTTTTCTTGCTTATTTGCAAGCACTTACATCAAGCCTCATTAATCTTAAAATATTACAAAATGACTTTCTACAATAATTGATTCATTTATGCTAATGTATCTGCATGTGTGAAATTGTTGTGGAACAAAGACCAAATGGGTATGATACCTCACAAGGACATAAAACAAGCTTGATTTCCCTGACACTGGTTGAAAACTGACATAGGTATTTTTTCAACATCTTATGGAGTTTACCTTCAAGATGACTACAGACAAAAGACATTTGTGGAGGCTATAGAAAGCCTAATATGCTGATTTAAAAAAATGTACACTGGGAAGTCCAATAGCTGCCACTACCAAAATGGTGCCTGTGCTATTTGATAAAAATGTTGTTATTTTTAAAACTACACAGTTAAGACAGACCACATAGGGAACACATTTTAAAGAACAAATGTACTATTTAAAAAAAAAAATGGTTGTAATCAGTAAATAATTTTAATATGACAGTACACAAGTTTACTATGCAACACACACTATAGTTATGAAGACATCAAAATACTGACATGAACAGTGGCTCTGCAACAGAAATATTTATTGGTAAAACAAATTCCACATTGCTTTATAAAAAAAGTAATTTATGCAACCTTGAATTATGAATATTTCATTTTTACATATTTTTTTTCATTTGTTTCCATCATACTGTACACAAACATATTGTTAGTAAGCTGAAGATGCATTTCATAATTAGTCCTTTTCACAACTGATGGTTTGTATAAAAACAATAAGGTGCTGTTGTTTGAATTGTAGGAAAACTGAATCTACAAGTTGCTCATTCTGTATTCATATTACCACTGCAATAACATTTTAGATGTATTATATGGCAAGGCTGGCTGTCTTCCAATGCACTAGAGGCTTGCTCAGTATTAATACACCCCATGACTTATCTTATGTTATTGCTTTCTTTTTTACATACAATTACCCATTTATACCTTTTTTACTGGAGCAATCTAGGTAAAGTACCTTGCTCAAGGGTACAGCAGCAGTGTCGCCCATCGGGGATTGTACCCACGACCCTCTGGTCAAGAGTCCAGAGCCCTAACCACTACTCTACACTGCTGCCCTTTACAGTAGAGAAGCAGTGCCACAGATCATTTTTGGCACCCTGGGTCAGTGTGGCTTTAACTCAGATATGGTTAAAGTATTAAAAAATCATTTGAAAAAAAAACGAAAAAAAAAAAACATTTTCCATAATTTTTCTTCAGCAAAATAAATACATTTCATCTGTGTGAACTGAAAAAGGCCCAGGGCTTAATTGGTTGAAGGTCACTGTGTGAGGTAAACTTTGCACTGACAGGATATACAATCCAGAGCCTGCTTGTCTCCATTCGGCCTCAGTGTCAAGGCACATATTGAAGCTAGTTGTAAAGAGTGCTGCTAGTCATCACATTTTTCTATTTAAAATGGCAGTGTTTAAAGATTATGGTGGTTTAGCAAGTATAAAGCATTACAATACTGGCCAAAAGTTCCTAATTAAAACATGCTTATGGAAAAAAAAAATGGAAATACAGTATATATTTATGGCCTCTGGGTTCATTGTTTGTTTGTTTATTGTCCGTTGAATCATGCATTTATGAGCAACACTACTTGGAGGTTCTCCTTGTTATTCTGAAAATTGTCCAGCTTGTCAGTAAATAACTACTTGTCATTTATTATGGTAATGACTCACTATTTATGTAACTCATATTCCCTGCAATCTACTGTTTCACTTTGCACTAAAGACAGTCATTTCACAACTCCTTGTTACTGATGGCCTTCAAATACATCTCTCATTGCTACTTTTTTTTCAACATGGGTTGTGTATATTGGGATTGTGTAAATCTATGTATATTCCTCAAACCCCTCCATGTATTTCAAAGGTAAATCAGCTGGATAGCTGATGTCACACACTCTATATATTTGTGCTAGAAATCTGTCATAGTTGGCAAATAAACATATAGGTCAATCCAATTATGTATTATTAATTTCAGTATCCTATAAGCACTTTATTTAGTATAGCTTGTAAATATCTAATCGTCAATCACTTTAAGGACTTCCCTTTTAACCTGAACAGCCCATATGGTATGTTGGTATATATCAATTATCAGTTTGATGTTTTAAATATGTGACTAGCTTAAACATTTTTCATTTGTCTACAGTTATAGATGATCAAAAGAGACTGTAAATGGACTATATCTCATTATTTATATATCAAGGCTACATCTCCTTGAATGTAATGTTGTAGACGAGAGCCAAAAATAAGTGACTATGAGATAAACATTATTCATTTTATACCTGCAACAGTTTTAGTGGTGCTAGTGTTTTTGATTTTAGTCTGTTTTCACTATCTCAATCTACTGAACTCCAGTGACAGAAATGGCATAGTCTGTGACTTGCTGGCTGCAGCAAAACGTCCCACTTTTCCAACCAATAATGCAAAGAAAATAATGACTGCCAAACACTGGTTTAATATTTAGCTGATTGTCTTTAACCAATTACTGCATTACTTTAGCTGTCAAATTTTAGTTATATTTGGCTTGTTATTAACATAATAAAAAAAATGTAAAACCACCTTTCATATTCGTGTCAGACATGACAATGAAGTACAAAAAAATTGAATTTAAATTTTAAAACACAATGCAGCAATAGGTTAAAAATACTTAGAATGTCAAAACAGCTGCCTCTTTGAACTGACATATTTTATATAGCATTACTCTTTATATTCTCTAAAAAGCTTGATGATTAGATGATGTTGGATTGAGATGTTGATAGAAAGTCTCCAGAATGATAAATGCCATCGTAATAGACATTAAAAGAACACTTTGCAGATAGCATGATGCTCCAGTCTTAAAAGACATGGTTACATGTTACAGGAATGTATAAGCAAACCATTTTAGCAATAACAAATCTGTAAAGTTCACAACATCTAGATGCAACTGAAATTATTCATAACAAAGCTCGAAGGGAACCATCTAGGAGTTACATGCAAAGGTAGACATTACTTCTGGTGTACTAGTCTCAGCTTTCTTAAATGCTGTTAAAACAAATACATGCTCATTTGAAACTTGTAAGTTTGAAGAGAAAAAGGTTTTAAGAATCTTCTAAACTTTTTTCACGAAAATTAAAAGGAGATTTTGAACGTCTGACATTTAGGGTTTTGTACATTTCACCCATGCTAAAAAACATTTCAATGAAAGAAGATGCTGCTGCACATACCCCTACACTGGTATGCGTTTATTTCACCAGAAGTAAACAAAACAAAAAACTGAGGGAGAAATACAGGTCACAAGTTAAAGGCAGAACTAGGATAAACACATCACATTTAATTTGGTAAATTAAAATAATGTACCTCTTTAAAAACAAATGTGTAGTTATGTTTATATCATCTAGGATCAGTTCAACTTATTTTAGAGCATTCTGGTAGAACAGGTATTGATTGAAAACTTCAGAATATACACATTTCAAATACATTGCAATGATAAACTGCTGGAATCTGGTATAGTTGCTAAAGGTGACATGGTCTAAGGCCCTGTCCACACCATGCCTTTAAACCGTATTAGTTGTATTTAAACCGGCGTAAAAGTGCTAAATACGGTTTGCGTCCACGCTACGCAGCATTTAATACCGTACTCGAGAATCGTACTCGAGACTTATTAGATCGCATCAGGTAGTGCGGTTTATCAGAAGTGTGGACGCTGTAATACCAAAATACATTTTTTGTGTATCCTCCAATATCCCAAAATGCTTTGTGCTATGTTTGGTGAAATACTCAGAGCAGGCGCCTAAAGGACTAGCTATCAATGTACACTGCGCACTAGGTATTCATTTTTATGCTTCAAAAAATCTGTCAGGACATCTCTGTTAAACTAGTGGGGAAAATAACAAAAACACAACATTAAATTAGGCGACTGGAAAAATGAAATGCGAGTTAAAAGTAGGATTGGGGATGAACAAATTAAGTAATTTGTGAGTTCTGTTTGAAATAAAATTAAGAGGACCAGAATTAGGCTCAGGCAAGATATGAAGGTAAAAACAAAGATTGTTTTGTAATTAACAGCTTTTTCTGAGTTTAATTATAAAACAGAATCAGCTCAATTTGTTTAAAGGGACTTCACCTGATTAAAAATAAAACCTGAAAACGTCAAGCCCAACTTGTGTGTGTGTGTTCAGATTTACCTTTTCCACAATACTTGTTATATTTCTTTTTAGCAATATGGACCTCTGTTAATATGGGGCATAACACATTATTTTAAAATAAAATACAGTGCATGGTGGGATACTATCGTATTAATTTCCACGGTTCGTTGCGCTGCTGGGAATTGTAACTGAACTATTCTAATGGGTGTGTGGACGCATTAAGCCCGACTAAACATTAAACGGTACTTCAGTGTGGACGCTTTGAGCTGTATTAAGGCCCTGTCCACACTACATAACCGATCTTGAGAACCGTACTCGAAACCGCTCTAATTAATACAGCTCATAGCGTCAACACTGATTAATACAGCTCAAAGCGTCCAAATGTGTATTGTATTCTAAAGTGTAAAATACGAGTTCAAATATTTTCAACAGAAGAAAGGGGGCAGTGGTATTGTTAGTGTAAATGAGGTAAGAATATTGACTATTTTTTTATGTTTTCATACTTGCAACCTTGGTTAGCTCTCCTTTAAGACACATTCATTCCTTTAAGATACATTCATTCATGGATCATCCACAAAAGCATGTGTTTAATACTATATAAAAGTGAGCCCTAAATTTCTGTTTGCAGGGGATGACAAAATGTGTATGCCACAATGCAGAGGATTCAAAAAAAGCGAAGGTAAGGGCCATCAGTATTAATATAAGCAATGAAAAATATTAAAGATTAACCTACAAAAATACATTAGTAGCCATTTCAGTTTTCTGTTCATTGTGTAGCAGATGGTATTGTTTTTTAGCAGTTGCTGAACAAAGCAGAAATATAAAGGGGGGGCATCTGGTCTTGAGCTGTTGTGATGAGTACTGGATGCAGTTTTTGCAGATGTTTGCAGAAATGAACAGAGTGAGTTCTACGAAAACCAAATCCTGTTCACTGTGTGCCCTCCAAAGAATACGTATTTTAATGCCGGTATTCTTTTAGTGTAGTATATTCACGTGTTCATATATTTTTTTACTTCTTGCAATTTTACAGTGTTTTACAGTGAATTTATTGCTCTAACTCAGATAATATTAACTGTTTCAGCAATGCAGACCTGTGCACAGGTGTAGTATTGACATGAGTTCAGAACCTGCACTTCAGTACAAGTTACCACAAATTAAGTAACATATGCGTGATCAGACATCTAGTCTAGCAAGCATCATTTCACTACAGTATTTAGTTTTCCAGATTTAATTTTCACTTTCACCCTGGAGAAGATTCACTTCTTATGTAGCAGGTATTGGCACCCTAAGTATCGTGATTATCACAGGACTACCATTTTAATAGTTGTAAACATGTAAAGGATTGGTTATTACCCATCAGCTGTATAACACTTATTTCCTAATACTTAATTGCCTTGATGAAACAAACTAGAGAGAGACTAAAACAAAACATTTGAATATGCAGGTTGTGTCACAAATTGTGTGTCTAGGAAAAAGGAATGCCTCTTACATGATTTATATCAAGTGTAAGCATGCTTTAAAACATCTCATAAAATTGAAGTCAGTGTTCCCTTTCCTAGATATCTAATATTCTTAATTCTATAAACTTTGCAGTGAAACGGAAAAGATTACTTGAGATGATTAATTCAAGTGTTTATGAATAATGCGAAAATATAAACAAGCTTCCATCTGCATTTCATTAAACATCCTAATGTAAACCAGAGGAATGACAGGAAACATACTTCCAAACTTTTTCCTTTTCACCAATAGACAATACCAAAGTATGTGCTACAAAGTGAAAGGAAGCGCCACAAAACGGTTTTGTGCGCCTGCGTGTTTGCTTTTCTTTAGCTACAGACATAATGTAGATTTTACTGTATAAAGGCTGTTTGCACTTTTGTTTATGAAGAATTAGAGCTTGTTTTTTAATGATAAAATAGCCAGTGCAATGTGTGGCTTGGATGTTTACTCAAGTATTTAATTATCTCCTGTTTTAAAGGGGAAAAACACAAGTTGACCCAAACAACCAAGTAATGTAATTTAAAGCCTCTTAATCGCTTACATGGTGTTTCTTTCTCATTTTATACCAGTGGGTTAAACTGGAGTAAAAGTTTTGAAAATATGGCCCTCATTTATTTACCACATATTACCTTTAACATAAATCTTTGGAAATTCTAAGAACAATAACAGAAAATTACTGGTATATAGAGTGTCCAAAGTGGTACTTGACATGGGAGTTCATTTTTTGAATTGTTGCAGTATATAAAAGTCTATAAAAGAAAGTGAAGCCCCATTCTTTATTTATTAGAAAGCAGAATTACAAAGTTCAAGTTGAAATGATGCTTAAATAAACTATTTATCTTAACTTTTATATTTAAGATTTATGGGGCAGGATTTTCTAAAGGTCGTAAATGATAACTCAAGTATTAATCAACAAATTAGTATGTAGTATGATTTATGAAATAATATTAATATCTTAATGAGCAGTGCTTCTTACAACTATTTACTTTGTTTGCATGGGAATTTACAAGCAAATCTGTGTTGTCATAATTTATCAGGAGTTAATTTGCACTTGGAAAAGGAGGGTTTTAATTAATGAAAGACTATATAACTAGGCTTGCTACTTTTTGATTTTAATCGGTAAAGCTCATTAAATGTCAAATTCCCGAGTTCGACTGAAATAAATTTATATACAATAAACATCGGTATAACCACTCGCTATATTTTTTTTCTTACCAAAATTATAATTTAGAAATCATCTCTAGTTTGTGTAGTTTTAATACTTGCTGTCTGTCCCGTCTCCGTTTCGTTCTGAATGGATAGGGGTCGCTGTCCGTCAACTCAGTGGCTACTGTAGTTTCACCGTCAGTCATTTCATCCTGTTGTGACAGATCTCATTGACTGAAGCAGCGCTAGAATGCTCTCATTCGTTTAAATAACTGTCAATCATCAAACCTGCACCGGCTGTGCACTTTCATTTGCCAGCTACAGCGCCTGTCATTCAAAGCACCTACTTTGAAATTAGCGGGTTTAGGTGTAGGTAGGCTTTTGCTATAGGTATATACGGTGACAGTTACTAGTTTGATTTGAAAATGGGGCGCAAGAGGAAGACACGTAATGAGTATTGTGCACAATACCCTGAACGAAGGCCGAAGTCTCCGCGGCTGGACGAAGCAGGCCCGTCTGCCTTGCCTTCAGTGACTCCACCAGCTGTGCTGAAGCAGGAGAGGGGTGGAGCTCAGACTCTGGATAATAAGTGCAAATTAGTTCTGTTCAGTTATCTAATGTTTTATTCTGTGCATATTATTTTTACTTGAATACACTTTTATATTATGTTTTCTACAGCTTACTTGAGACCATTTTTAAATTTATGTAGTCTCTTTATCTCATTAAGCCCAGGACACTGCCCGAGGAAATTGCAGGAAAGGATGCATGGATGCATAAAGTACAGTGACAATGGGGCGAATCAATAATCGAAAAGATAAAGCTATGGCAGTACTAATAAATATCTACAATTTTGGCTAGAACTTAAGGCGACGTGATCGTGAAAACCACATATGACTGGAGACATGCATGTATTCTCTCTCTCTATTAAATACACACACATACATACATACAAACACACATGGTATTCCATTGGTTTGTATATAATGTCCGTGCTGACATCCCTACATTGTACTTTTTAACTATATGACAAAATATTTACAGAATAAAAACTGCTGCTATAGACCTAATCATGATTCATTTATTATTAATAGCGTTGTCATTAAATTATACCAAATCATGTTTTTACTTACAATGACGGATGCATATAAATTCAACAAAAACATTCCCTTATTCCCTTCATTGTAAATAAAAACATGATTTGGTATAATTTAATGATAACGCTATTAATAATAAACAAATCATGCAGCATGGTTCTAATAGCAGTTGTTAAGTATTCTGTAAACATTTCGTCTAATAGTTAAAAAGTGCAATATGGGGCTTGCTTTCAAAAGATATCGCCAAGGACATGAATGGAATACCTAATATGATCGTGATCATTGACGTGGATTTTGCCTAAATGTATTTGTAATGTTGTCAGACTCTCCCCATACTGTATGTAAAGTGTACACTCTTACTTTCACATGTCTGTATGCACATTTTATAACATCTTCTTATAAAAAGTTTTTTTTTTTTTTAACTGTTCAGTCCGATTTTCACCCACATGCCTGATAATTGTAAATCAGCATTTTATATGTGAAGTTATCTAAATAAACATACATTCTGCATGACAAAATGCAAAATTTTAAATGCAGTTTACAAATTATACACAAAATAGAAATTCCATAATTTTTTTATTTCTATCTGGCTGCTGCTCGCTGTACGCTATTCATTCATTTTTCTTCTTTGCTTAATGAGATCCCCTCATTTAGTCGTTGAGACAGGAAGTGATGTAAGTGACCTGTGACAATTAAGCTTTTTAACGAGAAAAGTGTTCATTAACAACCTCATCGACTCAATTTCAAAGCATTAACGGATTGATTTAATTAACACATTTCATTTGAAAATCACTTGCTACTAAAGCTCTCGTTACTATACCACGAGTTCGATACAATAACACTGTTTTTTGAAAATCCTGCCCATGACTTTTTATTTTGTGGAGCCTTTTACAGAGACTGTACAACTGAGAAACAAATACATTATTAATACCAATAGGAAGCAATCATGGGACACATGCCAGCAGGCATGCACAGTTCATTATTACCTAATAGATATTTTAGTGTGACTGTCCTGGAGCTGCTGATTGCTGAGAATTATTTAGACACAATTTTTTTTTTTTTTAAGTGACTTATTCAGACTAACGTAATACAATTCTGAATTGTGTCTGCTGATAAATAGTGTAGTCTATTTAAAAACAGAGACAGATTTAAACAACAATATTAAATTATTATCCTCTGCTGAATATGGAGACAAAGATAAAGTGGAGACTGGCATATAAGGATGTAAGGATGCACTATGTGAGCTACACTGGGCAATTATGATTCAATTTAATGATTCAAAACATCATTCTAATACCATGAATACAGTTAAGTCAGTTGTGTTTTTGTTTGGAGATGCCGTGGCTGAGTTCCTAAAGTCATCAAGGCTGGATATCATCGATTCAACAAACTGTTCCTAAACTTCTGTTGAAACTCTGTTGTATAAGATTCTGTTGACATCCAGAACTAAATTTAGGATGCAGCCAATTACCACAGGATATGAATTGAGTTATTGGTGTGTCTTGGTTTGAGTCAAGCAATACATACACCATTACCAGTGAGGTTCCAACAATTCTTTTAGGGTTTGCGCTTCAGTCTCGTTACTTTGTGAATGTTGATTTATATGTATTACTTGTAATGCATTTGCAAGCCTTAAACAAACAATTCAACCCTTCATGGTGTAACAGGTTTATATTCTTTGCTATAACGCTGGTACTGACATAAAGATTACATTCCAATGCTGTAATTACAATTAACCGTTTAATAAGTTCACTGGCTTGTTGCCAATCCATCTACAATCCCCTGTGCTAAACATGCTCTTAAAACTAAGTACTTAAGTCTGCAAAGTAGGACTGGACCATGGAACTGAATGTATGCCATATGATTTGTTAGATTCAGCTTTTTTGTTGTTTGTTTGTTGATGTTGTACAGCTGCTAAGACATTACAGTAAAAGTCACTTAAAAATAACCTAAATGTATATAGCACTTTTGTGAAGGGATAGCGCTGTGGGCCCAGATGTTAGTTGGCAGGAAAGAGACTCAGAGACAAGGAAGCTACAGTTTAAGCACTAGAGTGCACATTTAATAAACAAAACAACTAATAAACAGGAACAAATAAACTGGCACGAGGGCCAAAATAAAGGTTCAAATAAAAGACTAACCAGCTGTAGGCTGGGCCATCACCTTCACTACATGTAGTCAAAATAATACACCAAAAAATCCAGCTCCAAAACACTCACTTAACTCCATCCACCAGACAAAGGCTTTCTCCGTCCTTATATACATGTGGCCACTCCCCAATTAGGTAATGGCCACATCCCTGGCCATAACTCCATCCCTGCCAAACTTACATTCGCACACACACTACTTAAAGCAGCAGGGCTTCTGTCCTGCCACAACTTTAAATCAACAATTATTAAGATTATATTAAAATGTGTAGGAAAAATAAGAACTGTGGTGGATCACCTGTATATACATTTTCATCGTTCCGAAAACAGAAAGGCAAGTTCCTGAGCCAATGAGAAAGGCAAACATTTTTTCTAAAAAATCTTTTATCCTGACTACTCCAGTAGGTGTCACTATTTGTCAGGCATATTACAAGCCGGAACAACAGAAACTGGGGGTAGAAATAATGCACCTGAAAATATTGAAAAAAAATGAGAGTGAAAATGAGACACTCATTACACTAAGGTTCTAGAACAGGGATTCCCAACCTTGGTCCTGGGAACCCCATGTGTGTTCTGGTTTTCATTCCAACTGAGCTCTCAATTATTAACTTGATTGAACTAATAATTTTCTTAATTAGGCCTTTTTACTTGTTTTCAGCTCTTAAACAGTTGCAGATTTCAAGTTATATAAAGCATTTTATAAGTAACTTGAACTCTGCAACTTTTTAGGAGCTGAAAACAATTAAAAATGTCTAATTAAGCAAATTAATTGTTCAATTAAGGGTCTAGTTAATTAATAGATAACTCATTTGGAATGAAAACCAGAAGACACATGGGGTCCCCAGGACCAGGGTTGGGAAGCCCTGCTCTATAACCATAAATGCAATCAGCCTGACAGGAATAATGCATCAGCAGGACTGAATCACACATTTATAAGCACAACAGCAACAAAAATGCTTGCTGTCATATCTAAGACCAGTATTGAACAACTCAGCCAAGATGTGGTTTCAGGGGTGTGTATGTAAGCATTGCTGCCAGGATCCTGATTACCTCTGATGCACTGTCACTCATTGTGAACTCTCAGAAACTCCTGGAGAGAAATCAAGTTGCCAGTCATGAGGAACACAGATTCTGTATATGAGGACTGCTGCTAATGGCTTTGCATTCATCCACATCTCCTGCCTCTATTCACTCATGCTTTTATTAGATTCAAATTTCCACAGGATAATGTAATGCTTGTCTAAATAGCAGATAGCACCACAAACCATCTATATGAAAGCAAAGCTTTTAATTTACTGTGTAGTATGTAGTTTACAATAACACTATAACTTGTTTTGTGATTCTATACAAGATACCTATCAGCTTATTATAATTATAAACACAGGCTTGCTAATTTAAATCAGGTGTCCACTGTGTGAGTTTTTTCTTTCTTCTTTCTCTACTAATACGACTATGTTTGATTCACGCACTTAGATGAAGAAAACTGCAGAACAGAGTATATAGTAAACAAAACAATAGAATGGAAATGCATGACAGATCTGAAACTGATTAATAGTGACAAGTCCACTCAATCATAAAAGCTTGTATTCTAGCAACAAGTTGAAAACAAGATAATATTATTATTGCATTATGTCACTGATTTATTTTTTTTTTTATCTCAAATTACACAGACCTGTTTTAGAAGAGTAATTGGCTCCCACAGATAAGACTATGTACGATTTTATGTGTGATATAATGTGTTTAATTTAATGGTACTGTAGTTTACTAATTCAACAATTTACTATGGTAGCTGAGAAGTGCAAAGAGGTAGCACATCTACACAGACGTTGCTGTAACCACGGGACTGAAACGGGGTGGGAACATCTAAAAAAGTGAAGCCCCATCCAAAAATAAGACAGGCACATAGTTTAGAAAGCGTCTGCTGGTAGTTACATTTTACGCTATAAATGACATTCCGGTGAATGCCGCTATATATTTACGTGTCAGCGACACTTCATTGCCAGAAAAATAGGCAGAAGAACATTTGTTTCTGTTTTATGTTGCAGCATTATTCAAACTCCTTTATTATTTAATTAAACAGATTGCTGGTTTAGTATATTCGCTGCAGAATCCATTTCCGGGATATAAATAGATAAATACTAAGATCAAACAAAAATATTGCTGTTCTGATAATATTGTAAGTGTATCTATAAAATGAAGTCTAGTGCAAAGCAACAGATCATTTTTATGTTGGCTTTAAATAAAAAAGTTTATCTTTGTTTGTTATCATTATTATATTTATCTTGAGGTTAATATTTTTTATGTAAACATTTTAAATGGCACACATAATTATTCTGGGATGGGAAGTAAACGGTAACAGAAACATTTACAGTGCAGACTATTTTGGATTATTTATAATAACTTTGCCAAACAGAAAGCGAATATGTGTGTTTCCAAAGAGAATGTGCAGCCAAAGGCTTATAATTAAAAGTTTTAAAATTACTGTTTGGTATTCTGTCCTAAACCAGCAGTTTGTCAGTCCCAAACTGTTGTGACATCAATTATATATTAAATAAACAGGAACAAAATGTAATCTGTTAATCAGATTATTTGGCCTTTTATTGCGACTGTGGTACCATTAAGTACTGCGAAAATTGTAAAGAGGTACTTGAGGTGAAACTTCCAGACAGAAGGGTTACAGTTTTAAAAAAAGGTTGAAAACCACTGTCATTGTCCACCCCATGGCTTTCAGCTTGTTTTAGTTTCTCAGTTTAGCTAGATATTTCTTTATTTAGAAAAGGAAGAACAGTATTTATACTGTTCTTGTCCAAGACTTTTTTTGGTAAAGCGTATAACAAAAACTTAGGAGGTCAATTAAATAATTCAAGGTCTGGTTGGAACAAAATCCTGCAGTGGGATGGATTGGAAGAGCCAAGGTTGCCTACCCCCGATTTAAAGGGATAAGTTGGTCATACTTTAGTGTTTCCAAAATCACTGTTTAATACAATATAAACCACACCAAAGATCCATTTAAATAGATACAGGGGCTGAGGAGGCTATAACATGTGTGTTCTAACATATTGCAAAATACTTTTGACAAATATATTGTGATATGTTACAATATACTACAATATGTTTTAAAATATACAAATTATTAAAAATATACAATATAATTGAGGAAAACATATTTTGCACTGCATATATTTTCCAATACAATGAAACATTTTTCCAATATATTGCAATAAATTTAATTTCTATAAGAGCACTAATTTCATGCTGTGCTACACTCAAATGTTGCCATGACAAATCACTTTCAGCTGAGCAAATGTTCTCATATTACAGTTAATTTGTACTGGCAAAGGCAACATTTTACTGTCGATACAACCTGCCTAGGTTAGCAGTTGCCACTAGGTTATCAAATTGAGTACTGCAATACTTTATTAGATAGAAAAAATACACCTTCTCAGATTTTTTCTCTGTTTAGATTATGTTTGTAGTTTTTACACACCATTATTAGGCATTGACCATCTTCTAAGTGGATTGCAGATTGCAGGAGGCTAGGGTAGGGATCTATTTATCATGGTTGATGTGCTATCACCCAGTACCAGACACAAATTCTCCTGACTATTTTTGCTATACTTTACTAAAATGTGTTGGCCGTAAAAAAAGGAAATTATTACAATAAATAAAAAAATAGCTTTTTTTCCACTTTGAAATACAATTGAAATACAATTAGCTTCACAGTTGTGCATGCACACTGAATGAAGAAGTACTAGCCTTGAAAAAGACAAATTAAATTAAATTAAATTAAACATGCCTGCTGGCGCCAGAATGTAATGTTGCTGGCGCTATATGAGATACCCTGAGGCTAGAATCTAGAGCCATAAAGCCAAATTTGCACCCCTGCTGTAACGCAGAATGAGACTTACTTCCACTGATTTAAATTGTTCTGAATGGTTTTTACCTCTGTATTATTTGTACTCAGGAAAATGTATTTATTTGTTGCAAGTACTTATTTGTACTTGTTAATCGGTACAGCCTCTAAAATAAAAGACCATACAATTCCCCCTCTAAACAACTTTCTGTAAGTAAACTATATATATATATATATATATATATATATATATAAAAGTAAAAAAATACAATAGGGGTCCCCCTGAGTGGCTCATCTAGTAAATCAGGGGTTCTCAAGCTCAGTCCTGGGAACCCCCTGTGTCTTCTGGTTTACATTCCAACTGAACTGTCAATCACTTACCTAAACCCAAAATTGAACTAATAATTTGTTTAATTAGACATTTTTTTTATTGTTTTCAGCTCTTAAACAGTAGCAGAGTTCAAGTTACTTATAAAATGTAAAAGCTAACTTGAAATCTGCAACGGTTAAGAGCTAAAAACAAGTAAAACAATCTAATTAAGCAAATGCTCAGTTCATTAATGGTATAGTTAAATGATTGAGAGCTCAGCTGGAATGAAAACCAGCAGACACAGGGGGTCCCCGGGACTGAGTTTGAGAAGCCCTGTAGTAAATGCATGGCTGTGTCTTGTGTAGGATGAGTCACTAGAAAATAATAATAAAAAATAAAAAAATATTCTTAACAGCTGTGCACTTACATTTGCTACATAGATCTCAAATGTACAGTCTATCATAGATGATATATAGTATTATACTGTTTAAACTAAATCCCTCTGCTTTTTCAGGTAGTCTTGCATTTCCTTAGTCATTTGATCTTTACAATGAAACTGGTCCCATTCTCATCACCTTCTTTTCTATCATTAACCAACCAGTTTCTTTTCCTATTTACTGACAGGCTTTGTCCCCAAATACATTAATGACGTGAAATGACTGTATTGAAACATTTACAGACTATCTGAAAGTAAGTCGAGAAAATTGACCATTTATAGAACTGGAAAAACATTTTTGTTTTTTTCAGAACTGGACACGTGAGACTTATAAAGAAATTGAACTGTATGACAGATAGAAGTTTCATAACCATTTTAAGTGAAGAAAAACCAACTGTTTAGAGCATATATTAACAGATTCTTGTGAGATCTGGATAAACATAAATCCAGTCCAGGTTTGGCCAGTGCAACAAAAAATAAATGTGTGCACTGGCCAAAACTGGACCAGATAAATGTTAATGTATAGAGAGGTTGGCAGTCTTACAAGAACACTAAAACCAGTTGACACAGCTAAAAGTAAATGTCTTTTATGAGACAGCCTGTGTGTTATCTCTGCAGCAGTGCATTACTAATGCCTAGTAAAATTATAAATGCTATCAGGTAGGTGACGTGACTGAAAGTAAATTATATATTTCTCAAAGTTGAACTCTAGGTTGTAAATGAATAAAACCTTTGAATTATGTAACATCATATATAGTGCCGTGAAAAAGTATTTGCCCCCTGTCTGATTTTCTGCATTTTTGCATATTTTTGACACTGAATGTTCTTCAACCAAAACCTAATATTAGATAAAAGGGACCCTGAGTGAACAAATAACACAAAAATGTGATACATATTTCATTTATTTATTAAAGAAAGTTATGCAACACCCAATGCCCCTGTGTGAAAAAACTAATTACTCCCTTAGACTCAATAACTGGTTACACCACCTTTAGCAGCAATAACTGCAACCAAACGTTTCCTGTAGTTATTGATTAGTCTCTCACAGCGCCGTGGAGGAATTTTTGCCCACTCCTCCATGCAAAATTGCTTCAACTCAGTGACATTTGTGGGTTTTCAAGCATGAACTGCTTGTTTCAGGTCCTGCCACAACATCTCAATGGGGTTTAGGTCTGGACTTTGACTAGGCCATTCCAAAACTTTTAATTTCTTGTTTTTCAACCATTCTGATGTAGACTTGCTTGTGAGTTTCGGATCATTGTCTTGCTGCATGACCCAGCTGTGCTTCAGCTTCAGTTCACGGACGGATGGCCTGATTCTCCTGTAGAAGTCTCTGATACAGAGCAGAATTCATGGTTCCTTCAATGATGGCAAGGCGTCCAGGTCCTGATGCAGCAAAGCATCCCAAAACCATGACACTATTCATGTTCTTCTTAGTGAGCAATGGTTTCCGTCTTGCTACTCTGCCATGAATCCCATTTTTCCCCAGTGTCTTTCTGATGGTGGAGTCATGAACATTGAACTTAGCTGAGACGAGAGAGGCCTGCAGATCCCTGGATGTTGTTCTAGGGTTCTTTGTGACTTCCTGGACAATTTTACGCCTTGCTCTTGGTGAGATTTTGGCAGGACAGCCACTCCTGGGAAGATTCACTACTGTCCCAAACTTTCGCCATTTGGACTATATGGCTCTGACTGTGGTTCGGTGGAACCCCAGAGCCTTAGAAATGGCTTTGTAACCCTTTCCAGACTGATAGGCATCAACAACTTTTTTCCGGAGGTCTTCAGGAATTTCTTTTGTTCGTGGCATGATGTGCCTCTAGAACCTGTGTGCTGACAACTTCACTCTGATGGTAAGGTCCAAAGTTAGTCAGATTTATATTGGGCAGGGCTGGCCCAAATCAGGCCTGGTTGTTAACCAAAGTACCCAAACAGCTGACCCTAATTATCCCTTTAATTGGGTTGAGTTAACTAGGGTGGGCAATAACTTTTTCACACCTGAAGATTGATTACCTTGCACACCAAACAAATGAAAGAAGCACCAAACTGGTGTCATTTTTTCTCTCAGACTCCCTCTATATACGACTACAACCCACAAAAAAATCTGACCAAATACAATGTGAAAAATGTGCAAAAATGCAGAAAATCAGACAGGGGGCAAATTCTTTTTCACGGCACTGTATATACTGTATATATATATATATATATATATATATATATATATACAGTGCTGTGAAAATATGTATATTAGGGGGCTGTCAAGCAATTAACAAAATGAATCGCGATTAATCTCGCGATTAAAAAAATTAATCTTAGTTAATCTCATTTCTAATTGCATATTAAATTGATACAATTACTACATCCATCTAATTTAAATTTGTTTTTATTACTGATGCTATTATTATTATTATTATAAGCGTGGGTATTTATTAAGGACTCCGATGCAGACTTGAATCAGTGAAATGGGTTTTGTTTAACCAGAAATAGGCTTTTTATTCTTGTACAATTACAGTCTCTTGCAACAGTTCAACTTTCTCTCACATCACCATCTTAAATCTCTCCGAACAACAATACAGGAAAAAGGAAGTAATGTCCTGTCAATGTAATGCTGTAAACTAAACAACTGAGTGAGTCCCCCTAGCGAACACGTAAGGTTCATATTACAAAAATAAAAATGACTGATTCTCTTATATAAAATATATGAATAAAACAAAATAAATGCGGTTCACCTAATAACAAACACATTGCTGCTACACATTGCTCAGCATTACATTTCTGCTATACATTATTATTATTATTATTATTATTATTATTATTATCCTTAACTGTAAATAAAATTGTTTAAAATGTATTTATTGATGATTTATTGAGACCGTCACCAAAATTTACTAAGGGCAATAATTTAGAAATTACAAATACAACCAGCACAATAAAACATGTGGTTCAAGATTGATCTGCAGCACACAGAGATCAGAAAACAGAATACATACCATATCTATTTTTAAATGTGATAATAAATACGTAGCTACAGTAAGCATTTCTAGGAAATGAACTGTTCATTGTGAAGAGAATATAAAAAAAAACTTTGTCATCATATGCAAAAAACTGCAAACTAACAAAATTGGTAGGCTTTACATACTAAGTGCAAAACAAAACCCCAGCAATGTAGCCTCTTTAAAAAAAAAAAAAAGAGCTTTGCTTGATTCGTGGGCTTGCAGCGATCCTGAATTTCTGTTGAAACTGGTGTGTTTAATTTGTTGTTGTTATTTTCTGTAGCAGAAGAGCTGCTAGTGTATTTTGAGAGATGAAGGTGTGTTCAGTACGCAGCAGACTAGATGTACTCATGTGTGATACTGTCAGCATGATTTTCAAAAGGGACAAAATAAGAACAAGGTTGCAAAATTATTTTTAAAGTCTGATTAATGTAACCACATCGCTTGATTTATATTGTTACAAAATGAATGTGTTAATCGCATAAGAACTGTGATTAATTGACAGCCCTATATATATATATATAGTGAAGAAGTGTTGCTTGTAATAATCAAACCAAACCGAAATGAATGAACTGAAAACGCCATAGCGTGTATTTATTTACAACCAAAATAAGATAAACAAAACCATCTCCTAATTCCTTTATGGGGATGTAACTAAACACATTTTCCTCTCTCTAGCAACAGGGCAAGCTAAGCTTGTTCCCCTGTAAAAAAACAAATAACCGTAACCAAATCGCAAATCCGAACTCTTTGTCAATAACACATTGACACAGGGTCAGTTTAACGGAATACCTTTGTTTTTATTGAATTGCTTTCGTAGCACACGCTTTACACAGAGTTCTCCTCTCACTCTCCTTCCCCTGTTCATCCAAAATGGCCAGCTTTTAAATGCTTTCTTATTTAATCCAATTGACCCCAATCAACCAATCAATCATGCAATTATGGCCACTTTTCCCTGATGGAGTACCTGTTCCTAACCCCAGGTCCTATAGCCTCCATATTACAGTTTGGAACGTATATTCCATAACATATCCTCCCCCTCTGCACGATCCTGTGGGGTCGGGCATACAAAATTTCTACACTCTGTGGAAACCTAGAAAAAAAGTCAGCATTTATATGCTCTTTTCCCTTTCTGTGCTCACCATTAAATCAATATGGTTTTAATGCCAAGAACCACCTAGTTATTCTGCTGTTCTTGTCTTTCTGCCTATACATCCATTTTAATGGGTCATGGTCCATAATTAAAGTACATTTTCTGCCTCACAGATAATACCTGAGTGATTCTATTGCCCACTTTACCGCTAAGCACTCCTTTTCCCCTGTCGCATAATTTTTCTCTCTGTGCAGTGGTTTTCTACTTAAAAACAATACGGGATGTTCATCCTCATCAATAACCTGCGAGAGGACTGCTGCCAACTCCGGTAGTTGCTCTCCTCCCATGTTTCCTTTACCACATCCAAAATTCCTCTTGGCTGCCTCCCGTAAAGTAAATCAAAGGGAGAAAAGCCTGGGGAACCTCCCTAATAGCAAATATAAGGTAGGGCAGATATGTGTCCCAGTCCTTCCCATCAAGCTGTATTACGTTCTTCAGCATTTGTTTTAAAGTTTCTACCAGGCCAACTTTCTGGGGGTGATATACTGAAGTTAGAATTGTATTTATTTTACACAAGTGACATTGTTTTTTTCAGAATCGTGGAGACAAATGGTGTTCCTTGATCAGTGATCATTTCTTTTGAAGCCCAGCTTGCGCAAACACTTGTACTTTTGCTTGTGCAATTTTTGATCCATGGGATTCCTTAAAGGAATAGCCTCAGGATATCGTGTGGCATAATCAACTATGACCAATATATACTGGAAACCATTTTTAGATTTGACCCAACTAAATCCATACCTATCTGTTCGAAGGGAACCTCAATGACTGGTAACGGGATTAAAGGGACTTGTTTAGGTTTTTTCCCTTTCACCAACTGACACTCGGGACACACTAAGCAATACCTCTCAACTTCTTTATAAACACCGGGCCAGTAAAACCGTATCATTATTTTGTCTCTTGTTTTTTGCCCTCCCAAATGTCCCCCTAGCAAATGACTATGTGCATGTTGTAGCATCAGCCCTCTAAACTTTCATGGCACCATCAGATGCTCTACCCTTTCTCCTGTTTCTGTTTGTGTGACCCAATATAACAAATCATTTTTTACCATGAAATGTGTAACTGTTACCGTGCCCCTATTTGGCCAATAATCCTCATCAACCTCAGTCGCCTGGTTGAACGCATACTGTAAATTACCATCCTCTAATTGTTCTTTTTTTAAAAAGACACTTTTACACATTTCCTCACATGTGCCTTCTGTTTCTATCTGAGTTTCCAAAACATCACTACACTGTGAACAACTAAGTTGGGAAACTGTACCCTTTCCAGTACACTTTCCCCAGGGAAGCCTCTGTGGTTTAACCTGGAACTTTCTCTTTTGGCTGCATGTTTTCCTGGTTTTCCCAGGGCCCCCATAACCTCATCCTCAAAAGGAAATACCTCTAACAGCCTGTTCTTGGTCCCTAGAGGGCTCTGGTTGCTCTTCGTCAGAAATGAAAACACTTCTGATCTATATTAAATGATCAAATTTTCCACAGTTGAGATCCACAATTAAAGAGTAGGGCAACCAGCAGCCCTTTTTGAGTCTAAAAACCTATTTTCATCTGAACCAGGGTAGCTGGGTATGTTTTATATACATAGATACATTTAAAAAAAAAAAAAAAATTTAGTCGTTGCCAATTATTTTTATTATTTTCTCCCAATTTGGAATGGCCAATTATTTTATTATGCTCAGCTCACGTACCACCCCTAAGCTGACTGGGAGGCGACGACACACACTGTCCTCGGCGTGTGCCGTCAGCTTTTTCACACTGCGGACTCACCATGCAGCCACACAGAGCTAGCGTCGGAGGACAAGCAGGCTCTGGCAGCTTACAGGCAAGCCGCGGCGCCGGCCGAACTACATAGGTCGCTGGTGTGCGGTGAGCGAGGCCCCCTGGCCGACCTAATCCTCCCTCCCCAGGCGGCAGCCAGTGGCGCGCCGCCCTGGGAGCTCCGTCCTCGGTCGGCAAAGAATAGCCTTGACTTCGAACTTCGCGACGTCCAGACTATAGGCGCATCCGGCACTCTAAGCAAGTGCTTTTACTGGATGCGCCACTCGGAAACCCCGCCATAGATACAATTTATTCGTATTTCTTACTTATTCTCTGAACCATATTTACCCAGCAAGTTGGCTGATATTAAGCTTTGACCGCACCTGGAGTCTAGGAAGGCTACATACCTTTTACCCTCTACCTCTACAGGAATTAAGTATTCAAACTTAGGTAACTCTGAAGTGAACAAGTTATATACTGTGGTTACTAAGTTACAATCTATAAATTCTGACTCTTTTGGTTTGTTACAGAACCATGCAATATGTCCCCAACCATTACATTTAAAATACTGTACTCGACAAGGGCTGAACCCTTTAGCCCCTTGTGGTTCATAACCTGTGTTATTTTCCCCACCCAAGGTCCCTTCACGGTCTCAGACTGCTCTTCAGCACCCCCTTTCCCATACAAAGTCTTACTGGTTGTGCCACCAGTCCGGTGCTTTAGGCTCAGGGTTCACCATGTACTCCTTGTCGGTGGGTGCTAAGCAGACCGGGCGATCTCTATTGCAGTGAGCTGTTTCTCCACTAGGGCAATGAGTTTGTCTGCTGAGCTAGGGTTGCCGTGGGCCACCAATTTCCAGTAAGCCCTTCAGAAAATGGTCCATGACCAACTCCAATGAGGTCAAACAACTGTCACCGGGCAGGTTTTCCGTCTTCATATCTCCAGGTATGAAAACGTTGGGCCCTCACAGCAGAAGTGACTCCAGCTCTAGCCAAGATCTCCGCTTTCAACAACCAGTAGTCAGCTTCTTCTGCTGGCTCCAGGTCACCCTAAGCTTTTTCAGCTTCTCCACTCAAAAGGGGCACAATAAGACCAGCCCATTGCTCAGTAGGTCAGGAATCCCACTTTGCCGTCCTCTCAAACACCAAAAGATATGCCTCTATGTCATCAGCCAAGGTCATTTTCTGCAAAAAGTGGCTCGCCGTACTAGTTGTGGTGCCCCTGAGGTTGGGTCTTTATTCATCATGCTGGATGCCATCTGGGTTAACAGGCCTCTTCACTGCTGGCGATCCTGCACGGCTTGCTGTGCCAGCACTTTGGCATTCTCCTGCAGAGCAGGTGTGGTGTTTTGCTGCAGTGGCTTGTAGCACTGTTGTCAGTATTTCCTCCATTTCAAGTGGTTTCCAAACAAAACCCCACTTCTGGTAGAAGTGTTGCTTGAAATAATCAAACCAAACCAAAATGAGTAGCACTTTATTAATGCCTTGTATTGCATCATAGATATTAAACAACTGCAGGTGTAGGTCTGAGTTAAAATAATCAACGTTTGAGCGTGTATGATGATATGATGGCAGGGGGACAGCTTGACCTTAATCCTCACATTGAACAACGGCACTATCGAGTGTGTATCTTTATTTATTTTAATAATTTAGTCATTGCCAATTATTTGTTATTATTTTCTCCCCAATTTGAAATGGCCAATTATTTTTAGGCTCAGCTCACCGCTACCACCCCTGCGCTGACTCGGGAGGGCAGACGAACACACGCTGTCCACCCGGCGTGTGCGTCAGCCGACCTTTTTTTTCACTCTGCCGACTCCTTATGCAACCAACGAAGAGCTACAGCGTTGGAGAACAACACAGCTTACAGGCAAGCCCACAGGCGCCCGACCAGACTACAGGGGTCGCTGCTGCGCGGTGAGCCGAGGACACCCTGGCCTACCTAACCCTCCCTCCCCCGGGCGACGCTCGGCCAATTGAGCGCCGCCCCTGGAAGCTCCATCCTCGGTCGGCAAAGGAATAGCCTTGACAAGAACTCGCGACATCCAGACTACAGGGCACATCCTGCACTCCACATGGAGCGCCTTTACTGGATGCACCACTCGGGAGCCCCCATATCGAGTGTGTATTAAGGAGAGAAGGCACAGATTCACTTGGATCCAAGTTAAATTCCAAACCAACAGACAGACTATGGCGACTCGCTTAGTAAAATCATTAAGCCAGACTGTACCTTTAAGTGTCAATTGAAAGAAGAAAAAAAAACTTTATAAACCTGGTCTTTAGAGAGTTGAGGAGAGAGCATGTTGGAGAAGGCAGGTTGGAGAGAGCGAGGCCGTGAGAGGAAGAAGAAGGGCAAGCGAGCGAGCGAGAGATGTTGAGGGTGACGGGAGACACAAAGCAGCATGGTTTCCTTGGTTTCCTTCTCCCCTTTTCTGTGTTGCGAGATAGAAGCTACTGACAGGCCGGATAGAGATGCAACTGTGGATCCAAGATGGTGATGTGCTTTGGTGTATTGCACTGTGTGAGCTGTAGAATATAAAGCTATTGTCTACTTTATTTTAAAGTTTGTGTTGGAGAACAAAGAAAGCAGATTCGTAAATGCACAACTATATTTGGAGAGAAATCAATTGGCATTTGGGACTGCTTTGATTAGGTCATATATTTCCTTTGTTTACTGAACTGCTGCTGCTTATAAATAACGTTGCAGGAAAGTGATAAACTGATACTACATGTATTGAACTTTGATAAAGGACTAATAGATGTGTTGTCCTATTGCTGCTGCTGTATTTGTGCATTTATTTGCATTGGACTGTGCTGAAAAAGACCATAGTTAAACTGTTGTAATGTGGAGCTGTTTGCTGTATAGCTCGCTTTCGGTCGTGTACTTATGCCCTGTTCATTGTACATGAATTTTGAAGCTAGGCTTGTGCATGAATACTTGGTTGGAGTTATATATAGTTTTCATATATATATATATATATATATATATATATATATATATATATATATATATATATATATATACACACACACATACACACACACTACCGTTCAAAAGATGCTGGAGGAGTGCTTGACGCCATCTGTCAAGCATGGTGGAGGCAATGTGATGGTCTGGGGGTGCTTTGGTGGTGGTAAAGTGGGAGATTTGTACAGGGTAAAAGGGATCTTGAAGAAGGAAGGCTATCACTCCATTTTGCAACGCCATGCCATACCCTGTGGACGGCGCTTCATTGCTTTAGGTATCCGTCGACCAGCAGATTGCGCTGTTCAGTCAGCACTCCCAAGTAGGTATTTGTAATCCTCTGCTTGGAAACAGCAGCTCCTCTCCAGTGCGGCCCCTCCTGGAGTTCAGTGGTAGTGCGCTCTCCCTGGCTCTCTACTGTCCCTCCTGGGACTACGTGGAACCAGCAGCTCTGTGCACTTATAGTCCAAACAGTGTATGGATCTGAACAACTCTGGAAATTAATTAAGTCTTTTGTTAGTTGGTGGTTTCAGTTTAGTTCCTTTTCTAAAACCACTTGTTTCTCTCTCTCACAGCTTATACTCCGTTGCTGGAGAAAACGTGTATTAAAACCACAGTGCTTATTCCTCCGTGTTCCCAGGCCGTTTGGAACGCCGTACAGTTTCTTTGGTATTAGTGTACTTCTTAGAGAACTATGTTGGTCTCACAATAGGGTTGCAGCCTGTAACACACACAGTCCCGTTTTCTCTCCACAGTACTGAGAGCATTTAATCAAGACGGTTTTTACACACAACAACAGTCCGTATACTCGTGTCGTTTCCTTCTCACAATTCACGGTAGCTTGTTTCACTGCTTAACGTCGTGGCGGTTCTAGTGTACACAATACTAATGAACTTGAATAGCACTTTACCGTTGGAATTTCAAACACGTTGCGTCTTCGCTTGTACATAACCACTTCCCCAGATAGGTTCATATGCAAGCAGTTTTCAATAACAAATACTGCGACCTTGTTAACAGCATTTATAATATCAAGCGACTTACTTCGACATTTAACAATTTGACCAGAACAGTGCTTCGTTGTTCCATCGGTACGCAAGCGGGTTACAGCGTTCCACTTGCTTACTGTTTTTATCCAGCTCTTTGTTTTCGGCGTGACTCAAAACTGGCTTTACAAATAGCGTTTCTTTTTAAACTCCTTTTTTCTATCCTCCTGCCCTATCCTCCTCTCAGCTGATTTAAATACAGCCCACTACCCACAATGCATCACCTGGTTTCGCTATTCATTCTGGGTCTTGTAGTTACCTTTGCTTAACCCGTGTGCTGCATTAAAACCAAACTGACTATTTATTTTACAGCGTATTTTCCGATTGCCGTTTGTCTGTACACTAACGATATTCGCACTCTTTTTAACATTGTACCATCGCTGTACCACCTTTCCTCCACAATATACACAGTATATATTATTGAAATGAGATGCTATAGTGTGCTTTCTTTTTTAAAGTGTTTTTTGTTTTGAATCTAAGTAAGCCAATCAAATATTGAAAATACTGGTTAAATGTCTTGTCTCTTTTCTTACTTTGAGAATTATAAATACTTAATGGGTGCTGTTTAAATAATAAAGGCACGTAAGTTTAATTCCATGTTACCCTGGTTTGGAATTGTTTGTGAGGGGTTTGGGCCTGTCGATTGGACTGAGTCCTAGTAGCGAGTTGCATTTAATATTTTTCCTTTTATTTTTTGGTAGTCATAATTGTCATAATTTGACAGTCAAAATAACAACCGTTACAAGACTAAGCTCCAGCAGGCACACTTCAGACATGGGGGTATCATCTGCAGGCCACGATTTCTGGTAGTCTTTTACTGCAGCATTCATAGCACGCCTCTGTGCTATTGCATCTTCGAAATGTGCTTGTTTACACTGCTGCAGCTCTGCTTTTCTGTTTTTCTGCTTTTAAATCAGGATATTTCAGCTGAATGTCAATCCAAAAACATGCATTGTGCACATTAGTTCTGCCAATGCATATTCTTGTAGTGCACATACTCTCACCATCTATTGTATGAAAGTACACAGGCTTGTATTTTATTACGTTCATCAACATACTTTTTGTATAGCTTATTCCACGTCAATGAACCGTCTTCTATGTATTCAATAGGTTTTCTGTGAGCGCAAGGAAATCCAGGTTCAATTTTCCGAAAATGTAACTGATCGCAAATGGCTTGCTTATCGGCACTAGACGCTGCATGCCATTGTGGACTCTAGGGGACTTTGCAAGCCAGGCAACCCTCAATCCCCCTTCATTAGACAGGAGTGCCACAACTTCAATCTGCGAGAGACCCTGAGCAAGTAATGCTAAAATCGTACCATCTGCCTTTTTCTTGCTAGCTTTGTCTTTCTTTATATTGATTTTATTGTTCTTCAAGATTTCTTGCTTCATCTTTACCTAACTTTTCCTCTGCTCTCTGCAGTGCTTTTTCTAGTTTTTGTCGACATGTCTGATGAGTAGTATTTCGTTTATGTTTTAACTGTGACTGTCCACCTGCACATAGAGCCATTTTTATTTAGCAGGAAGCAGAAATATTCTTAAGACGTAATATGAACGAGAGAGACCAGGGTACAAAGGTACATATATATATACACACACACACATACATATATACATACAGTAGTATCCACGTATAGGACACTTCCTAAGAGAACACTTCGGCTAAGAGAACAACCTTGTGGTGAAACATATTTTTCCCATTGTAAATGCTCTGCCTAAAAGAACAGGAACTTCACTAAAAGAACACCTCTTTGGCACTGATAGTGATTCGTTTAGAACTGCTACAGTACTGTTTTGTAACTTGATAACTCATCATCACATGTAGGGGTGCTGTATTAATTTAGTCTGACAGTCAGTTTGTTAATGTTTGAATGTTAGTTTGTCTGTTACTTTATTATTATAGTTTATTAACAAACACTAGCCTATTTCTTTTCTCTTACGTGCATCATGACAAGTAATACATATTTATTTATTTATTTATTGATTCATATTGTGTCAGTGGTCCACTCCGCATTAGAGAACACTTCAGCTAAGAGAACACTTCGTTTGCTTCCTGAGGGGTGTTCTCTTAGCCGGAGACTACATATATATATATATATTAAAAGGTGATATTACCTGATTATATTGATTCTGTTTTTGGATAACTTAATGTATAACGATACGTGGATTGTTCTTTTTATTTCTACTTTAAGATTTACATAATACACAGAAAAATAGCCCTGTCCTAAAAACAAACTTGCTTTAATGAACTGAAACAGGACACTTTACAGGCAAACTAAACAATGAAAAAGTAAAAATATTCTGAACTGAATGAAAACACTGCTTGCTATTTACCTACAGAGCAACAATGAAATGATTGATAGTTCTTGCTTGAAATATTTTGTCATGGTTGTTTTGGCAGTATTTGTGGACTTTATTCCAAAGAGATTATCCAACAGTACAATTACTTACAAAAATATTTCCTCCTGTAAAAAAAAAGTGCTGAAAAAAACAGCTGGACAAATATATACTTCATATTAGGAGGCTGTGTGGTCCAGTGGTTAAAGAAAAAGGATTGTAACCAGGAGGTCCCCAGTTCAAATCCCACCTCAGCCACTGACTCATTGTGTGACCCTGAGCAAGTCACTTAACCTTGTGCTCTGTCTTTCGGGAGAGACGTAGTTGTAAGTGACTCTGCAGCTGATGCATAGTTCACACACCCTAGTCTCTGTAAGTCGCCTTAGATAAAGGTGTCTGCTAAATAAACAAATAATAATGTTGTCTGTGCTGCTAGTTCCATGAGATGTGAAAATGTCACAGAAAAAGGACCACATATACTTAAATACAAAAGGCAATTTCATGAAGGACATTCATTTTTTCCTTTGGGAATGTACAACTGTAATAAACATGTATTTCTTCCTTTCTTTTTGTTTATATGAGGTCAGTAAGTGACCCTTCAATGCTTAGCACTTCAGGGAATGTATTTGCACAGCTATTCCTCAGTCAAGATTTATTTTCCTGAACTCTCTTTGAGATCAGGCTTTCCTCCAACCAGATTCGCTAGTCATTACTCTTGGCAGACACTCATAAGGATGACACTGGGGCCAATCGTTTTTCCTAATATGTCTTTGTTTTGGCTTTTGCCGCTTTTGAAAATGTAGTTAGATATGTCTTGTGAAAGCTGGTGCTAAAACACGGACTGGATTATCACCCAGTGTTGCCAGTAGTCATACAAATATAAACAATCATGTGTAATGCTATCTGTAGCTAGCAACCAGGTAAGTACGAAATTAATATTGTAATAAAAAAAAAGCAGCAACCATATAAACATTACTATTGTGTTTTACTATGAATGTCCAATTAGTAGTCATAACGGCATTACCATGAATTTAAGTAGCATTTAATTACTGTAGTTTAGTTTTAAGAAATTACCGGGACTTACAGTATGTCTGTGTAAATTCAGTATGAAACAACAGCTGAGCGCTTAACCATGGTTAAGCATCTACATACAAAACACTTATTACTGAGAGTAATGCTAATCAAGACCTCCTGTGGCACATGCAGTGGAAAGGTGTCATAAGGAGAGAGGAATGGTGTGTAGTGGCAATGGTGAAATGTGCTCTTGTGGTTTGGTTCAGCTTCTCTTGCCATGTATGTTGACTAATTCCAACAAAAGAAACATGATTACACAACGCTATTGTGGTCTTTTGAATAAGGATGCTTTACCAGCAAGCAACTGGTTCCATATCAATAATGTCAATCGTCTCCTGTAGCCAACCTAGAGCGCTGACCGAAATCTTGTGTAGCCACTGTGGGGTGGATTAGAATGATATATCAGGCTCTGATCTCCAGCCCTTCAGTGCTCTTCTTGAGGAATGGAGGAGAATACCACCTACAACCTACAAATACATTGTGTCAGGTGTGTCCAGAGAGAAACAAAATACAAATGCTGACTAACCCTGTTCTAATATTGTTTTTTAAATTCCTGTTTGCTGATTACTGCAAACACATGATGTCCCTAAACAGTTCTTAGTGGAGGATAATGTACCTTATTTTAACACAAAGGGGACATTTTAAAAGATAACTTGTTGGCCTCATGAAAACTTCATCTTTTGAAAAGATCAGTAAAAGTAGTTTACCGTATGGTGCAAATCTCTTGTGTAAATCATTTCCACACATTGACTGAATAGGCCTCTTGTAAAATAAGATACTTGTCTTCATCCCAATTTGTAGGCAAATTATTACCTAACCCCAAAGGCTTCTGGGAAACCTAGTTTTCTTACAGACCATAACATGATCACCCAGTGGAAAACTTTAGTGTTTTACCCGTACCGTTTTAAAACTGGGAACAGTGATTTCTTTAGACTTAGGCTAACATATTTTCCCTCAGTCACTTCACCACACATCCCTCCCCTCAGCTCAAACTTATAGTTTGCAGTGGACTCTGCCGAGAGGTATGGACCCTAGACAACCCACCTGCATTGCCATTCTTTGCGCCACTGTGATGTTCAATATTAAAATGGAATGGTTGCAAAGATAAAAACCGTCTAGTGAATGGTATTTTTTTTCTTTTAAAATTTTCATCCACTTTATTCTACCTAAAAGATAATATTGCAGGGTTTCAACAGCCCACTTGATTGCCAAACATTCTTTTTCTACGACAGCATACCAGCGTTCCCTTGGCAACAACTTTCGGCTAAGGTATATTAGGGATGTTCCTCTCCCTCTATAATATAGCACCGCTTCCAATCCAACATCAGACGCATCTGTTTGTAAAACAAACCTTTTTTTAAATCAGTGTGATGAGGTAAAGCGATCTTATGCTAAAATTCGACCTGAGCCAACCTTGAGGCTTTCAACAGAGAGGGCGTGACGCGGAAGTTCCGGCTTTTGGGCGGAAGTCCCAAAAGAACGGTCGCCATCTTTGTTGGGGGCAGCAATAGGAGAATGTGCTGGAAAACTCAGCAGGCAATTTAAATATCAATCGCTGATTGGTGTTCCGCTGATTGGGGGGTGTTCCAAGTCACATAAAAGGGCTCTGGTTGCAACACTCGGGGTTGGTTCATGGGAACGCGTAGGACTCGCATAAAAGGGAATTAATCATAATACCAGCAGAGGCGAAATCTTTTCTTTACAGAGCCGGAAAACCTGGCATGAGGAAAAGGATCCAGAAGCCAGACGAGGGCCGAAAGAAGGGGATAGTCGGAAGACCTCTGGCTGTTTAATTTAGTTAACATTTCCCTTATCGCATGTTTGTGTAAATTTGAGTTTTGTTTTGTTATCATTTAAAATAATAAACCTGGAACTATCTCCACGGAATAGTAAAATTGTGACTGCTAGTTTTTTTTTGACGGCCATCCTGTGATAATCAGGTACAGTTAAAACAGGAACATCACACAGACCATTTCTTAATATTTCAAAGGCAACTATTGTCTCCTCTGTCCACCTGACCATGTTGAGGCTTTGGCACTTGTCAGCTCCGTTAACGGTGCTGCGATTGTTACATTATATTTAGGGCTTCTGGGTTTTCGGCATTAAAAAAAACAAACACTTATCAGGAACATGAAACAGGTAAACATCGGTTAAAACAACTCTCCTACCCATGTTACACAATATAAACTAGTAAAAATTGGTTACACAACTTGAACAGTAATGTAATATCAACAGTACTAACATCAATAAAACAAAATGTTATAGTCACAGCTTGTGACACTAGTAAAATGCATCTACTCACCTGAAACCATGCCAGGCCAAATGAAGGAATTGTGAAAAATAAATGCTGCACTGCACAGTCAACTCCATTGAAATTAACTTGGTACATCCAACTTAAACATAAAAACTCCCTTTTCACCAACACAGTTTTAAAATGAATAAAGTCTGCTTTGATTGTTGTAAATGCAGACATATTTTTCCAAGCTGGCAGCAGACATTGAGGATCGTTCTGGACGTTGTAGAAAATGTAAGAAGTGTGTGTGTAACAACAAAAACAGATCGAACTGGCGGAAGCCTGCTCACGTGCATTCTTTCTCAGCAGGGGATGTTGGGAAATAGAGTTCAAAATGAACAGTAAAAAAAAAAAAAAAAAAAAAAAACTGCCTGATTAAATTGTAAAAAAAAATTAATCTGCGATCAACTATTTAGTCGATTAATCTGTCCGATGAATCTGTTAATCGGAGCAGCCCTAATTAAAACATGTTCTACTTTTTCGAGATGCGATTCCCAGTCCTTGCTAAAGATAACAATATTGTCTAAATATGCTGACGTGTATGCATTGTGTAGTTTCAGTGGTGTGTGTCTATTAACCTTTGATAGGTTGCAGGGGCACCGTAGAGACCAAATGGCGTGACTGTGTACTGAAAAAGCCCTTCTGAAGTCACAAAATAATATTTTTCTTTAGCCCTCTCAGTTAAAGGTGTCTGCCAGTAGCCTTGGTTTAAATTGAGCATAGACAAGTATTTGGCTTTATTATTATTATTATTATTATTATTATTATTATTATTATTATTATTATTATTTATTTCTTAGCAGACGCCGTTATCCAGGGCTACTAACAATTGTTACAAGATATCACATTATTGTTACATACAATTACCCATTTATACAGTTGGGTTTTTACTGGAGTAATCTAGGTAAAGTACCTAGCTCAAGGGTACAGCAGTAGTGTCCCCCACCTGGGATTGAACCAACGACCCTCCAGTCAAGAGTCTAGAGCTCTAACCACCACTCCACACTGCTGCCTCAGTTCTGCTTTACCTAATTTCTCAATAAGTTTGTCTACCCGGGGCATCGGGTACGTGTCAAATATGGAAACTTAATTTAATTTTCTGAAGCCATTGCAGAAGCACCAAGTACCGTTGGGCTTTGGCACCATCACTATGGGACTAGTCCAATCACTAGTTGACTCCTGTATGACTGCTTTCTGTAGCATTCAATCCACTTTACTTTTACCCCGGGTGCCATAATTATATCATGGTATATTACCATTGTTTTCCCTGGTAAAGTTGTAAAAATATCAGTGTTTCAATTAATCATTTCCCTTACCGCTTTACACTGTTCTTCCCCCAGATCAGGGCCGATATACTGTCGTGACTAGCACATTATCATCACTAATTACTTCCTCTTCATTAGCTGCCAACACTTCTCTATCTTTTCACGGCTTAAGCTGGTTGACATGATAGGTCTGTTCCTTTTTTCTGCGGTCCAGTTGCTGTATTTTATAGTTCACTGGCTCTAAAACTTGTATCACCTCATATGTCCACTGCCACCATGCAAACAACTTACTTTCCTGGGTGGAAACCAACAACAAAAACTGCCTAACCTGTGCCTGCTGGTTATAGTTAGCCTTCTGGGTCACCTGTACCTTTTCCATGTGTTCCCTGATTATAGGGGTGACTCTTTTAATTCTGTCCCTCATCTCCATGGTGTGTTCAATTATATTTTTGCTTGAATTTGCCTGGTCATCCCATATTTCTTTTACAATGTCCAGAATGCCCCGTGACTGTCTGCCGTACAGTAACTTGAACGGGGAAAACCTGGTGAACGACTGGGAAACTTCATGGACTGCAAACATGAGAAATGGGAGGACCATATTCCAGTTTTTCCTGTCCTTGTCAATGACTTTCTTTAACATATGTTTTAAAGTTCTATTAAATCTCTTGACCAAACCGTTGCTCTGGGGGTGATAAATTGAGGTTCAAATGGGTTTAATTTTTAAAAGGTCACACAGCTCTTTCATTAGCCTCAATACAAACGGGGTCCCTTGATCAGTTAAGATCTCCTTGGGTATACCTAGTAGAGTAAACATTTGGATTAGTTCTTTGCTATTGATTTAGATGCCATATTCCCCAAGGGAATGGCTTCAGGATATCGGGTAGCATAATCAACAACCACAAGTATATATTTATGTCCCCGTGCAGACTGTGTTAAGGGCCTGACCAGGTCCATGTCAATTCTCTCGAATAATGGAAAGGGGAACTAGAGGAGCCCTGAACCGTGTACGGGGACTAGTTTTCTGACAATCCAGGCAAGATGTACAACACTTCTTCACTGCCATATATATACCGGGCCAATAAAACCTTCTCAAAATGCGTTGAGTTGTTTTTTCTACTCCTGGATGTGCACCGAACAAATGGTTGTGAGCAAGTCGCAACACTGAACCTGAGGCACCAGTAGCCGATACAATAAATCATTTTTTACGATATAATAATCAGCAGTACCCTTAGTTTTCCCTTCATCAGGATCTTCATTTATTTCCACAACTGCGCTTTTTAAATTAAAAAAAGTGTGGTCACTGGCTTGTTCGCTCCCACTCAGTACTCTGTACCGCCCACTGAATCAATAGTTCCTCATCTTCCTCCTCATTTATGTTTACCTCCTGTTCACCAGTTTCAATAACAATATCTCGGGTGGTGCATTGGGTGTTTACTCCTTTCTCCCTCATTTCTCGGTGGCCCCTACTAATGTTTCACCGTTTAGATGGATAGGACACCCCCTGTGTTTTCACCCCTTCTCTCACTACAAGTTTTCCTGGTCTTTGTTTTTTTACAAATAAATCAGGTTCTGTAAATAGGAATGTGTCCCTAGCTCTCTCCTGGGTTAATCTCTCCATTTCAATTTTTACAATGGGGTTAGCCGATTCCCCTTGTATTTTAACCCTTTGCGGTCCTATGTTGGACCTGGTCCGACATTACAATTTTCCCTTTCCGATTCGATGTCGGACCCTGTCTGACATCATCAAAAAGGTCTCTAGTCGTTTTTTCTCTGGAAAAAGCCAAGAAAACCATTCAATGGCCAAGTGAGACTGATAGGAGCTAAGAGAAGCTGGAAAAAAAGGGCGGATCTGAGCAATACACATATCCCCGGCACCACAGAGATAACAAGGACATAAACAAACAAGATAGCTGCTTCTGCATCCAGAGCTCAAAGAATATCACAGACATTTGCAGAGCTTTTTGAGATGTTATAGTAATAAAATAATGACTTGGATCGCATTATTGAGGAGTTTGGTGATAAAACAAGTGATCAGGAGATGATTTATCAGTATGCACGACTATGAAGAGCTGAAAAAAATACTTTTAAACAGCGCGTCTAAAATAAACTACGCGTGTGAAAATAAATTGGACCTGACGCACCTGAGATGCGCTGAATAAATGGACCGCAAAGGGTTAACCAAGGCTGGATAATTAAACCCTGGATAATCTCGTCCCAGTAATACTGTGTGCAGCAGCTTTAGGACCACTCCAACCTGTAACACATACATTTCCCCACGAAAATCAATTTTTACGCTGGTAGTGGGATAGAAATTCACGTGCACACAACTAATCCCAGTTTTAAGATTATGGTCTAATTCCCGGTTTTAAAAAAATGGACGAAACCAATGTAATTGCACTGTCTGAATTAGTGAGAGCTTGGGTGTCCTTCCCATTTATTTGAACTTTTACCAGGAACCGGTGTCCTTCTACAGCAACATTTACCATACTTATTACACCACACAAGAATTATTTTAGTCCCCACATTGCATTGCATCGGTTCCGGTTCATTAGGACACTGAGCCAATATGACCAAATTCATTGCACCTAAAACATCTGTATGTTTTATACCGACCCACCGACCTAACGACCTTTCAGAATCACTCCTCGTTTTCAACCCTTTATCCCCAAGTCCCTTCACTGTTGAAAACTGCTCTTCAGTGCCCCCTTTACCCCTTTCAGTCTTACCAGAGTTTCTGGATCTCCAGTCCTTTGGGCAGAGGGGTCGCCAGTTGCTCCATGGTTCAGTGATGGGCAGACGAGATAGTTCCTCAGTGGCCAAATGCCGCTCAACCAGGGCCACAAAGTCGTCCAGGGTTTTGGGATTGCCTTTTCTGAGCAAAGAGGGCATTGCTCGCAAAAAGTGATCCATGACCAGGATCTCAATGACCCCCTCAAGAGCCACACAAACAAACTTCCTCTTATACAGGTGTCAATTATCTAACAGCCTTTAAAAAAAAATCACCAGAATGAAAACCTTTAAAAAATGTAAGATTCCTATTCAAAACAAGTGTTATACTGAACCTTTTTTATGTTAACTAGTGGTCTAGAAATACATTCATTGATAGCTTTTCTTGATTAGTGTCTGTGAGACTAAGCATTTACTCTCAGTATGTGAGTGGAGTGACCTCTCAATCAAATGGCAGTTGCTTGGCAGGACAATCTCTCCAGAAGTGTGTTTTGACGTGATTGCACCTTCCACATCCTCTTGACTGTGGGGTGCCCTTTTTGTTGTGGTGTTTGTATTCAGGCTTCTTTTGTCTATGAGCTTTTTGTCTGCTCTGCACTGGTCTGGGCTTTGAACCTAGAGCATCAATGTTATCTGCAGACAGGGCCGGCCTTACGCTGTGCGGGGCCCTAGGCGGGATGATTAAGTGCAGGGTCCAGAACATCAAATTAATGCTGCAGTAGCAACCATATCATGTAACCATATCATGTTAATATGAAGCTGATTGGTTCTGTGGTTTGGCAACTATATTGATTAATGATATAAAATTACCATAAAAATATAAAATCATCAAAATTCAAACATCTTCTTCTCTGAAACCGCTTATCCGATTGAAACCAAAATTGGCATAAAACATCTCAGTATGGTCATCTGTTACGCTTGTTCAAGGGAAGTTGCTACTGTGAAAATCATGGCGTCCATGCTGCATGACATCATCAACATACGCAACTAACCAAAGCATGAGTATTCTTTAATCAACAAAATATGTTTATTAACTAGCAAAGCTTAACTTTTGCAGTAAAATGAAGAGGCTTGCAAACACAAAACATTATTTTACAATGTATTGTTACCTGTTAAGTCTACTAATTCATCACATACCTTTTTGACTTGCTGAACAAAGATGTAATTGATAACTGTGTAAAAGTGCGCTGCGACATGTTTACTACCACTTTACTACTGAACCTTCTCTCCTGGGTATGTAAAGGAGTGTGGGTGGGTCATGTGGATAGTCCAGACCCAATGAGAAACCATCGTCATCTATGGTTGTTAACACTAGAACTACCAGGCTTACATACATACCTAGAACTACCACAGTGGTCTTTTTTACGTTATATTAAAATGCATATAAATCTACTACAGCGTTGCACACTACGAAACTGTTCTGTGTTAAATGTAGTCAAAACAGCGAAACTGTTTAAAACACGGATTGTTCAACTGTTCAAAAGATAGAAAGGTAAAACTGTTAAAAAATTTGCATTGTTCAAATGTTTAAAAAATGGAAAGTGCAACTGTTAAAAAGATGGAAACTTATAACTGTTCAAAATGTGGAATGTAAAAAAAGTACTTTGTGGATTGTACTTTGTGCAATCAACACAGACATGATGCTGCTGTACAGACTGCCTTATTGCACACGGCACAGCTGTCTTGCGTCTTGTTCCTGTTGCACTTTGCAACCTGTCGCTGGCGTTTTACAGGGCAATCACCAACTTCTGCTGTAGGGTATGCTACATGCTTCGGAATTTGTACTATTCTAACATGTGCCAGTTGACATTCCTCTGCAAGCTGCAATATGTAGTTTCTCCTTCTGATCCACTTGTCTATGGTTTCCTTGTAAAGGATCCAGGAATTGATGGCTGCTAGATCTAGGATGTTGTAGAATACATGAACAGGCCACCTGCGAGATCCAGCTTTCACAGAGTACCGAGCCATCTGGTCTACTATATCAACTCCAAACTTTGTGGAATTATGAAACTGTTCAGTCTCTGGGATCTTCTTTGCATCATTCCCGATGGCAAAGGAAGGATGAAGCATGCTCATCAAAATCACGTTTTTTCTTGGCTTGCACTTGTAGACTGTTAGAGTGCAGCCAGCATCTTCATAATGAAAGATTTGCCTTGGCATCGGAGATATGGAACCGGTTTATTGATAACAGCATTCTCTGCTACAAACCGGGAGAGAACATCACAGTTGACAAGCAACTTTGCTTTTGCCTCACATGCTGAATTGCTTTTGCTAAAGTGAGTTCTGCGTCCAGCTGCAAGCACTCTGATAGCTTTGTGTCTCATGTGCCCACTGCAATTCTGTCCCTTATTAACTCCTCCCGGAATGCAAAAACATTGCAGTGTTCTGTCACTGTGTGAACTGCGGTGATAAACACTTTAATATTTTCTCCTGGTTCTTGTTTCCTCATATTGAACCGGGCTCTTTCACAGATCACATTGTGTTTACTAACACAGTGCTGTTCAAAACCTCTCTTGACTGCATTATAGCTTTTCTTATCCTCTTCACTGAGTGGAAGGATACACAAAATATTGTCAGCCTCATCTCCCATTGCATACAATAAATAATTTACCTGTTACTCTTCCTCTTTTCCATCAAGTCCAGATGCAATACGAAAACGCTCAAAACGCTGTATCCACTTTGGCCATTTGCTTGCATTGCTGAAATCAAACCTCTCTGGAGAGAATAGTTTTATACCTGCTGTCTTTTCAACGGTCCTGTCTGCAGCCACTTGAATTCCACGTATTCTGGCAACAGGCTTCTCGCTCACACTGTAGCACTGTTGCGGCCATCAGATTTTCTTTTCGGTTCCTCTCTAACTCACTGAGATTCGGATTAACTATTCTGGAAGCTGGTCCTCTCCTTTTTACTTTCGCTGAAGTATTTTTTTCATTAACTTCTGACACCATGTTACTTTAAGGGATGCAATGAGACAGACGAGGCTGGTCTGAAACAGAATCATGTTTATTATAAACTCACTTAATAATCCTATTTCACAAGATGGCTGCCCTTCGCTTCCGGTTCTCCTGAGACTTATGCTAAAGCCTGGAAATTAACCCTTTCCAGGACAGGTATCACAGGACCCTTGAGTACTGTGTTCAGTTCTGGTCACCACAGTACCAAAGAGACATTGTGGCCAAAAAGCAACCAGATTAATCCCAGGGTTTAAAGGAATCAGCTGTGAAGATAGGCTGAATTAACTGAATATATTTATCCTGGAACAAAGAATATTGAAGAATATGTCATGAGTTAAGTCTACAATCTTAAAAATAATTGACATAGTTAACCCAAACCAATACTTTAGGCGCAGCACAAAAAATAGGATGCAGATGGAAATTAAGTGGAGATAGACAGGACAAAGGAAAGGAGACACTTCTTCGCACAGAGAGTGGATACCTAGTCACATTGTTGAGGCTGAATCCTGACCCAACTTGTCAAAGTTTTGTAGATCAATACTACAACTAGGAATCGGATAAGCTTAGATGGGCCGAATTATCTACTCTCGTTCGTACATTTTCTTATGCAACTTTATTTCATAACCAAATAGTAAAATAGTAGTAATATGACTAGTGCTTATACGGTAAGGTACTGCATGGACTAAAAACCTTGGTTAACCTTTAATACTATTAATACAAATTGCTAATATTTTATTCTAATACAGTAAAAAACCACTTACAAATCACTAGTTAATAGAATGAACACATATTGTTATTAAAATGTGCATTCCCCTTGCAGTACAAATCAACCATTTTATTTGATCAAAACAAACAAGATCACATTGGAGGTTTTCACTGTAGCACCAATATGATGTATGAGTGCTGATTTTGAAGAGGGGTGTTTAATCACTTACAGTCTATTAAATATATAAATACTGTCCAACTGTTACGTCGAATGGAGAATGCGTGCTGTTTTCCCTAAGGTACAGGCATGTGAGAAATGTATCCTGGCTTGCCTGGTTTTCCTAGATCAGATCCCATTTATTTACAAAGCTCCGTGTTTTCCTTTTCACCGTGTATGTTGAAGCTGTCACACTAGTACAGCTAGTGGTGCTGGAGCGATCTCGGGGCTGCACTGCAAGTAGACGATGTAGATTAGAGTTAACACACGTCTAGTTCTATCATTCATTTCTATTATTAAAAAAAGACAAACTCACAGGGAAACAAATATATATCGGAAACCTACATTAAAAAAGACTTCAATAATTTCGTCTGCACCATGGACAGTTGTAACCCTTCAGAAAAAGAACGTATGGAGGCTTGGCTGGATGATCACTTGGACTTTGCTCATTCTTACTTTGTAAGGAAAGCTACAAGGTAAGGGGTTGTCAATACAAACTGACAATACAAACTCTCAAGTTATTTTGTTTTTGTTTTTGTTACAGTTAGCACACACTGGGCTATTTGGTTTTTAAGTACTAGTGAGCCATAGAACTGTGAACAAGCAATACGTAGTCTACATTCTGTACAGTAGGCTACTCGGCAGTTGAGAAATATGGTATTATTGCATAAATACATCAACTGATTATATGATTACAGTGCAGTGTTTTATTTCGTAAAATATGTGAATTATGTGTGCAAGAAGTTTTAATAACTGGTATTTATCTGTTTATCACAACATGACGTTTAAATAAAGTACAGTACCTATAAAGTTATATCATGTAGGCTACTATATTTGCTTAGCATTTACTTTGTTGTAAATCATGGAATGCTGTCCAGTTACAAATATCACAGATCCATAACACAGAATTAGCCTAGTAATAGTACATGGATATATATATATATATATATATATATATATATATATATATATATATATATATATATATATATATATATATATATATATATAATTAATTTACCTTGCAGTAACATATCAATAATGTGTCCAATAAAGTAAATGAAGAAAATTAATAAACAAACTGATTCACAAAAATCCTAAAATCGGTCTATTTGCATTTATACACATACTGTATACGTTGTAGGAATTTTTGTACGAATTCAAACCCGTTTGCATTTAATTCGAAGTTGAAATGTATTTCTGCGTTTCATAATCGCAAACCTTTGAGTGTACGTGTATTTTTTTTTAGTTAGCTTATAACAAAATATAAAAGCCAATATCCATATTTCTCTTCGATAGTTCTCATCGAGCAGTAACTTACTACTTACTAATAATAATGCTTATCACTGAATTAAGTACAGCAGAGTCTACTACTTCAGCATACCCAGTTCTCTATGTACGAATACAGGCTAAACTGAAAATGCAAGTGGTCGTAATGATTAAGATTACTGCCATGGCATCTCCCATTTTCTTTGAACTGAAATGTTTAAGGCGACACATTAATATTAAGTGAATGAAATTGGAACAATTACCAAACCCACCTGCATTAATTCTGATGATCGATTTATATATATGCGTTAAATTGCTTGCATTTTACACATGCCTTTTATCTTTTTTAAATATTGCATTGTATAGTTTCTAGTTTGATCACCTTATACTGTTTATCCACTATTATATAATTTATGTAAATTTATGTAGACTTTATTATTATTATTATTATTATTATTATTATTATTATTATTATTATTATTAATTATTTCCTAGCAGACGCCCTTATCCAGGACTACTTACAATTGTTACAAGATATCACATTATTTTTTACACATTATTTTTTACATACAATTACCCATTTATACAGTTGGGTTTTTACTGGAGCAATCTAGGTAAAGTACCTTGCTCAAGGGTACAGCTGCAGTGTCCCCCACCTGGGATCGAATCCACGACCCTCCGGTCAAGAGTCCAGAGCCAGTACTCCACACTGCTGCCCTACTACTCCACACTGCTGCTAAATTAACCCCTTTCGACTCGTTGCATTTTAAAAAGCAATTGAACTGTGAGCATTATAAAAATGATTAACCTACTACTGTATTTTAAAATATGAAAAAAAGTTTTAGAAAGACAAAATGTAGTTGGATACCCTTGTCTTCAAAATGCCAGATGCTTCAGAGAAATTTGTTTTTTAAGGTCCAGTATCTCACACTCCTATAATTCCACACTAAAGGGGACTTAGGGGGCCGGGCCCCCCTAATTCTTTTAAAGCCCCCCATCACTTCTGTCTTATTCAATGTCTCCGAGGGGGATTTGATCACCCCAGGGATGCTGGAAATCTGCTTGTTTTATGTATCATGTTTTTAAATGGTGAAAGCTGGACTCCCAAGTGGCGCATCCAGTAAAGGCGCTCCGGAGCGTTGCATCGGTGACCGGGATTAATAATAACAATTGGCAATTCTAAATTGGGAAGAAAAATTGGATAAAAATCATTGGCAACGACTAAATAAAAAAAATAATAAAAAAAAGGGAAAAGCTGATCTAATTTTTCTAACCTGACTTTTTTGTGTTTAACATGTTTTGGTCAGATGAGAAAAAAATTTAAAAAATGATTTGTTAGTACACCCAGTGTTTAATGTTACAAAAAAAAAGTAATATACAAGAGAGGCATTCTTACATCATTTTAATAAATAAAGTACAAGTCCAGTAGTTTCCAAGTAAAGTTTCCATTGTTGAAGTTATACAATATTAATAGGAAAATAAATAACCACAAATACTAATTTGAGATAAAAGTTTAGCTGAATTTACGAGTGAAAATAATAGTGTTCTTCTAACTGTTACCTTTCTAATATTAAATACCAGTTTGTCTCAGCGATATTAATTCGCTTGAAATTGTGTGACTTAAGGATCTCCGAGCTCAACAGGATATTGATCAAAACAAAGATCGGTAATACAAGCAAGACAAGTCATATATTAAATTAAGTCAATGGTAATTAATAATAAAATATTTACTGTAAGAATATAAGTCTATTATTGTTCATTTCTTATGAAAGGTAAGTTTAAAGTACACATAATGCATCCAAAATACAATCATAATATTCAAACCACCTTCCTAAACAACGTTATTATATTTTCAATCTTCAATCGCAATTGTTTCTCTTTTTGACACTTGCGCGTCATTGATTATTTGTGTTTGCACTATGAGTGTGGCTGATTTTTATTCATGCATTTTTATCAGTTTGTTGCAATGTTTTACATGCCATATAATATCAGTTTTTCTTCAGTTATTTCCTTGAATAAATACGTAAATAATACAAACAAACATGACAATATGTAGATTTTCTATTAATAGCCTTCTTTGTGTCCTTTGTATCTTTGTTTGGAATATTGTGATTTACATTGTGAACATGCTTGTGAAGTCTGAGAGGAAAACATTGATTGGCTGTTCTAACAGTAACTTAGCACTCACATTTTAGGCCCCCTCTACTTTTTGTCCTATAATTCGAGCACTGAAAAACATGCAGTTATACAGTGGGGGAGGTAGTCAGCAAGACTTATATTTCGTTGATTCCCCAGGATGCAAAACAAACACTGGACGTTTAGAGTAGTTTTGTTTAAATCAGTCACCAGTTACTAGAGGAAATGACATTTTAGACATTTTAAATAGTTATTGTGGTTATCAAAGTGGTAAAAAAGGGGTTATGAAGGCAAAACATATGTCTTTGAAGTCACAAAGCTTGTTTTCCCCATTAGCAATAAAGGTAGCAGTGTTCTCTAGCATAGCTCGATTAAAATAAATGGAGCAGCAATTGTGAGAAAACCAAAAAAATGTCCAGAACTGATTGAGAATAAAAAAACGTTTAAAAAGTTGCTTTTAAAGGAATGTGAACGAAACATATGATGCATTGCTGTGGGGAGTGCCTGTGTAACTAGATGTTTGCCTCTGCTTCACACTGTGCAGCACCAGAAACAGGTATCTCATTTTGGCAGCTAGGTGGTCATCGTATCCTGGTGCTTTTGCACTGGAAAGTGTTCAGAGCCAAGTATAGTAAGAATGTTGATATATAGAAGGGTGGTCTTGAAAGACGGAATAAAATGTAGTTAGTGTTCCTGTAGCTTTGTATATGATTTTTAACAAGTAAAAAACAAAAGTCTTAATAAAAGCATTTTATTTATATATATATATATATATATATATATATATATATATATATATATATATATATATATATATATATATATATGGATCTTTCAGGAAGCAGTATTAACATACGTAATTTTTCATGGTTTTTCTTTGTAGGGCAGCAAAAAATGCTTAGCACACAGCAATTAATTTTCTTATTCATATTATCTTTGCATTTCTAATACAGTAGTCCATCACGTATCCAACTGCGGTGGGACCAGAGTAAGGATGAATATGTAAAAAGTCAGATAAATGTATCCTGTTTTAAATACCATTATGCACAGCTGTAACAATTACTATATTCACACAATTTTGTTTTGAGATTCAGCTTTTATTACGGAGGTCCCCTAAATCCCTTGTTTAGAAAGATACAGAGTATTAGTGCTTGTGACAGGATAGCCGTCATCCGTGTGAGTGTGTGCATTCGCTGCTGAGTGACAGGCAGGAGATCAAGACTGAAGTTGCTATGCCCCACAGTCAAACAGGATTTATTTGCATATCAACACACAGAACAGCTCATGTGACACTGCCAGCAATGGTAGCGCACGGAGTACATACAACACAGTGTACGAAAACGTTGGTGGGATCTGCAGTGTCTCAACTAATCTTCTCTGTTCAATAATAAACGAACCCCGGCTACTCGCCCGGCTGTCGGCAGTTTCGACTTGCTTACTCACTCTAAAGTATGGTCTCAGGTGGCTTCTGTAACAGGTTGAAGTCTGTTAGCACAGTTCTGGGCAACATTATTAGCTCCTTCAGGTTGGACAGAGATGCTAACTTTATAATATTGACCAGATTCTGTAACATCTCCTCACAGCCATACAGTTGGCTTGAAGATTCCCTGTCAAAGATTTGAACATTATTTTCAGTAGAAATAATAAATCATCAATGTTTGAGTGATTATGACTTTTCCCATGTATTTTCTTAGAGCTATTTTCTTAGACTAAATATTTATTAATTATTTACCCAGGAAAGTACCCATGGGACTGAGCCTCATTTACAAGGCGGTCCTGACACAAAAACACAAACAAGTAAGACAGAAACACATAATTGGGGGTGCCCGAGTGGCTCAACTGTTAGAAGCACATCCGCGTGGAGAGCAAGATGAGTCATACAGTGCAGGTTTGCGTCCTGGCTGCGCGGAGTAGGACGGTCTTCGCTGTGGACTCTAAAGGGAGCATCGCATTGGCTTTGGCAAGAGAGGCAAAACTGTCAAGGATTGTTTCTTCTTATCATGCTACAGCAAACCCTGCTGGTCAGGCGCCCAGTGAGCTCAAAGGCAGAGACCTGCAGGGCTGGTCTTTTTATTATTATTTATTTATTTAGCAGACGCCTTTATCCAAGGCGACTTACAGAGACTAGGGTGTGTGAACTATGCATCAGCTGCAGAGTCACTTACAACTACGTCTCCCCTGAAAGACAGAGCACAAGGAGGTTAAGTGACTTGCTCAGGGTCACACAATGAGTCAGTAGCTGAGGTGGGATTTGAACCGGGGGCCTCCTGGTTACAAGCCCTTTTTCTTTAACCACTGGACCACACAGCCTCCTACCAAGGTCGGTAGCTCGCTGACATCTGCTCTCGAGTTCCTGGGTGAAAAAGGAAGCTGGCTTGGTCACGGTATCGGAGGATGCCCATTGAATCTTCGGGTCTCCAGAGCCATGTGGGGAATTTCTGCGATGAGGGGAAAAGCAATTGGGCATTCCAAATTGGGAGAAAATTGGGGGGAAAATAATAATTGGACACACAAAAACATAAATAAAAAAAAAGAAACACTTAATTGAACACATTACAATATAAAAAATACAATTGAGATACAAATTATAAAAAAAAATAACAAATGCACCAGAAATAGTTCAGTTCAGGGTATTTAAAAGTGTCTACATCCAAACCCATACGTCCTGGAACACTAGCGAGTGACAATGCTGTAGGATATTTATTTATTTATTCTCTGTACTATACAAATTTCTTTGGACTACAGGCAACCTTTTAGCCAAATCGTTGCTTCACTTAATTTATTTAAAAATTCCCATGTAGTCCATGCCTATGAATATAATGCATCTGCATTTAAACTGTTACATGGATAGAATCAGTGTTCAGTAATTAGGGCTTCTGTTTTTCGTTTTTAACCGATAAAAAATGATAAAACACCCCAGATACAAAAAAATAAAATCTGTGTATAAAACCAATAAATGCTGGAAAACACCGGAAAAACCTGGAAATGGTTATTCAATTCACTTTGACTTCACCCCCCCTTTCCCATTAAAAAAAAAAAAAGTACTACAAAAAAATAAATAGTGCAGCTGGGCTGTCCCTCCTTCCTGACTTGTATCTGTCATTGATTCTGTTCTGAATACTTTAAACCCACCTCAACTACTGAGTGACAGCACATTCCTACATTTCTATTGGAGACTCCGCTTGTGAGATGTAAAACAAAATTACAATTAGGAATGGAGGATTTAAAGTGTGCAAGTGCTGTCGAGTTACTATACATATTTTGACAAAAAAAATATTTACATAAAACTCGAAAATAGTTACAAATAAACCGAAAAAATGAAATGAATAAAAACTGAAAAACAGAAGCCCTATCTATAATGTGCTGTACAGTATAACTCATCTTTTGTATTACTTAAATAGAAATTATACATTTCATTAAACTAATTTAACTGTCTCTGTGTTACACTCCACATGGTCAACCTGATGAATGCATTGATTTTGGACTATAAACGTTCTCTTAATGTGCTCTTCTTGCAGGATTATGAGGAGCCTCTATATGTGCCTACACTGATATAAATATCATTTTCAGGACTTGACTGGCTGTTTCTGGAACAACATGAGAATGCCTTAGCAACCAGAAATTTGTTTTCTAGTCAAGCAGAGGTTTCTGTGTTTGTTCCACGTTTTGAAAATGAAATTGCTCCTTGATTGAAGTCCTTTGGCTTGCAGCCTTGGTTACTCATGAGGTTAGCTTTCTTTGAAATCAGTGCTGGTTAACTGGCTCTCATATGATCTCTGACAATGATTGCCTCCACATGAAAGAGTGACTTGTTGATTTGATTTAATTCACACCTGAGCCTTGTGGTATACAATGCAGGCGCTGAATAGCTTTGTTTGTTCAGTACCCACTTCAACTATAGGCACATTTACCATGGATAAACTTTACTCACAAATAGGTTATGTGTTTAAAATCTTCTGGTCATTGTAGTTTGTATCATTTCGGTTCTGTAATCAATATACAGTGCTCACCCAACGCTATAATGGGGAGCCATAGTTATAAGACCGTGCTATTTGTGTTCTGCCTTATAACGAATATAAAAGGGCTACTGTAATGGCATTATGGAGCAAATGGGAGCCACGACCCTACTGTGTTCTAACCGTTTCTGCATTATAACGAGGCGTGTTATAATGGGTGAGCACTGTATATAGTTAGTAGATCAGACAAATAAGAGTATTATAGGCCTCAAATAAACAACATAGAACAGCAGTATAGGGATCCCCGAGTGACTCACCTGGTGCGACCCTGTGATGTTTAGGGTGAGTCATACAAGCAGGGGAGAGACAGTTGCGTCCCAGATGTGCTAAGTTGTTGATCTTGGCTGGTGAGCGTCGCGTTGGCCCAGTTACAAACATGGTTAGGTAAAATCTCTAGAGGCTACTTCACCTCACTACACTGTGCTGATCTCAAGGGGACACCTGAATGCTTGCCTATGCCCTCCAGGGACCAGTAGCTCTCTGATAGCCACTTTTGAGGGTGTAAAGAGGAGTTTGGCTTGGCAATGGAATTGTTGATAGAATAATGGGACATAGAAAATTACATAACAAAAAAAAAAAAAACACAGTAAAAATGACTGTTACAGTAAGTATTTTTTTGTAATACTCAATTTCAGGTCCATTTAAATACAGACAAGATCCATTACATTTGGAACAGTCCCTGAAATAAAGTGCTGTGGTCATTTGAATATTCAAATTGAGCTCATGTGAGATAAGGACAGTTATGTTCAGATAATGAAATATAAGCTCATGTAAATCAGTAGGTTACAAACAGCAGGATCTCACATTGTATCCAGTTGTAATGCCTTTCCTCATCATCCCACCGAGTTTTCTAAATTCAGTCGGAACTGGTTTGAAAGTTGTATGCCAGTTCTTGTTTCACCCCAAAAAAACTAACTGCTAGCTCATTTAAATGGAGGTTTAATGCTGCATATCTGTTCTAAATATTTATGATGTTTATAAAGACAGAAATGTATTATTCCTAGGCTAAAGGAACAATATTATGTAAACAAGCCTACATTAAAAAGATGTACTCTTGATAGGTACCAGTAAGGTCAAAACTATGTGAAAGTTAGAGAAGCTTGTCTCTTTAAAATGCCTCTACGTGTACGGTATCACTGTTGTACAGATTTTAAAGGATACAGTACGGTATGATTTGTAAGTAAAGTACCACTTGTCAGAAATAATAGTGACACATTGTTGCAAAGTGCCCCCCCGTGTGTATTTTGTGTTACGTGTTGTGTGTAAATGTTGGTGTATAGGCATTGGTACACGGGATATAAGCGGGTCTGTGTTTCACATGTGTTTAAATTGTAGATTTGTATTTAGGCACGAGGAGGGCACAAATCACATCACGCGGCAAGTAAAAGTAATATGTGAGCACGGGAATTGCACTTTAATTAATTCACGTGCAGTTGTACCGAGATTCCAATTGAATGATTGACTAGCAATCGAAGTCCTCGTACAACTGCATAAAAGCTGTATGTTTTCACTCACTCGGGTTGTGTGTTCGTTGAGTGGAGAACGGGAGAGAGAGAGAGAAGGAGAGTATTTAAAACAATTGCTATCAGCGTGCTGGAGGACCAGCACGATACTTGTTTAGTTATTTACTCACCGTGTTTGTGTGTCTGTCCGTCCACCGTTTGTTTAATTGATAGTCCGTTTTTGTTCGTCTATTTATTTTGGCGCAAGTGCCGTGTCCTGTTTCGTGTTCTGTTTTGTTAAACCTTTTTATTTATTTGTTATTAAACGCTGAGTGCAACCATCGCGCTCAGCTTCATCAAAACCCCAAGTCTCTGTCTGTTCTGTGTTCTTGCTTCTGCCGTGACGTCACCGCCCAGTCATCTTGTCACACACATTCAGAAGTTAAAGTCTTTAACTCAAAATACAATATACAATATACATATCTGAATGTGCTATTTGTTCTAAGTTGAATTTTTGTACAAAGAGGTTTGTGCCAAATGTTCTTAACAATATTGCAATTTCTTGACAAAAGTCTGTGTTAGAAGCATTGCTCATTAATACTATTAGTAATATCTTTATTAATGTTTAACCAGTTCTTAATACTTTTAAAAGCAATAATCTGTGTACTGTATGAAAATTATAAATAGGAGTATATACATTTTTCTTTTAGTTTATGATTTCTAAGTCATCAGCCCGAAGTGAAGTTATGATTTGTCATGATTGCGTTTGACCGGGCCAGCAGAATTAGTACAATTGTTCACCAAAATTAAATTAATGAATTTGAACAGATGCAAGAGCAGACAAAGTGTACTGTCAGCTACTGTATAATAAAGACACTTTGTATACAAGCTGAATTTTATTTAAATAATGCAGAGCTTTCGATGAAAGTTATTGGCTTGTGGATAGGTCACTTCTCCCACTATAACATGTTTCCTGTGCTGCAGTACAGAAAATATTTGTACAGAAAATGTCACTTTATGATACTTTGTAGGCTTGGAATTTTATGCATTTTGTCATTTTAAATAATATGCAGATGCACGATACCATGCACAGTATCATGATATTCGATACTATCGCGATACTTTGGATCTTATGTCCATTACATGTTAAATGGCTGCCAAATTCCTTTTTTTGCAAGTGCAAAGTGCAGAAGAGGCTAATACACAGTTAATAATGCTACATCATGGTGGGATGCTTGCTGTTTGCATTATATATATATATATATATATATATATATATATATATATATATATATATATATATATACAGTACTGTGCAAAAGTTTTAGGCAGGTGTGAAAAAATGCTGTAAAGTAAGAATGCTTTCAAAAATAGACATGTTAATAGTTTATATTTATCAATTAACTAAATGTAAAGTGAGTGAACAGAAGGAAAATCTAAATCAAATCAATATTTGGTGTGACCACCCTTTGCCTTCAAAACAGCATCAATTCTTCTAGGTACACTTGCACAAAGTCAGGGATTTTGTAGGCATATAGTCAGGTGTATGATTAAACAATTATACCAAGCAGGTGCTAATGATCATCAATTCAATATGTAGGTTGAAACACAATCATTAACTGAAACAGAAACAGCTGTGTAGGAGGAATAAAACTGGGTGAGGAACAGCCAAACTCAGCTAACAAGGTGAGGTTGCTGAAGACAGTTTCCTGTCAAAAGTCATACACCATGGCAAGACTGAGCACAGCAACAAGACACAAGGTAGTTATACCCATCAGCAAGGTCTCTCCCAGGCAGAAATTTCAAGGCAGACAGGGGTTTCCAGATGTGCTGTCCAAGCTCTTTTGAAGAAGCACAAAGAAACGGGCAACGTTGAGGACCGTAGACGCAGTGGTCGGCCAAGGAAACTTACTGCAGCAGATGAAAGACACATCATGCTTACTTCCCTTCGCAGCTGTATGAGAGAGGGGGTTTGTGTTTGCTGCACTGTGATTTGTGTTCAGTTTCGCCAGTCAGCTGTTTGTGCGGGACTGAGGGTCTGAGTGATTGGTCTGTGTGTATGTAAATGTGCCCTTGTGTGTGTGAGCCAATAGGACTCGGGGGGTTGATCTCTATTTAGGAGCTGTATGCGAGCAGGTTGGGTTGTGTTGTTGGTGTTGCCTAACCGAGCTTTATCCTTCTTCCTGCTGTTCCAGTTCAATAAAAATAGCGTTTTTTAACTGCTTTAAAGTGTTACCTTTGCTGTCTTCATGTATTACGTTGCGGACCAGATATGCCTTCGTTACAGTATATATACAGGCTAACTTCACTATAACGAACCCCCCTGGGACCTGGAGAAATGTTCGTTATATCTGGGTGTTCACAATAATAGGGTTTGGCATTTTTCTGTATCAGAATAATGACAAAACGGCAAATTTGAATTGAACATCAATATATAGTACTTTTATGAAGATTCCTTCACATTGATCAACATTTAAACGGTATTGTGACAAGGTACTCGTGTCTCATGTGTGGGTAACCGCATTGCAAGACAGAGGAGTTGGAGTTGAAATGCGGGCACAGAAAGTAAAACAAAAAGTAAACAAACGGGTCATGTGACGTTACCAGCGATAAGACAGACAGGCAGCAAGTCTCAATCGAGTGCCCGTCTGTAAACAATCAAGTGATCGAATATAACAACTCCAAAAAGCACACAAAACAAACCTGTTTCCACATATAAATTACACCAACACTAATTCCCTTTGAATTAGTCAACCATGGTCTTTGTTTTCACTGAGAGAATAATACACGAGAAAGTTCGGTGTCAGTCAGTACTGAGATTGTTGAATCCGGGTCGATCCTCTATATGATCGTTCTAACAGGTTCTAAAAGGTCTAATGGTTCTTGCTGTTGGGATCATTAAAAACATGTGTTCATTATAGTGAAGTTAGCCTGTAATATATATATATATATATATATATATATATATATATATATATATATATATATATATATATATATATATATTATGCTGAAAACAAGTTCCAGTGTATTTAAAGGTCATTACCACCGACTATAATATTAAAATAAGTGGTAAGAAAGCACCATTTTCTTTATTTCTTACATATAAAAAGAGAACTCTAGCGTTTCGGCCAGCTACAAATACTCCAATTACAAGGAGTTTCTTAATTCTTATATATAACAAAATAACAAAGAAATACTTTTCTTGAAGCAGACTTTTTATAACTAGGCCAGATGTTTTACATACAGGGGTATCTTAGAAGAGCCCTAAAAATGTGAGCAAAGAATGAAAAAATGAAGCTCTGCTGTGGAAGCTGATTTACACGGGTACTTCAAAAAATGACTTGATGAGGTTCTTGCTTGGATCAATAAACAACCAAATGAGCAAGATGGGCCAAATGGACCTCCTCTTGTTTGTAACATTTCTTATGTTCTTAAAAAGTCACATACATCATAACACCTCCATGAATCTATATTGTTCAAATCTTTTAGAAGGTAAAACAAGTAAACACACCGAATATAATGCTAAACTAGGCTAGCCTGATCGATTTGTGTACACTGTAAAACATTTTTTTTTTTTTATAAACACAGTAATGTGTTACTTTAGGGGATACACACAAACACTATATTCCTTCATTTTAAACAATATGCGATCATTTTACATTTTTATATTGTTAGATATTTTGAAAATCACAACTTCAATAAAATTAGTTCGGCGGATTAAAAAAAAACGTATTTCTGGCAAAGAACTGCTTTACTAAAAACCCTGCTAACATACTCAATTCAATAGTGAAAAGTTCAATTTTAAGTATTATATTTAATGCTACATTTCTAAAATGTAGATGCCTTCTTCACATACTACCAGAACAGAATTATATTTAAGCGTATTCCAACCAAATGTCTCTGTCAAAACAACGCTCCAGTGCACCTTAAATAACAACAAAAGACTTTACTAGCGAGAGGAGTCCATTCGGCCATTCATGCTTGTCTGTTTGTTAAAAATCTTGCACAGAAAGTAAATTAGACCAAAGACAACCACTCTGGCTACTATAATAAACTGTAAGTATTTTTTATTGCTTTCATGGTGAACCTGTAGCCGTCTGCATTGGCGGACTTTTGCAGTGTGACTCAGAAGCTTTATAGGTCCTGTGCTTTCCTCTGCAGGTGATGCGTTACACTGATCCTGTTAGGGAAACATGCTGGCAATGAAGTCTGTATTCATCCTGGTCTTTCCACCACTCATGCATGCAATTCAAAACACAGGAGTTTCACAGCTATCACATTACACGCACATAAAATACTGATTACCACAAAATCCAAAGAATATAAACATCACTAACATTTTTGACATGTAGAGTTTTAATGACACATGTTGGCAAATTATATTTTTGCAGCTTCTAGCAAATGCACTGTAATGACAAAATAAACAAGCATCAATTAACTCCCTTTTGATCGGCTTCTAGCGCATTCCTGTTTTATATGTTCTATCTTTACTGTGACTTTTTTATAAGTAATATGCACTGAGATTCACTTACTTAAAATAAAAGAACAAAAGAAACCACAGTAAAAGTAAACTTCGGCCAGGAGATTGGGGTGGCGATCTGAAAGATGTTTCAATAAATTGGTGGCATTTCCTCCTTTGTTTTTCAGTTCTTTAGAACACTCGATATTTTGACTGTCCGCCTTCAACCAGATTGCTGTTGTCATCTAGCTGAAATCCAAAATAGTTCCACACCAAGCTTCTCTCCGGCATTCGCCATGACTGGGCAGTAATTGAATTTTCCCAGAACGCACAGGGTAGTTGGTCACTTCCGCTAAGTGGAAATGAGTAAGCTTAGTTGATATTGTTTTTAAAGCACACAATTACTGAGTTTTGTTTTAAAAGCTAAAAAAAGGTATAAAAAAACTGCGATACTTCGAGATTTTTATTTTACCCCGATATTAGTTATCATAGGATTTTGGTATCATGATATACCGTAGGTATCGATATAACGCAGAACACTAACGTGAACTACTGTAGATGACAGGGCTCTGGTCTAGGACTCTCAACTAGAAAAACTGAAGGTGCTAATGGAAAGGTTGGGGGTTCCAATAAAGTACTAAGTATTAATGTTATGGTACACAAATCTTTTTTTTTCATTTATACAGTTTTTTTGTCTAAAAGAACAAAGAACAAAAAGGCATAGAGGAGGCCAAATGCTCCAGAAGCTCTCAGGTTTTAAAAATTCATATATCATAAGAGTAAGAACCTTTCAAAGCTAGTCATTGTCAGTAGTGATGGTCATTTGGTTGAAGCGTGAGCACATGAGTGAGAAAGGAACAAAACTGGACCCGCTACTTGTACCAACTGGTTGTAAAAAAAGGTACCTATGATATTAAACAAATAAGTTATAGATATTTTTATTAATGCATTTCCTTATTTGATTTGCCTGTGTTGTGAGGTAAGCTATTCCATGGTGTTGTATTTGCATCTTAACAGGTTAACTGAAATGAAGAATTTCATGATAAAATACAGGCCGCAAGTAACAAAATTATTTGCAGAGTCAGTCTCACTGTCTGTGTGTTGCATACAGTAAAATAAGCTATGGTAACTCTTGAATATCTCTTGAATATAATTTATTGGCAATGAGTATATAATATGGTTGGGGGGCGGTATGGGCAGGCAGAGGAGTCTGGTCAGGCTGCTGGATGTCTCTGCACATAAATGTTCTAGAGCTGAGAGCAGTCGACCTCGCTCTGCAACATTTTCTCCCTGTGCTCCGCAACAAACGTCCTTGTCCACACAGACAACATGTCAGTGGTTGCATATGTGAACCACCAGGGAGGGCTTCGGTCCCCGGGGTTACACCGCATAACCTTTCAGCTGCTGATCTGGGCACAGAGGCACCTCTTGTCCCTCAGGGCTGTTCATCTCCCGGGAGTGATGAACTGTGTAGCGGACCTCCTCTCCCGTCAGAATGGCGACTGCACCCTCAGGTGGTACAGCGCATTTGGGAACGCTTCAGGGAAGCACAGGTCTACCTCTTTTCCATGGCAGAGACGACCCATTGCCCCCTGTAGTTCTCCCTCCGCAGCTGCGGAGATCCATAAGGCTTTGACGCCTTAGCACACAAATGGCCCAAAGCGCCTTTATACACTTTCCCGCATATACCGCTGCTCCCTGCCTTCCTCTAGAAGGTCAGGAGAGAGGAAGCGACATTTCAGAATAGAATGAGAGCGCTGCGTCAGTCTGACCAGCTCTTCGTTTGTCATGGCGAATGGACCCGAGGTCAAGCCCTCTCTAAGCACCATTGGATTGTGGACACAGTTTCGACTGCGTATACTAATACCGGCCTGAGAGGGTGGCCGCGCACTCAACCAGAGGTGTGGCTATGTCATGGGCCCCCTTCAGAGGTGCCTCGTTGACCGATATATGTACTGCAGCTAGCGGGAGTACCCTGCATACGTTTACCAGGTTCTACCGACTTAATGCCGTTGATCCCTCTGTGCCTTTAATAGGCACCAGGGTCCTTGAGGTTGCACGCTCACACCACCAACACTAGATGGTGGTAGCGAGATGTCCCTCAGATGCTGTCTGTTCATTCTCCCTCACGACGGCTCTGGTATACTTTCCCGAAAGTATAATTGGCGGTCATCTTCCAATTGAAAGGGAGCGATAGGTTACGGATGTAACCCTGGTTCCCTGAAAGAGAAGATGACCACCAACCTTGTGAGGTCGCATCACTCACACTCGCAGGTTCAATGCAAAAGAGATATCTTCGCGCAGTGACTATTTATTACCTCGGCGAGGCGGAACCAAGGACATCACTCTGCGGAGGGGCCTATCGGCAGCTTTGATATAAAATACTCAATGAATACCTGACAAGCAGGCATATCCCAAAAGTATCATTGGCGGTCATCTTCTCTTTCATGGAACAGGGGTTACATCCGTAACCTATCAATTTAGATTATGATTATCTGCAGTTTCATGATACTTAGTTATAATTTTGTATTAACAGACTTGTTCTTTATTTTGCAGGGATATGGTAAATGCATGGTTTGCTGAGAGAGTTCATTCCATCCCAGCCCCCAAAGAAGGAACCAAACTGCTGACAGAACCCAGCCCAATCCACCAAACAGCTCGACCAGAGAATACCACACCAGGGACTCCTATCAGGAAAATCTCAGCTTCAGAGTTTGACAGGCCCCTGAGGCCCATTGTTGTCAAGGACTCTGAGGGTGCCTTGACTTTCGTCTATGATTCAGAAAAGGTACAGACGCCTTTGAAACCACAGAGACTTGGGGCAGGAGATGGACCTGTGAGCAATCAGTGCACCAGACTCCTGGAACTGGTGAAGGACATCTCCACCCACTTGGATGTCACAGCACTCTGCCACAAAATCTTCCTGCACATAAACGAACTCATAGATGCTGACCGCTACTCGCTCTTCTTGGTCTGTGAAGACAGCTCCAATGAGAAATTCCTCATCAGCAGGCTGTTTGATGTGGCAGAGGGCTCCACGCTAGAGGAAGCTTCAAACAACTGCATACGGCTGGAGTGGAACAAGGGCATTGTGGGCCATGTGGCAGCTACTGGACGGCCATTAAATATAAGAAGCGCCTATGAGGTACACCCGACACTATTTTAACTGGCTGGTAATAAAGAAGGACACTTTGCAATTATACTGTGAAAAAAAAAAAAAATCACTGTAGAACAATGAAACTAACCTGGTAGCTCAAGCATTTTTTTGTAGCATAAACAATAGATGACAGGATGATAGATGGCATCCAACAAATTGATTAGGTTTTCTTCCACACACAGCATCAGTGGTCCTCAGCAACATAATGTTTGTTCATACTCCTGCATTGTAATACTGTTTGCAAGGTTCATTTTAGCTGCAATGATGAAATTAAGAGATCCTAATGCCACGTTATGAAATGCGGCACTGTGTTTTCAGCAAAGCAATATGAGCACAGTAGCGGTACCTTGCAGCCTGTAAAAATAGGGATTTTTCATTTGTGCCTCCAGGGGTGTCATTATTTTGGCTGCAAAGATGTTCCCATCTTCTCTGCTTTTACTCAGAGGGGAATGAATCTTTGACTGAAATCTTGTCAGGTGTACTCTTCATGGGTTGTATTTATAAAGCATATTCATCTCCTTGAGCATTTATAATGTTTTAGCTGCACTTAAAAGCTGTACTTATTTTATGTCCCACATTCATAAAGCATGTTTATCTTTACATGCATCTAAGAAGGGCTTGTTTAACTTTTGTTCAGCACTTCCACACGTGTGCACTTTAAATTAACATTGCTAGTCTTCTATATTTGGCCATTTCTCAATGAAAGGGTGTTTAAGTACTACTATTTTCTACTAGCAAGTCACACTTAACTCAGATGTGTACGTTTCCAGCTCTTAGCCAGTTAAACACCCAGTCTTGACAAGTGGATCTTAGGTTCTGACTGGAAGTCCAAGTAGCTAGTTTTAAAGGAACCAGTTGCTTTCCTATCTTTATTGAATTCTGTTACCTAATTCCTGTTCTGTTTTGCTAATGCATGAACTGGAAATATAACTGTAGAGTGTCACTATAGCAACTTCAGTAGGGCAGTGAAAAAAAAAAAACACAAACACATACACATTTTAGTAGTTTTCATACCATAGATCTCTCGTTATGCTGATAACGATTGCAGTGCCATTTATAAAAGACATCAGATCTGCTGTCAATTAACAGTAGACTATATGCTGTTTTTGACGGAGATTAACATGTGCTGGTACATACCTGCTCCTCTGTAGATTCTGCAGGGGTCACTTTCTTTGAGCCTATTAAGGATTGCTTGATTTTGTAACTTTTTTTTTATCTGGCAGAGATGGGACTTTCAAACTAATTTAACTGTCACATAGTAACAGTTTTCAAAGATGGTGTTTCAGCCATAGAAGATTCATTTAATTTATTTCAAGCGAGAGTTTAAAGTAGATAAAGTGAAGTCTAAGAGCCATAGAAAAAAGTAGCTGAAAACAACACTACACTAAAGCTATGATTGCTATCTGTACCCAGGTGTAGTGGCTTGGTAGTGGTTTATGAGAGAATGTCAAGTTATGCCTTTACCTTGGTAATTTTGTATTGAAACTTAATCTTGAGAAAATAGAAACCAATATTTGCGTGGACCCCCGATAAAAAGCACTAGTTCATGAAGTCAATTTGTATATGCCTGTAAGCACAACAGTTGAATGTTGTCCTGGATTTTTTTTTATTTTTTCAGCTCTTGACATTTTTAAACTGAAATTTAAAATTGTTAAAGATTCCTAAAAATAGAACAGTGATAAATGTTGTCTCTTTTGATATGAGTTTGTATACATAGAAAATAGGATTTAAAATGTTTTTGTAGTGTATTTGTAATGCCATTCATCTTCCAGGACCCTAGATTCAATGCTGGAGTTGACCAAATTACAGGTTACAAGACCCAAAGTATTCTGTGCATGCCGATAAAGAACCACAGGGAAGAGGTAAATCAATTCATTTCCTAATAATGGACCCTTTTCACCAACATTGTTATGATGGATTAAATAGTGTTATATGCATGACATTTATAGACTGTTGTTACAGAAGCCAGTATCAGTCAAGAACAGTTTTATGAATATCAAACTGCATTGAATTTATCAAAAAATAAAATCTTTAAATAGTTTATGAGGTTTTGTTTTTAAAAAAAGTAATACTATTATAATATATGTTTTTACACATTTCATTTAAATAACCACCTATAGTGGAATCCCAAAACGAAATAGTTATTTTAGATGCAGCTAAAATTTGTGTACAGTTAATATGGTAATATCGCCTTGCTCTTAATTTTAGTACAATACTGTATTAAAATCCAATGCAATTGCACAATGAAATTTTAGTTTGGTATGCAATGTTTTAAATAAGAAAAATATGACAAGTGAAATTCCTGCCACTGTATGTAGTGAGCTTAGGCATTCACAAAGTAGTTAAGCTCTTTTATATAAACTATTTTATTGATTTCAGCCTATGCTTTTAGATTTTCTTTTCATCTTTCTCTTTTTTCTTATCTTCATCAGGTCGTGGGTGTTGCTCAGGCTATAAACAAGAAATGTGGAAAGAATGGCACATTTACAGAACAAGATGAAAAGGTGAGTTCTTTTTTCACTCAAGGTAGAAATGAATAGGGATTCCTTGTTTGCCAGAAATAAAATTCCACAGTGAGAATTGCTGTGGATATAACATGTAGCATAATTCTAAAGTAAAAAAACAACACTCTTTTATGTAAAATAGTTTATCTTTGTAGTACAATATTTGTTTTTGCAAGGTCTTATAAGTTACTAGGTTGTATGTAGGGCATAGGTGGGTGGGCAAACTGAAGTTGTTTTAGTCCTCTGAGAAATGGTGCCTTTGCCTTTCTTCTTGCTTATAAATAGGACCCATTGAGTTAGTTTTTGCCTATAATGAAATAACTTTACTTAAAATAGTCATTTCTTGCTAGCTTTAAAATATTTGTATTGTTTTCTTTAAATATTGGGGCAAGTTTTTGCACTTGCTTTGGATGTGGTACATTATTGTTCTAGCCCAATAATATGTGTCTGTGCAGCAGACACAATAAAAAAAAACTACATAAATGTTTTTTTTTTATTATTTGAGAGACACAAAACGTTGTAACCATTACCGCATGGTTATTTACCTCCTAAAGATCCGGAAACCTGAATAAATGATACCAAAGCTGCTTGACTGATCCTGTGACGCAGTCATGGCCAGTCCCCGAGGACAGAAGAAGACTGCGCTCACAGATCTTTGGAATCTGCTGTAATCAGCGACCTTGAAGGTTAATGGTTACATTTTTATTTCAGGGAACCCGGGTTATGATAATAACCTAATGTTCCCTTTCGAGTACGAAATGTAACCATTATTGCATGAAGTTATACCAAAGCTGTCATAAGGGCAATATGCTACAAGGCTAAGCGGAACCCCAGTAACAAGTAGCTAGGGTTAAAAAATTGAGGGAGAACTCACCTCTATGCCTGTGTTGTAAGGGTCGACTGAGAAGCCACCCTTAATAATCTAGTTCGAAAGCCAGGGTTTTGAGGATCCAGTAAACTGCCTGCAGTGCCAAAACATTGATGTGGAGACCCTGCTAAGGGGTTTTCCACACACCGTGTGGACCCCTGTCATTCCACACAGCGCCCCAGCCTAGGTTGGAAGCGTCCGTGGTGACAACCTCTCTCCTGGTGACTCTGCCCAGCACTACCTAGTTCTGTTGAACCTGGCCTGCAGAAGGCACATGCGCAGGAGACCCAATGAAAGGGTCTGGGAAGCTGCTGCCATCAAGTCCAGAAGTCTCTGGAACATCACTACCGTGAACGCTCTGTTGAGCTGAAAGACAATTTCTAAACAGGTGGCTATTCTCTGTACTCTGCCGTCCTACAGAGTGGACAGCATTGACCTGTAGTCCAAGCACACTCCTAGATAGGAGGCAGTCTGAGTAGGCATGAGCTGGCTCTTCACGTGAAGGCCCAACCGTTGAAGGTGGCTGGTGTCCAGCTCCGTGTGGGCCTCTGCCTGTGCTGGAGACTGGGCACAAATGAGTCCGCCGTCCAGATAATTGAGCACTCTGGTGTCTTTGAGTCTCAATGGGGCCAGGATAACTTCCATGCACTTTGAGAAGGCACGGGGAGCTAGAGAGAGGCCAAATGGCAAGACACAGAACTCGTATGCTGTTCACTGGTTTTATGAGGATGTGGATATAGACGTCTTTGAAGTCCACCGTGATGAACCAGTCATCTGGCCTGATTGACTGCAACAGGTGTTGAATCGTCAACATTTTGAGCCTCAGATACAGGTTGACCTGTCTAAGGTCGATGATCAGACTGAGGCCACCATCCCGCTTGGGGACTAGGAAGTAGCTGGAGTAGAACTGTAGGGGTCTATCATGCGAATAGCCTGTTTTTGCAGCAGAGCTGCTACCTCCTGAGACACCACCACAACATCTTGCGGGTCCGTGACTGATATTGGAGTCATGACCCAAAAGGGAGGGGGACTGTGCTTGAACTGCAGAGAGTAGCCAGTTCGAATGGTAGTAAGCAAACAGATGTCCATGGTGCACTGTTGCCAATACTCCAGATGGCTTCCTGAGAAGGGGCCCTGGGTCTTTGGCAGCAAACTCCTACGGCTGCTGCTCAGCTTGTGGCTTGGGCTGAGGCTTTTGTCATGTGTCTCGGCCATAACAGAAAAGACCTGCAGTTTGCCCGTGCATGGTGGAGAGCTTTTGTTTTGTAAAACTGTATATTTTGGTTTTGTGTAATAAAAGCTGAGCATTGTAGCATCTCAGTTTCACCCGCCAGTACTGCCTCTGGTTTGACTCCTAGAGGCGCTATATCCCACCCACATTTGTGAAAGAGATGGCTGCAAGGGTGACATTAGACCAAGAAATGAATCCAAACCAAGGCAGGTACTGGCGTGTGAAAATGAGACGCCACGGCGCTCAGCTTTTATTACACAAAACAAAAATAAACAGTTTTACAAAACAAAAACACTGATGCAAACAAAAGGGCACGTTGGCCAAACAAATAGACATACAAAAATAACAACTATTACAAGTATAGTGCTGGGTTTTAGAGCCAGCACATCTAGAAATTGTTATTATTTTCCTCCTTTCTCTCTCGTTTACGTACCTCCTTCCAAATACTCTCCACCATGCACTGGCAAACTGCAGGTCTTTTATATTATGGCCGAGGGGTTAACTAGCTAGTAATTATCTTATTACCCCTCGGCCATAGCCTGCAATAGTTTAATTAAGTCTGCATGATTGTCAGCTAGTTAAATAATCAGTAGCTGACAGTCACGCATTCTCACAAGGAATTTAAAACAATAAATAATACCATAATAATACTATGGCGGACAGCATCTCGCTCATCCGGCTAAACAATAATAAAATACAAATAACATCGCTTTTCACCGTCATAGATATTTACATAAATCATAATACAAATAAATCATAAAAATATCACACAAATATACATAGGGCGGACACTGCCACACAGCATAAATAAATTACCATATAAATTGTGTTATGACACGCTGGCTCGTGTGTGACGTCACACCAGGAAGAGGATGGGCCCAGTTTAGTGAATGCGCTGCTGTGTCGGTTTATTATAAATGAACAAATGAAAAGGTTGAACAAAAACACAAACACTAATACAAAGCAAAAGACGCAATGGCCAAAACAGACAAACAGAACACAGAACAAACAAACATATATCGTGCTGGTTGTAAACCAGCACGCGTAGCAATTGTTTATATCCAAGCTCTTACTCCTCACCACTTTCGTTCTGTGCAGTATTATGAACATAGACCAGGTTGCTTGTTGCGTTTGCTTTTAAATCATGCTTGGTGTAATGAAATATTAAGAATGTTAGATAAAATGGATGGTATTGTATCTTGAAAAGAAGAGAACGATCAGTAAACCTGCAGCAGACAGTGTGCAGGGATTTAGAAGAAAGTTGCTTTAGTGATTAATGTCTCCTCATCTTGAAACTTAAAAGAATTCCTTTCTAGTGATTTTTCTTTTGTTAAGAGTTGACACATTTTTGATAAAGCACATCAATCAGAACACTATATTGGTAACAGCCAAGGTGGATACATCAGCTAGATGGGATATTCTGTGATTTACAACTGCAAACTGCATTTTAAATTCCTCACTGGATAGAAAGCAGACTTTGTATATTAAAAAAAAAAAAAATACTGAAATATATCATTAGAAGCTATATCATTAGAAGAAAATGAAAAGTGGCATACATTTTTTTTTATTTACATTTTGTTACTGCTGGTCCTTTATCAAAGTGGAAGATACTGTATGTAGCTCGTCTCTTTTGAATGCATATGTTGGTCAGTTATTCATTTAAAGACTAGCAACCCAGGTTTTTCTAATTAGTATATTTTAGCCTAGGAAGATTGAATAATCTTCATTTGATAAACCTACAATAATGGTACATACTGTTATATGGGCAGATCACAGCATTACTAGCAATGAAAACACAGTGGATTTGGAACAGAGGTCCTGATGCACTTGTACTACTCATATAAATGTTTATCATGGAAAATGTTCACAATCATTTTTGCATTTTCCCCATTCTTTTCCCATGTTTATATTAAGTTGTGGGAGGGTGTGGGGATTCACTGAACACACTGGAGTCAGAGAGTTTATTTGCAACGCCACACAGGCGCCCAAGATTAATTCAAAGCACAAGGGGGCACCCTTGTGCCGTGGAGAAGAATACCAACAATGGTAACTTAGTGGTGCTTGGACAGTTCGTGTTACACACCCACTGGTGCTGCAAAATAACAGCCTACAAACAAAAGGCGAAAGCAAAAGAGAAAATAAACACTGATAATAAAACTACAAAAAAGGTGCTGCTACACACAGTGTACCGCGGCCTCCACTATTCGGAGAGACCCGGGTTTCAGTGACACTCTCCTTTTCCCTCGCTATCACTCAGCTTCCCTGAGCTAAACTATAATACCGTCCCAGTAGGGGTACGTGATAAGGAATTAATATTGTTGCGGCTGTCTTGCTCAGCCGGGCTTGCTTGCCCCTTTCTCACACTCCAGCTGTGTTTTCTCTCTGAAGGAATAGCAGAGCGTAATTTTTATTGTCCCCCCCTAGACCCGCCTCCTGACCATTCAGAGAGAGAGCCACGTGACACACCCTCACCCAACCTCTCTGTGTCATTGCCATGATTGGCAGGCGGATCCTACAGGGCTTCCGACCCCCCCCTGCAGGATCACGATAGCCAGATAGCCAGCACAGGTCTCCCCTGTTAAATAAGTATTTAGCATAGTTTACCATGGTTATCCATGCTGTACCATGCTCTCACTGTGGTTTATTACACTTTGTAATAGATTACTGTGATGTGTTGGTTATCCATGCTGTACCATGCTCTCACTGTGGTTTATTACAATTTGTAATAGATTATTGTGATGTGTTGGTTCATACAATTGGTAACACTAATAATATTAACGTTGTAGTACTATTCTATCAACTAAGTGAATATTATAGCACCTATAAGTAATAACAACATATTGAAACACCATTCTGTCAAATCTAATTTCTTTGTTATCTACTTTGTCCAGGACTTTTCAGCCTATCTAGCATTTTGTGGAATTGTTCTTCACAATGCCCAGCTGTATGAGACTTCACGGCTTGAAAACAAACGCAATCAGGTATTATCTGTGGGGTAAAAGGGAAGATGCAATTATTTTAATTTGGAAGAAAGGCTGTACGGTAAGCCATTAGGAAATTAAATCTATTACAGTTCCATGTAGTGTGTGCATCTCCATTTGACTCATAATTCAAAGTGATCACCTGTGATGAACTATCTATTGGGAGAAAAACAATTGAAATTAAAGAGTCAGTAGCGTGGTTACAAAAAATATTGCATTACGCATCCCCAGGTATTGCTACAACTGTTTAAATAACGTACCTGTCATTTTTCTTTTCATTGTTAACATCCTGACAGCTTTTTACACTTATAACTTTAAAGTTTGTTTCAAAGCTGTTTTCAAAATGGCTGCTCTAGTGCACTGATAGCGTAAGGATTATTGCCCACATTGTCAAACAGATAACACAGCAATTACGATCCATGATGTGGTACGGAACAGAAAAGCCAGAACACTTGTTGTTACATTTGTTGGTTTTTTTAATTGCTCTTACTGCAGTGTTTTAGAGGACAGATCTCTCATCCCAGTGCACTAGAGCAGCCATTTTGAAAAGAGGTTTGAAACAGACTTTAATACCCCTTCTCCACTGGCACATCCGACCCATGAGGGCTCGGTACGGTATGGGTATGGGTGGTTCTCCACTGGCTATTTGTCGGGCCGAGCGAGAACCAAACAGTGAAACTCTGGCCTCACAAGACATCTGACTCTGGCTGCGAGCCGAGCCGAGCCAGGTGCAGGGTTAGGGATTTTCATCATTACGTTACATCAGTTAGTACACTCCAGAAAGAAAACAAACATGGAAGGCGAGTGTGATGAGGTAAAAGGGAACTCACACAATCAAAAACACAAAATTCTACCAAATTTCTCATCCTTGACCTTTATTATATTAATATAAAGAAAAACCAGATACCGCTGTACCATACATACAACTACATACCATACATACAACTACATACCATACATACAACTACATACCATACATACAACTACATACCATACATACAACTACAGCTCTCCTTGCGCTCGCGCAGCTTCTTTTTTTTTAGGCACCCAAACAAAAAACAACAACTACCCTTAAACAGGGTTTCTTTGGCAAATCATATTTTTAAAACCTTCTTTTTTCCTTTTCAACAGAACTAACTGAACTATAGTAAGTCAATATAATCAGTAAAATTTGTGGATTATAAAGACATTCCTAAATATATTTACAAAATATAGCGATACAAGATAAAGCTGTACTGTTTGTATATTAACTTTTGAACACCATTTATTTGCGCAAAATGAGTTAATTAATAACAATTGTCTTTTGTTGCGTGTGACGTCAGTAGCATGGCTTGGCTCTGGCGTGGCTCGGCTGTACAGTGGAAAAGAGGCATAAGTTATAAGTGTAAAAAGTTGTCAGGATGTTAACAATGAAAAGAGAAATTACAGGCACATTATTTAAACAGTTGTAGCAACATGTGGGAACATATAATGCTATATTTTTTTCTGAACCCCGCTACTTACTCTTTAAAGCTAACGGTAGGGTTTGTCAAATAAAATTGAAATGATGGATCAAAAACTTGTCAAACCTGTAAATTCCTATGCTGTGAGCGATCTGACATGTAATAACACCATGGCAGAAAAAATGAGTTTACGCATGGAAAAAGCATAGTAACTTAAAAATAGCTGTAAATTCAAGGTTAATGGGTTGTCTGTCAGTGCTTTAAATTCTTTCCTTTTCTCTGTCATCCCTGCACTAGGTGTTGCTTGACTTAGCCAGCCTCATTTTCGAAGAGCAGCAGTCCCTTGAAGTGATACTGAAAAAGATTGCAGCTACAATACTGTCCTTCATGCAAGCTCAGAGGTGTACCATTTTCATAGCAAACGGAGACATTTCAGTAAGTCTCGAAAAATATAATCTTTGCAATAGCAGTAATATTGCTTCTAATTCAGTACACATTGAAATGTATCTTGCTGTTCTTAGTGCTGTAAAAGTATCTGTAGATCTATTACAGGTCTGTCTAATGGTAAACGGACACAAAAGAGAGGTAGCACAAAATGTGCAGGTTGAATACATTGGGTAATAGGTATTAAGGGAGGGTAATAACAAGAGTGGTGTTCAACTTATTTTTCAATAACTTCCTTTCTCTTATTGAAGTGTAAATTATCAGACTAAATTGCATTTCAGAACTCATTTTCCAGTGTCTTTCATATGGAATATGAGGAGCTTGGTGAATCTGCAGAAGTTCCAAAAAGGTAAAATAATGCAAAATAAAAACGTAATTATTTTTCAATTGTTGCACACATTTACATCATTGAAAAAGTCCTTTTCAGTTGCTGCTGTTCCCACCACCACCCTAGTAGGATAAAGTTAAAGTGGTTAAAACATTGATACCACTGGAGAAAAAGTGCAGGATAAAACCTGTAAAGGAAATGCATTGTTGTGGCCCGAGTAGCAGAAGGATATGAAGACAGGTGAGGGAAGCCTGGAACAGAGAATAAACTCTTTGCTCTAGGAAAGTCCAGGTAGCAAGTGTTCTTACAAGACCCAGCACTCAGGGAGTGAGGCCACTGGTTTCACACCCAGTTACTGAAACTTGCTACAGGGGCATCTAGATTAACTTGTTTAGAGTAAAAGGTCACTTGTTTTAGAATATAAAACAGGATAGAATATAAAACAGGGTGTGAAATGAATTTCATTAGTAAAATACAACCAATAGTCTAATGTAGTGGTACAGTATCAATTAGATTTCAATTTTAATGAGTTCGAAACTACATTTCCATAAAAAAGATGTCACCTTTCCTACTAATCGAGAAACACAGTTTAGGCCGTAAATCTACATTTAATAGATTCAAGTTTAAACCTTCCTGTAGCAAAGTGGTTAATAGTGTGCAGGTGCAGGTGATTAAAGAACAGACAGACAATTGTAATCCAGGTGCAAAGGTTTGTTTAATTTGTTTTTGTCCAGTGCCTGACAGCGAAAAAATAGTAAACAATAATAAAGGTAAGTAATACAGCAGCATGTATTACTTAATTTATAATCCCCGGGTTTGCCCCGCAAATAATAGTCCTGTTTTTATTATACACCCACACAAAACACATACACAAGTCTGTTAGTGCGTGAATTAGTGCTAGTGGTGCAAATACAGTTATAGTGATACGAGTGCAGTGCTGTTCCGGGTTTTTGCTGGCCTCTGGCGACAGCTCCGGAGCATGTTAGCTGTCTAGTGAATACAAACAAACAAAGAGACAGAACAGAACAAACACTCACAATTATTTCACCAAACACAGGTCCTTCCGGGTCACTTATTAAATAATCCAAATGAAAGAACAGATAACATTGCTTCGACCCCTATTTATACTGTCACTCATGACCCCTTGGTAAATGATTGCAGCTGCTTTTTATGATCTGCAGCTGCCACATAATTTCCCCTCTGGGTCAATGAGTTCATGTACCGAAGCCCTGCCACTTTTCTACGTTCCCGTTACTTAACACCCACACAGGTCGAGAGGGAGGTTTACCACCAAGACTTTCTGTCACATATCCCACCGCTCAAAGTGGAGCCGAAGGAACACTCGGCTGAATCTACCTTTCCCATTACTCCCCCCTCCCGGGAAAAATAATCCACATTTTGGTGGTCTTTCCCTTCATGATGTACCATGTGGTACATGAAGGGCTGCAATGCCAGATACACCAAGTTATCCGGGCATTGCTATCCTTCATTGTGCTTAACCACTTGAGTGGGTCGTGGTCTGTGACAAGATCAAATGAATGTCCCAGCAGGTAGTATCGTAAGGAGTGAGTAGCCCATTTAATGGCGAAACACTCCTTTTTGACTATGGACTAGTTGCGCTCCCGAGGGAGCATCTTTTTGCTGATATACAATATCGGGTGTTCTACTCTGTCAACCTTTTGGGACAAGACAGCACCCAAACCCAGATCCGACACATCGGTGTGGAGGATGAAGCTCTTGGTGAAATCTGGTTTGATGAGAGTGGGAGCCTGGCAGAGTCTTCGCTTAACGGTATCAAACGCCCACTGACATTCAGCTGACCACTTAATTAAATTTGGAGCACTCTTTTTGGTGAGGTCAACTAAAGGGTTAACCACTGTGGCATACTTGGGGATAAAGCGGCTGTAATAACCGGCTAATCCCAGTAGTGACCTCACCTGAGTCTTGGTTTTGGGGATCGCCACATCTACCAAAGCCTGGATTTTGGTGACAACGGGTTTCACCCTTCCATTCCTCATTAAAAATCCCAAATATTGAGTTTCTGATTTAGCAAACGTGCATTTTCGCATGTTAGCTGTCAGCCAAGCTACCCTTAGAGACTGAAGGACGACTGTAACGCTAGCCAAATGCTCTCGCCAGGTGGAGCTGTAAATAACCACGTCATCAATATATGCTGCTGCATATTCATGATGTGGGCCTAAAACCTGGTCCATCAGTCTCTGAAAGGCAGCGGGCGCACCATGTAGCCCAAACGGCATGGTTTTAAAGTGAAACAGCCCTTCTGGTTTTGAAAATGCGGTTTTCTCTCTAGAACTGCGGGTTAAGGGGATCTGCCAGTATCCCTTTGTCAAGTTCATAGTAGAGATACATTTCGCCTTTCCCAGTCTATCTAGAAGTTCGTCGACTCGAGGCATAGGGTACGCATCAAACTTGGCAATAGCGACTCCTGGAAGGTTCAATCACACCAAGTTCGAGCATGTCCCATACCTCTTTGTAAACGCCACTTTGTCGACTTTCTGGGATCTGGTAAGGTCTCTCTCGTACTGTGACACCTGGTGGAGAGATAATGTCATATTCAACTAAGTTAGTTCTGCCGGGCAAGTCAGAAAAAAACATCACTGAACTCCTCAATAAGCTTACACAGCTCCCGTTGCTGATCCGGAACCAATTGTTCCCCCATTGAAATGATTTTAGTGCTAGGGGTCTCTGGACAGGGGCCTAAATCATGGGCTATAAATAAAACCTCCCTCGCCTGCCAGGGTTTTAATAAATTTGCTTGATAAATTTCACGTTCATTACGGCGATCGGCTGTCTAATTTCATAATTCACCTTTCCTATGGCCCGAATCACTTCATATGGCCTGCCATTTAGCATATAATTTCGATTCTGAGGAGGGAAGCTGCAGCATTACCTTGTCTCCTGGTCGAAAGGTTCAAATTAATGCATTTTTATTATAGTGCTGCTGTTGCCGGTGCTGAGCCGATTTGATGTTGTCCTGGGCCAAACGACCGACCAAATCCAGGTGATCTCTCACTAGGAGCATATGCTTCACTACGTTTTTGGACGAGTCTTTGTGCTCCTTCCACCCCTCTCTCAACAGATCGAGGATGCCGCAAGGCTGTCGGCCGTATAGAGCTGAAAGGGGGAGAACCCTGTTGAGCTCTGCGGCACCTCTCTAACTGCAAAAAGGAAGTAGGGAAGAAGTGATGCTCAATGTTTTTGCTCTTGCGTTACAAAACGTCTCAGCATATGCTTCAAGGTCTGATTAAATTGTTCCACCAAACTGTCCGTCTGTGGATGATAAACAGATGTCCCGATGAGACGTATTTTTTATATTTTATATACCTGCTGTAACGTGTTAGACAAGAAGTTAGTCCCATGATCAGTCAAAATCTCCTTGGGGATCCCTACTCTAGCCATAATCTATTACAGCGGCACTAGTGGACCTCAATGGAACTGCATTAATTTAACCAATTCTCTATCATTTGGCCAGTCTCGACCCAGAATTATTGGGCGTGGTAGCCTTGCCGCCACCCCAACTACCAGATGGCGTTTTATCAGTCCTACCGATAAATATACTTTTAGGGTGGGGTATGTCGTCGTATCTCCATGGATGCAGGAGATCGCCACTTGGCCTCGTGGCTGCCATGACACACCACACAAGAGAGCTGCTTTAATGAAGGTCTGCTCACACCCGATTTCCACTAATGTGTGGGTTGTCACCTTGCCTAAAACTGCATTAACAATACAAGACCCCTCCCGACCACTTTCCCCGTGCTTACCCGCTCCAGATGCCCAATTGCACGCTGCCACATTACACTCCATTGCTGATGGGCATGACCTGGCCTGGTGCCCCTGTTGGTTGCATCTAAAACAGATAGGAGAGAAGGAGGGAACATTGGTTATACATTTGTCACATTGCTGGTATGGCAACGGGGCCAGGGTAGCAGTACCATGAAGAGGAGGCAAGGTTGCCCATTGGGGCCTGAGATCTAGGAGATCTAGGTCCCGGTGTTGTAGGTGGAGCAGGGAGAGGAGGTGGTGTGCAGCTGCTCTGGTGGACGGGAGCTGTGGCCAGGTTGTTGTGGGTTGAGTCCAGGGAGTCCTCAAAATCCTCCACCAGTTTTATTGCTGCTTCCAGGGTGGTGGAGTTGTGGCACCGTATCCATACCTGGGTTTCAGCGCCAACCACATGGCAGAATTGCTCCACTGCTATGGCTTCGCCCATTTGCAGACCCGTTTTCTGGGTGGGGCTTAGCCAGTGCACCATGTGGTCACACAACTGCTGCGCAACCAGCCTGGGGCGTGTATCTGGGGATCTTCGGTTCTCCCGGAATCATACTCTGTACGTTTCCTCCGTGATGTTGATCCGGCGTAGGATGGCTCGCTTTACCAGGTCATAGTCGGTGGCATCGGTGTCCATCATGGCCTGATACGCTGCATGAGCCTCCCCGATCAGACAGGATCCCAGCTGGCTCGCCCAGTACATTCTGGGCCATGATGCGGTGGTAGCCAGCCGCTCGAAAGCGACCAGATAAGCCTCGGGGTCATCCTCCGCCATCATTTTCATTGCCCGTGCCCTTGGGGCCATCATCAAGGGTGCCGTAGGTACCACAATCTGGACTGCCAGACCAACCTTCTCCACCAACGCTGTGTACCGCTCCTCTCTCCATCCCTCCGCAGCCTCCTGTCTGCTGTCCAGCATCTGCAGCAACTCTGAAAGTGCTGCGTGATCCATAATTATTATTTGTTTATTTAGCAGACACCTTTATCCAAGGTGAACTATGCATCAGCTGCAGAGTCACTTACAACTACGTCTCCCCCGAAAGACGGAGCACAAGGAGGTTAAGTGACTTGCTCAGGGTCACGCAATGAGTCAGTGGCCGAGGTGGGATTTGAACCGGGGACATCCTGGTTACAAGCCCTTTTCTTTAACCACTGGACCACACAGCCTCCTATGCAACCCCACTGCTAACACCACGTGTGGCAAAGTGGTTAATATTGTGCAGGTGCAGGTGATTAAAGAACAGACAGACAATTGTAATCCAGGTGCAAAGGTTTGTTTTATTTGTTTTTGTCCAGTGTCTGATGGCGAAACAAATAGTAAACAATAATGAAGGTAAGTAATACAGCAGCGTGTATTACTTAATTTATAATCCCCAGGTTTATCCTGCAAATAATAGTCCTGTTTTTATTATACACAAAACACATACACAAGTCTGTTAGTGCGTGAGTTAGTGCTAGTGGTGCAAATACAGTTATAGTGATACAAGTGCAGTGCTGTTCCGGGTTTTTGCTGGCCTCTGGCGACAGCTCCAGAAGCTTGTTTGGTTTCTAAATGGGCTTGCTACAAAATGTGTTTTCATGAAATTTCAGTCCACATACTTTTGCTAAATATGGAGCGCAATGTATCATCGCTAAAAAATTTCTAAAAAAATCAGGAGTCCGTATATGAGAAAGAACAGATTATGTGAAGAGGAGTAGACTAGAGAACTTAGTATTGTTTTGCTGCCAGAAAAATAAATGATTATTTATTAGAATTTTATTTTTTTTTAAAAGTGAGAGGCCATAAAGCATATCTTTCCAGGGCTTGTAATGTATATCCTTTCTGCTCAGCTTTGAAGCAAAGCCAGTCTCAGAACTGACATAGTCAGAATATATGTCAGCTGTTTTTTTTGGCTGTTGCTTTGATTGAGTCAGCCATAATCGGTTGATTACAGAGACTACAACACTTTTCTTGTATCTTAGTGGCCATCTCCAGTTGTATTTGTTTTACACATCAGATGTTAACATGAAGTATTTTTTTTTTCTAATGATCTAATGAGAAATGTATAATGTTTTATTTATTTTATTGTCAAAATCTCATCCAGTTTTCTTTTCTCTATGGCTTAATGTGATGTGCAGTGGAAACATGCAAGTGCACTGTAAATATGTGTAATAGTTCCTCTCCAATCTGTGCTAGTGGCTCTTATACTCTGCTCAGTGGGAATGAAATGTCAGTGTGCCCTAAATGCGAGACAAAAATAACCACTTTTTTTTAAAGGAATAACAAATAATTAAATTCTCAGACCCTGTCTGCTAGTATTCTTTTTTAGTTAGATACATTTAAACATTCTGTTTTGGTGAATCTCTATGATTTGTTTTCTGTCTTTTTAAATTCAAACTTAGTGGTTTTCCTCACATCCCTATGTAAGTAAATAATGGTGAATAATTACAAAATGAACTTCAGCTGTTTTTATGTTACTAAACCAGGAACTGTGACGTAAGCAAAATCAACTACATGTACGCACAATATGTGAAAAATACCATGGGTCCCCTTAATATTGGAGACATCAGTAAAGACAAGAGGTTTCCCTGGACGGTAAGTAAACACTGAAGAATCAATTGCCCTGTATTTTTGTTGGTTTTTGAAGATCTTAAAGAGTAAGTAGCGGAGTTCTGAAAAATATAGCGTTACATGTCCCCACTTGTTGCTACAACTGTCTAAATAACATACCTGTCATTTTTCTTTTCATTTTTAACATCCTGACAGCTTTTTACACTTACAACTTTAAAGTCTGTTTCAAAGCTCTTTTCAAAATGGCCGCTCTAGTGCACTGGGGTTTGAGATCTGTCCTCTAAATCACTACAGGAAGAGAGATAAAAAAAAAAAAAACATAACAGCGAGTGCTCTGGCTTTTCTGTTCCATACCACATCATGGATCGTTATTGCTGTGTTACCAGTTTGACAATGCAGACAATAATCCTGACACAATCAGTGCACAGGAGCGGCCATTTTGAAAAGAGCTTTGAAGCAGACTTTAAAGTTATAAGTGTAAAAAGTTGTCAGGATGTTGGCAGTGAAAAGAAAAATGTCAGGTACATAATTTAAACAGTTGTAGCAGCACGCAGGGACGTGTAACGCTATATTTTTCGGAATCCTGCTACTTACTCTTTAAGGCTCTTACATTCCTGCAGTTTTAACCCTCTTGTCATTTATTTGATAGAATGAAAACGCAGAAAATTCAAACAAGCAGATAAAAAGTTTGCTCTGCACCCCAATTAAAAATGGGAAGAAGGATAAAGTTATAGGTATTTGAACCTTTTTATTTGTTCCAGTGTTTTTATGTTGAACTGCATGCGAATGTTCTTTTACGTGCTTGTTACACTTTACCTTTCATTGTGACTCTTTGTTTGTGATCTGTTTCTCACTGGCAAGTGAACTGGCTGACCTAGGCACTACCACCTGGGGCGTGTGGTGAGGCATGCAGGTGTAGTTCGAAGCTTTGGGTTACCAATCTTGGCTGGGGATCTACAGGGAGAGCTGCGTTGCGCTCCCATGGGGTTATGGAGGAAAATCAGTTGGGGATAGTTCACCTCATTGCACTCCTGCGACCCTTATTAGTTAGCCGACTGATAAATCCAGGCAGAGACTTCCTAGATTGGGCCTCGTCTCCAGATTTCAGTTTCTTGGTAATGTAATGAACCCATATACGGTATGCTGTATTGCAATGTACATGTCTTTTCCGCCCCTTTGCTGTTCAGTACTGTTTCAGTCAGAGAGAGAGAGAGAGAGAGAGAGAGAGAGAGAGAGAGAGAAGGCTGGTAGGAGGATGATGCTGATTTGTTTTATTATGTCTTCAGGCACTGTATTACATTATGTAAGTTTATTACAGTTAAGACTCAAGCTGACAATGTGTAATCTTGGACTCCTGCTTAATGAATAAATACATCTTGACTGCCACAAGTGTTTTTGTGTTTTCACTCCTACCTCCTCACATTATGGAACCCAGAACTCCATAGTAACATCTGTTGCTTCGATGAAAAAAGGCAACTAATTTAACAGCAGGGATGGAGGTAACCTGTTGCTCTTCAGTCCTCCTGGGGCATGATTCTCAAAAGGTTAGCAAGCACTTATTCTCAAGAAAGCCTCTCATGAAGGAGTGGACAGAGAGTGCTGGAATATGTCTGCAAATTTAGTGATGAGAGAGAGCACCAGAAGAGATTGTATACTCCAAAATGGACACATGGATGATTCTGAAATAATAGGGAAGTACAGACTTAGTGAATGCATTCTTGAGCTGTGTGAATTCTTGAACCATGATCTTAATAAGCCCCTTTCTGTCTGTACCAAGATATTGGCTGCATAATTCATTCAAAATAACTGAAAGTGCATACCCATATTTGCTCAGACTGGTTTGTCAGGCCACCATTAAACCTACCACTGTTTTCTAAACTGTTGTAAATGTCTGCAATACAAAAGTTCATCAAACAAGCCCCTGATCGCTAAGTTGGTTTCTGCAGTGGTACGAATTGAGATTTTTTAGTTGAGTAAAAAAAACAAACAGGTACAATATAAAGAAAATGCAGTGCATGAAAGAGAGCTATATCTTCTGTTGTCTGTTTACTTATATATATATATATATATATATATATATATATATATATATATATATATATATATATATATATATATATTGCCTGCTTGATATGTCTGCCTTCTTAATTTTGGTGTTTTTTCTTTTTCTGTGTAAATATAAGATGCTTCTTAGTCTTGCAGTAGCTACATGTTCCTACATATATCAATTGACAAATAGGAAATCTACAAAGGATAATACATAATAATACATAATAATAACTTATGTGGTAACATGCACCAACTTTTGTTTTTACAAATGTCTGAGATATAGTGACCCAATTAACATATTCATAGGCACTTAAGTTGTTGTTACCTACTGCAATAAGTATGTTCATAGATAATCACTTGCCATTTGTGGAAGCTTTAAACACAGTATTGTTTGATTCTTGTATTTAATCAACCAATACCAATACAGTTAAAGTATTAATGGTAGAATCTCCATGTATTCTTGCTTGCATCTATTGAACAGGTATAGATTGAGAAATGCTGCACTTCTTTGCTTTGCTTTGCTTTTTCAACAGCTCTATAAAATGTCCTTTGTGTTGTGGTGCTTTCCCCAATTTCATAGAAAAGGCTGATTCTTCCTGCAGGTGTTTGTCAGCTTGTGAACAAAATGGATGAAGTCACTGGAAAAATCAAAGCGTTTAACAGAAACGATGAACAGTTCTTAGAGGCCTTTGCTATATTCTGTGGGCTGGGGATCCAGAACACCCAGATGTATGAAACGTTGGACAGAGCGATGGCCAAGCAAGTTGTGACACTTGAGGTGAGTGGGTCTGTTTACTTCCTGACAAGAAGATCAATGGAGGTCATAAAATAACCCTTCAAAAACCTTGAAGCCATTAATATGTTTGGCAGGCTTACACAATTATGAGCAGCTCATTATCCTGTTGAATGTGATGAAACTCATGTATGGATACTCATGATAACAATTTCTCGAAAGTATAAAAATCAAGGACATGGTGACCTATAGTACTCATTCCTGAGTTGTGGCTTGTGATTGATTGGACAAATAAGGGTGTAAATTCAATGCATTTGTGTAAGACAAAGTTTTTCAACATAGTGTGAATGTAGTTCACATATCCTTACATTTGTATATTATACATCAAGCTATAGCTTGATAACCTCTCATTGTGTGGTGACGAAACGTGGTACAGACATCCTTTACCATTAGTCCTTGAGGTTCTCAGAATGTATCAGTCTGAAATTTCTGACCTTTGAAACAGATTTCATTGCAAGGTGTTGACTTGTCTCTTTCGTGGTAATGCAGCATAGGTCCATTTCTTCAAGAGGAATAAAATATTTTTTGACTACTGCGAAGCAATGATTGCTTCCTGCAAATAAGTATCTTGCTAATTTTCTTTAATGTTGTATTCCTCTCAGATGAAGAAATTTGCCTTTGCACTTAATTTAAAACAGACCCATTGAGTTGTATTGATGGCTCAGTGTGATAGCACAATTACATTGGGTAATGGGTATTCCCATTTATGTTTCAGCATTTTGCACCAATTCTACCGTTTGCTAAAATATACTATAGTGCATCACAATTAGGAATGACTAAAGCGTTATTGACAATTTTAACAAGAGTCTTATTCAGAGTAGTCCAGTGTGGTATATGCTGGCTTATTTTGAATATAGCTGGGTTCCCTTTCAAGTATGAAATGTATCCATTACTGTATGGGTATTTACCTCTTAAAGACACGAAACCTGAATAAGACATATGAAAGCTGCTCACAGAGCCTGTGACGCAGTAATGGCCCGCCCCTGTGGGCATAAAAGTACTGCGCTCACAGATCTCTGTGCCATGTTGCCTTTCAAGACTGACCTGACAAGAGAGCCTGGTTTAGATAGGTACTGGTTGTGTTTACACAAATATTAAGCGATATTATTACACTGTGTCAGCATTACTAATTTCATGTATATTGTGCACTACAGCCTGTTGCTTGTTACGCCCCACTGCACCTTGTTCCCCGCATGAAGCCAGCAGCTAGAGTAGCTCCTTCCCAGGGATCCAGCAACATAAATCAGATGACTTTGTTCTCTCCCCCCAGGCTGCATAGCTCCGACTGGAGTTAATTTTTTTCTCATTTAAAATATGAGACATTTATATTATTAACTGTAATTGTTTAATTACTGTTTTTTGTGGAGAAAATGTTCTCTTGTCTATATAGTTCTGTGTTTTTTACAGATACTACGTGCACAGCTGCAGGGCAGGACCAAGATATGCGCTTCGGTTGTGACTGCTTGCAATCTCATCCACAGTATCTTGCTGCCGTTTTGGTGACTGCTTTTGCATCACCATTGCGAAGGCTGTTAGTACCTCTAACAAGCAGGCTTCCCTCAGTCTCGTGTTGATACTGACTGAGTGGTTTTGCCAGTGGCCTGTACAGGTATGCATCCCTGTACCGTGCCACCCACGGTCACTGCGAACCAGTGAACCCGTACCGTACTGGTATCGAGGTCACCGACCCACTCTGTTTCCGACCCGATACTGAACCGGGACCAAGGTTACTGCATCGGTAACATCCCGGTGTCATTCTTGTGCCGACCCGGTGCTAAAGTCACTGCCCTACCGACCTGGTGCTAAAGCCACTGAACCGGTACCAAACCAGTCTAGTTTGGGTCTTGACCCGCCCGGTTGCTATCTATAAGCAGATTGAGGCAGCACCTGTGCATCTATATACTCTACACTGTATTGCTTGCTTCTTCTTCATGCCTAGGTTTTATCCTTGCGAGACATGCAAGGCGTTTGGCCCCACTGCCTGTCTCGTGGCAGTTATACTACAGTTTTTGCAGGACCTTTTTGACAAAAATTCCCCTCCACGTTAAAGGTCTATCTGGCAGCCATTTCAGCTTGCCATGTCAAAATTGACTCTGTCCCCCCAGGAGCTCAGTTCCTGGTCAGGCAATTTTTGAAAGGGGAATTGGCGGCTTCAGCCACCTATGAAGGACATTGTTCCTCGCTGCAGGTTAAACATGGTGCTTAATGCACTCATGAAGCCTCCATTTGAGACCATGCATTCAGCAGAGCTGAAACATTTGTCGCAGTTTTCTTGCTTGCTATCTACTTCGCAAAGCAGGTGAGTGAGATGCAGTCATTCTCCATTGAAGGTTGCGATCTGTACCAATCCTGCGAAGATGATCTTGGCATTTCATGTCAACCAGTCTGTGGAATTACAGGCTTTCCATCCACCTCCTTTCCAGTTGAAGAGGGAGTGACAGCTCCAAATGCTCTGCCCAGTGCAGGCCCTGACGTACTACGTTGACAGGACAGAAAGTTGAACATTTTTTTTGTCTGCTATGGGGCTAAATCCCATGGTCAAGCCCTGTCTAAGCAAAGTCAAATGGATTGCCATTATAACCAGGGTTATAAACGTTTTCCCTTTTCAGCCTTTCAGCCTATCAAGCGATGTTTCCTTTTATCTTATAAAAAGCAGCAATGGATGCAATTTAACTATTCCACTTTGCACACTCCTGCCCATGTACTGGTAGCAAAGGGAAACCTTGGGCCCAGTTTTGAGGAAATGTGTTCAAACACAAACGTTTACATAGCACTATTTATTAATGTACTGCAGAGCCGTGTCTATATTAGCCTATACAGAATGAGTCCCATCATTCATTTACACTCATTTGGAGGAATATTTATAAGTCTTTTTGTCATACCATGCTGGCATTTAAGTTACGTCATACAATAGTTTATCAAATGCACGATAGTTTTTACAAACACCAGTAACATTTGCCATCTGTACTTCATACACTACCGTCTGTATGACAACTGAGGGGGGCAGTGAATGCGTAACTTTGTGTAAGGCATACAGTGCATAGTTATAAATGTAGTTACTTGCTAATGCAATACATCATTTGGGTTGAAGGCTGAAGTCCTTAGATTTCTACAGCTATTATTTGTATACAACAACATTACAAAAGATCATTAATGTCTAACAGTGAGTAACCCTCAGTTTTCCGAATTTGCAGATATGCCTTCACAAGGAAAAGCTATAGTGCAGTTATAGTCCTGTTTTAATGTTTTGTTTTGTTTTTGTATCATTTTTGTGTTCTTGTGACCAAGGGTTGTTAATTCTAAAGATAAACTGGTTGGTACAGAGACCCTGAGAAGTTTACATTTTAGGCTCAGATATGTTTTCTCTGGCTTTCCCTATATCCTTACTGCCATCCATAACTTATTCATTGTCTTTAATCAGAAGTTCTAAGGGCGGTGGTGGGCGGATTGAGTATTTTATTGATGTAGGTGGTGGTTTAATGTTTCTGAAAGATCACTCTAGCCAACACTTGTTTTTGCTGTTTCTGGTTTAAACACGAGAACTGCAGTAATATTTTTTATATAAATTGAAAACCCTGATCTCCCGCTGTCCCCTGTACTCGGCTCGGCCTCAAGCTGTCACGGTCAGAGTGCTGGATGACGGCAGCCCTCCATGGCAGCTGACAAGCACTGGTGCTCACGCAGACTGAGGGTCGACGCTTGTTGTTTACGGAGCAGTCTGAACTGTGAAGAAAAAACGAAGTTACAAGAAGAGAACTTTCCTTCTGAGACAGTGTCGCACTCTGGGCTCAGCAATGTTTTGCCTCTTGAATATGAAAGTTATTTTACTGTTAGTGGTGGTGGTATTATTGTTCATTATTAGCAATACTTCCAGACACATGTTAAAATATAGCCAAGCAAAACATGTGTCTCCTGTGTATGTGTTGGAGGATTGATTATTTTGGCTTTATCTTAAAAATAACTAATAAAGTTAGAGCCCACTATTACCAAATGTTCTGGAAGTCTTTCTTCCTCATGGGAACGCAGTCTTGAGATGTGTCAATCATGGACAATGAAATTGAGAATTACTGTGATTTTGATAACATCTCCCTCTAAATCCTGCCCAACATGCTCCTGTCTCATCTTTGTCCCATTACACCCTCTTGAATGTCTTACTTCTCCCAATTTCAACTTCTCCGCCTGGATCACTGCTCACACTACACCTCCCTAGATTCACTTATTCCCTGTCAGCACCAGGTTACCTCACCTGCCTCTTCTTCAGGCCAGATGCAAACTACCATTTGGTTCCAAGTCAACAAAAATGTCAGGGCACCCACCACTCTGCACTTTTGAAGACATTTCAAGCCTCCTGTTTGCCCTTTGCTTGCCAGCTCCTTTTGTGGATAATCCTCTGTTCATTTTAATACAGAGGTTCCCTGGACCCCCTTTCAGCGGGGTTGGTAGTCCGCCATCTATCATCCTGTCATCTCAGAGAACAGCTCCTGCCCCAACTAGAATATATCTTCCTGTCACAATGTCCCCCAATCAAAAGAAGATGAGCCATGAACCAACAATTATCATTAATCTGGAATTATCCTGGGGTGCAGGAAACAGAGGTTGGACCACCAGAGGTTTTTCCGCCAGGTTTCTTAGAAAGAAGTAGTGGAATATGAACTGGAGATGGAATAATACTACCCAGGATCTACTTCTAGGGGTGGTCAATAAAGAACTGACTGGAAGATCCTAGGGCAAACTGTCTCATCATGGGATGCTACTTTAATCTATTACATATATCAAAGCTGTGCCTCATTCTTTTCTATACTATTCTGTACATATTGTTGATATATGTCATGGTCATCAGCTTTTTCATTAAATACTTGTTTAAATACAGAAAAAAAACAAATAGTGATTAGTGATTTCAAAAATGGGGTTTTCCCATGCTAAGAAGGGGTAAGTAAATGCACAGTTGAAAGCCCTCCTCACAGCAGACGTGTGGTGAGTGAAGTCAGAATATATTTCCAAATTCACTCACTGACTTTGTGTCGCAGCTGGTGTTACTGTTGTTACTGGTGTTACTGTTCCTATGGATATCAATATATTCTGTATTTTTTTTTGCTCACTTTCATTGCTCGATGTGAGGGGGGTTAAGCGGTAAGCTGCAAAATTACCCTGGCAATACAACAGTATGAGGCCGCTTATGTTTGTCTGTTTTTTATGTAGAACACTTCTGTATCTACAGTTTATTGCCTTTTTGTCTGTTATATTGCAGGTTCTCTCATATCATGCGTCCGCTTCCGAGGAGGATACCAGGGAGCTGCAGGTAACAGCGGTAAAATCTGCCTTATTATCTTTTCTAGTATAGATAATGTCATAAATCATATCTGCCTACATGTTACAGATACTTTGCTCATTTTATTCCGACTGTATGTTTTGATGCATTGTGTAGAGTGTAGCATTGATGGCTTAGCTATGGTTGCATCACCATTAGACAGTTGTTTTGTTGCATTCCACGTAAATATTTTTACTAATCTAGGATTTCAGGATTTATTCTTTCTGGCTTTTCCCTTTAGTCGAGTGGTAATCACATTATGAGTCATAACGTGGGGGTGTAATAATGAAACCCTTTGTCCCTTCTGTAACATAACTTCTGTCACAGCTTGGACTAAGCAGTGAAAGGGCATATGACAAGAAGGACTGTGCATGCAATTAGCCCTACTACCAAAACACAGCATGCCCTTCTAGTCTTGAAATAGTGTTAAATTGTAGCTTTCAAAATTTTTGAAATGTTGCATGCTTTAGAAGTCTGTTAAGAGTTTGTACTATCCTGTCCCATAAATCCACTGTTCTGACTGATTGCATATGTATGCAGTATGTGCAGCATCTAGAGAGTGTATCTCAAAGCCTGATATGTGATTCTTGCATTGCCTTATTATGCCAATCTTTTGTCAACGGAAATTAGCTTAGGCTACCTGGTGCCAAAAAACACTGATTTTGATTAAACTTTGTAGGGATATTTTTTTTGGATGTAGGTTATGGTGACCCACATTTAGTCAAGCTATTGAAGCGTTATGAACCTTGATACATAATTTCTTCAGATATTACATTTCACATAACACCATGGTAACCGACTTTTTTTTATGGTACTGACGCTTGTATATTTATATCTGTGGTGAGGGGTATGTAATGATTTCATACCGGTAACAAAATGTGTAGGTGTGAACTAAAACTACTTAGCAGGGGTGACCGTAGCAACCCTGAACTACTATACACAACATTTCAGCAGTCCGGTTAATTCTCTTATGTTCTATAAATGACCATGAATGGCCATAAAATGACAGACCCTGTAAATTCCCTTAGGTTCCAGCAGTGCATTTGGAAGCAGATGGCAGACCCACTCCTCCTTCTTTGGTTACACCACCATTAGAAGTCTCCTTGGAGACTTAAAAAGAACACAATTAGTACATGCGTCTTCTCCATGTGGTTATAGATGGTAGAGAATAGTGTGATGGTACATTACTCTATCACTTACTTATATATGTACTAAAATATAATTTAAAAATATATATACTGTATATATGTGTGAGAAATCAGCGCTCTTTGGAGTGCATTTGTCACTTTTCCTGACCTTTTGCACTGTCTTGTGGTGTAAAATTAAATGCAGGAGCACAGCAGGTGTATTTGAACAGGTTGGTGCCTGTATGTTTATTGTTTATGGTGTCGTTGTTTTAAACAAAACACCAAAATAAGGAATTGTACCGAACAAACAAAAGATACGAAAGAAATAAAACACTAAAACCCTGCACATAGCTGGATATTGTCATGAGTCGCAAGAATGGGTGAACAAAACTATTTAGTTAAGGGGCAGATTTCACATGTTTTTCTTGACACTTGAGAGATTGGGTGTAGATGAGACAAACTGAGACTCAGTTCCAAACAAGACACACTTGCATTTTGCACACTCCTGCATTTACAAAAAGTATTAAATCTGTCTGCCCCTGCACAGCATGTCACTCCGTCAGCCAGAAGGCATGTTTCTGTTTCTGCTTGCAGAAGCAGATGGCATCTTCATTCTCTGGTATAGCAAAATAGAAGGTGGACCCCTTATAACAAACTTAATTCAAGATTTATTTATTTTTTGAAAGCTGTTGAAACTACTTTTAAAATGACTTTGTCATAAGTCACCCCCCACTTAAAGGTAATCAAAATGGGCATTTTACCACCTTCAGACAGCTCTTCTTTTTTATTTACACAGTACTTAACCTGTAATCGTTTTTTCTATAGGGTTTTTTTCAATAACTAATTTTCTCTGGTCCTACCTCTGCCTGTGTCATAAGCTATTGTATAAACACACACTGTTGCTACAATCAGCTTACCTGCTGCAGTTGAATGCAATCTATACAGATTAAGACAGCATTACACCAATTTTAGACTTGCAGATTGGCATTGCCCTACACCCCACATAGCTGAAAACTGTACTCAGACTGACCACATAATATAAGGCACAATTTTCAGATGCAAAGCTGTTGCATAGACTGAAGCACAAGGATGTACAAGGAGGGGGTTACACGAATAAGCTATTATCTGAATACTGTATGTATAAATAGATTTAAACTGAATCCCCCAGCTCACAGTGATCATTTTCATTGAGCAGGCTAAACCATTCCCAAGCTAACTGTACAAAAATATTGTTAACTGAATGATTTTGAAGCTGTTTGTTGCTGCTATAGATTCCTCCTTCAAACTCCTTGTTTTCTCTTCAAAGGCTGCCAAGGTGCCCTCAGCACAGTCCCTCAAACTGATTGACTTCAGCTTCAGCGACTTTGAGCTATCAGACATGGAAACAACACTGGCCACAATCCGGATGTTTATGGACCTCAACCTTGTGCAAAACTTCCAGATGAAGTATGAGGTACGAGCAACTCCAGCTTAAATTAAAGAACATATTAACCCAGCCAAAGTAAACCCCTACTAAAGATGCTGTATGGTTTTTGAGGTTGGTGTCTGATTAAAAACTCTTGTGGTGTTTAAAAGGATAATTCATTGAAGGTACAGCCAAATACCCCTTTCAAATAAGGATAGGCTTTTATTAGAGAAATTCTTCACTCAAAAGGTTTGGTGTTATGATGAAACTGAATTAATCTGCTGTCTCATCTGAACTGCTGCTGAGCCTTTGAAGGTATATTAAAAATGTAATGACAACCACAAAGGAGACAGTATTTATTTAGTTACTAAATAATTCTGCTTTGAGAATACGAGTTACCGGAACTCTGAGCAACTTAAACTGTGAGAGAAACTGATCATTCAGATCCATTAATTAAGAAACATGCGTGATCCCTACTGAATTATTTATTGTTCCTGGTAATGTGTTCTTATATAATAATACTATTTTATACTTCCTTAACCTAATATAAAGTGACCTGAAGAGGTAGTGTAATTGTTTACCAAAGATAACAACTGCTGCTAAGTCTCATCAACACACATTTTTTCATCCTCCTCACATGCTATTGTAAATGTGTCATACACTGCTCAGTACATTCAAATAATCTGCTGTGGATGTCGTTCATGGTGACCTACTTGTTATGCTAATGACACCTTTAATGTGTAACTTATATGTTTGGCAGGGGATATTTATATTACTGGCATGCCTTGCTTTTCCTTGTATGTGTGCAGGTATCACAAAGTTATAAACCTATAAATTGAAGCCGTTTATAAAAATGACAGCATGTTCTGTATTGTTTGAGTCACTGTGACATGCTTCAGGTACCATTTGTGTATTGTGGTGTACCATGGGAATATTTAGTACAAAGAGGAAGTTTCCAAAGAAAATGACAATTTCAAAATGTTAGTAATCTATAAAAGTTGAAAATAAATGATAGGCATTAATGGCAGTAATGGCAGAGCATGCATCATAAAATTACTGATGCCAGGCTTTTGTCAGCATTGCAATATCTAAGTGTGTGAGATGACTGGACTCTACTATTGAACTTTACCCAAGACATTGATTGTATGACTGCTAGATAATAGATGCATGTATTACTAGCCCTAATTAATGTTCTCATCTTTCCTGGCAGGATCTTTGTCAGTGGGTTCTTAGTGTGAAAAAGAATTATCGGAAGCATATTGCTTATCACAATTGGAGACATGCATTCAACACATCACAGTGTATGTTTGCTGTTCTTAAATCTGGAAGGATTCAGGTACGTTGTGTGTGGGTTTCAAAGCATGATGCACCATCGTTTCTCTAATAAGAATAAGAAATGTTACTGTGTTCCTAAGTTGTCTGGAATTCATAGCACAACTATGAAGGTGACACTGTCAGAACCATAACAGAATATAGTTAACAGTGGAAACAATTCTCTTTCTCTTTGTTATTACTTCTTGCATATATTTGATTTTTTTACAAAGGTTTTTACAGTATCTAGACCGAACTGTCATGTGTGAAGGCACATGAAAAACAGATGTTAAATCTCACTTCCCTTACTTGCGTGACAGTTCAGTTCACACTTTATTGAATTACAGTAGATCTGCCTTGCCACTGCAGTTCTGTAGGCCACCACATTAAACAATATACAGGACTGAAATAAAAACAAGCAGAAGGAAGTGCATTAAACAGGCTAGAACCAGTAGGCATTCTCATCACTGGTGATTTACATCCTTTCTGACAGCTGCCAATGTTTTATTATGCAGAAGTGGAAATTTGGAAAAACAAACTCATGTTGTGTGATAATGTTGTATATTTATGCTAGTAATTAGAAGCAGCATCTTTTCTTCCTGTTTTCATTTTTAGAATAAGCTAAATGATCTGGAGATGTTAGCCTTGATGATAGCAACATTATGCCATGACCTGGATCACAGAGGAGTAAATAACTCCTACATACAAAGGTAATATAGAATCACCCTCATGGAATTTGCCACAAGTGGGTTTTCCAGCCACTCTGATCTTAGCTGGTGAATACCAGCTTGTATTCATCACACTGCTGCATTGTGCAATTCAAATTTATTGTGGGGTAAGAGAAAAATGCCATTGGAATGCATATTGTAATGTAATTTCCATATGATAAAAATCGTACTATACAAAGAAATTACTGATGGTTGAACCACATTGACATCAGTGACCACTATATATTATAACATGGAATTAAATGCTAATATTTAGCATTTTTTATACAGTACCATGGACCTGTTTACTTTTGTGCAAATCATAATACCGTGAAATTGAGTTGTTAAGGACAAATCCTATATCTAATGCTAAAGACACATTTCATGTTTGTTTTCTAAAATATGTCTCCAATTAAAAGTTTTCTTACAATGAGTTCCTGGAGGCATGTTAGAAATGAGGACAGCTGTGGAAGATAGCGTTACAATTCAATTAAATTGAATTCCAGATGCCTTTCATTAATTAATTATGTGCAATTATTGTCACCTCATAATAAAGAAATAGTGGTTGCACTTGTAATAATATATTGCCTGGCCATTTTATTAGGACTTGGGCCACCAGTTGTCCTAATTTCATAATTGACCATGTGGCATAGACTCTACAGTGCTGGGAGGTATCTCAAGGGATGTTAATCCATTCAGTCATAATATTTAACACAATTCGTGCTGAGAGATAGGCAGAGGATTGTGATGAAGAATGCATCATTCAAGTTCATCCCAAACATGCTCCTTTGTATTGAGATCGGTGGTGGCCATGGCATATGCCGGAAGTCTCTCTTATGGTCCTCAAACTAATTGTGTACAATTCTTGCTTGGTGGATGGTTGCATTATTGTCTTGAAAGCAGCCATCAAATACCGCATTGTTGAAGGGACTTGATCATTGTTCAGCCTTCTAGAGTATTTAAGGGGTCCAATGTATACCAGGAGAACATGATTCACATAGACAGGTCCTAATAAAGTGTACAGGCAGTGAATATTGCAATATTTAAGATGTCGTTTTTTATTGTTATTACTAAGGAAGCACCCCCATAACTCAGCTGTTCTCAAATTAAAAGTGAATTTGATTTCAGACATCAGAAACTCCCACATTTAATAAAGTATTCTGGAATTAATTATTGTCTCTAAATTAGATTTATGTTTCCTATCTCGGCTGAACAGCAATATAAAAGAGGTCTGATAATTAAGATGTTCCAGACAAGAATGAACAGCAAATTAAATTAATAAAAGTCTTACAAGAGAAATACATACTTATATGAGATGAGCTCCCTTATAAATTACAATTGAAAAGTTTCATATTTCTATTATCATTCACAGTGATTTGATCAAACCAAGTAATGAGATGTATTTTGAGTGGTACATTTGTTTTCTCACATATTTTTTCAAGTGTAAAACTAATACAAAAAGTACAAGACTGCTCTTAAGTAAGTCAACAGTCTAGAAGGATTGAATGAATATCAAACTGTATTTTATTTATTTTAGGGGGAAAGAAAAAAACATTCAAAAGAATTATGCATTATTAACAGTGCCCAAAGTAACAGCAATGTTAATACAGTACAAAACAAATGTTAAAAAATGAGACCCATTCACAACTTTAAGGACTGTTTTGTATTTTACTTGGGAGTATACTAAACCCTTTTTAAACTGTTTTTGAGAGGGAGTTCATTCTCATTCTTCAAAGAGAAGGGTTTCTTTAAATAACATGTGAACAAAAGCTTTGTAAGTATGCCCTATCCTTCAGCTTTTCAACAGATGTTTTTTAAACACATATCACTAAGCAATGGCATTTTGTTTTATACTTTCTATTACTTTAAAAATAAAATATGTTATTTTTTAAGAACAGCAGAAGATGTAGAGAAATACCCCTATTGTAATGTATTTATGTATTCAATGTATTCAAACAGGAGTGAGCACCCTCTTGCTCAGCTCTACTGTCACTCCACAATGGAGCATCACCACTTTGACCAGTGCCTGATGATACTCAACAGCCCTGTAAGTCTCAATCAGTCCATGTCTTTGCCCAATATCTTGAATAATTCAAGAAAGATAAGTAGCTGTGGAGGGTTTTATTTTCAGGATACAACATTATTTTTGTCTGCATCTTTTATTAGTGTGAAACTAATAAAGGGGGAATCCATCATACTGTAGTAACAATTAGGTTAGCCAAGTTGTGAATTCACAGTGCCAAAAAACACCAGGGTGCTGGTTACAGTCAATCTCTACAGTCATCACTTTCTCAGTGGTAATACATTTTTATTTAGAAACAGGTAGAAACAATCCCAAGTAATGTGTGTCACATGTGCAAATGACATCCCATTAAGTTAAACATCAATAGGGCTTAAAATAATAGGGCTTAATAGGTGTTCATCATTGAGGTTGGCAGTTCTGTGGTTAAATGTATTTTGGTTTGGGAGCACGGGCCTTCTGCCTGACCAGATTGTCAATGGAGGATCAGGTGCTTCAAAGTAGAACAGCTGGTGATACTCAAGACAAGCTGAAGTTATTGACGAGGACTGCATTTGAGTGGTAGGAGGTTTTCTGACCCCATTATTATCAGGCTCAGGTTACTCTAAACATAATGCATTTTAACATTTATTTTAAGATTATCACATATTAAATGTTATGCAGTGTGAGGGGGTTACATATACAGGTTTTGCAGAATCCTGTATGGCAGAAAGTGTCATTAACGTTAAAACTTGTTTTTAAATTCCACCAACCCTCCCCATATGCACTCGCCCCTTAGATTTATTAGTGGGTCATCTTTAAATGTTACATAATAACCTTTATAAAAAAAAGGTCCTCTAGAAAGCTAGATATTTATAGAAATATACAGAAAATTAAAAGTAGGGAAATGGCAAAAATCCAGTAGATTTCTAAAGCAATCTATTTTTAAAGAAATCTATTTTTAAAGTATGATATAGTGGTTCTGACAGTACTCTAGAATACTATGGTATGTTTATGAGTAGCTTAAAAATAGGCACAGAATTGAGTTAAGGTATAAAATGTATAAACTGCCTGATTTATGAAGATCTTTGCACCAAAATGAAATTTACACCTCAAAATAACCTTCAGAACAATTTGCTACTTGTTTTAAGAGATTAACAGTTGTAGTTCCCATTCAAGTAAGAAATGTAACAATTACCAAATGGGTATTAACCTCCAAAAGACCCGAATCCTGAATAATACATAACAAAGCTACTCAGCCGAGCCTGTGATGCAGTTATGCCTGCACCCAAGGGTATAAATGACTGTGCGCACAGATCTCAGCGTCATTTTTCCTTTCGAGAACTGACCTGACAGGAAAGCCTATTCAGATAAGTACTTGTTACTTTTTCTGCTATAGATTTTCACATTTATTGTGTTTTTTCACAAATTATATGTGATATTAAAAGTAATCTCTGTATTAGTTTTACTAATTACGCGTATTTGTGCACTACAACCTGTTGTTTGTTACGTCCCACTGCGGCCTTGTGCACCGCGTGAAGCCAGCGGCTTGAGTCGCTCCTTCCCAGGGATCAAGCAACGTAAGTCGGCTGATTTTGTGCTCTCCCACAAGGCTGTAATAGCTCTGGCTGGTTATTTTATTCTTGTTTTGACTTCGGCCAAAATTATGTATAATTAAAGTAATTGTTGTTACTGTATTGTTATTACTGTCTTTTCTCATTCTGTTTTTCTGTTTGTAGCCATTAACCTTCAAGGTCGCTGCATCCATAATTGCAGCAGGCTTGAAGGAAAAATGACCCTGAGATCTGTGCGCACAGTCCTTTATACCCTCAGGGGCGGGCATGACTGCGTCACAGGCTCAGTTGAGCAGCTTTGTTATATCTTATTTAGGTTTCGGGTTTTTAGGAGGTAAATACCTATTCGGTAATGGTTACATTTCTATTTCAGGGAATCAGGGTTATGATAATAACCTAATGTTTTCTTTCTAAAAAATAAAAAAAAATTAAAAGGTTATTTTGTTTTGAAGACCTAAATAGATCTGTTCCAGTATACAGTATCTGTTTACTTCTGTTACAATCGCAGCAGGTGACCAAATGACTTTAATTTCCATAGCTTGGACAATACAGAGTTTGTGTTAACTTGTCTGTTATTGTCTCTAAAAAAATTCCCCCCACCATCCTTTGTTGCTTTAGGGAAACCAGATTTTGAGTGGCCTTTCCTTAGAGGAGTACAGAACCACACTGAAGATGATTGAGAGAGCTATTCTTGCCACAGATCTAGCCCTCTATATGAAGTAAGTAACAAGTGACAGGTGCAGGTGGTTTGAACAGTAGGTTGCTAGGAATGTTCCTGAAATAATAAGGGATGCAATTTTATCTATTTGGCTGCTGGTAACATTTTGCAACCAGTGATATAGTAACTGATAGGTAGCACAAAAAAAATAAACAGGTTCTGTACAATATTGAGAACATGACAAAGTAATATAACTAAATCCATGAAGACTAAACATGGCAAACACAAGTTTCTGGATTAGTTACAGTATACACAAGATTTCCATATCTTTGTTTAGATTTGTTATTTATACTGTAGGCATTATATTTACCTTTTTGACTGCAGAAGCTATTCTATACCATATGCAACCCTCCATACAACAAGTATTTAGATAGATTAATATAGTTTGTGCAAAACAACTGGGGAGGGGCATTTGTTACATTAAAAGTAAAATAAAAATGCATGTTTTTGTCATTTATTTATATTTTTAACATTTAAAAGAAACAAGTAAACAAAATACAGCTAATTCTGTCCCGTTGCCTCTCTCAATGGTACCACGGCAACACTAAGATTGAATTATGTATCTTACAAACCTCAATTAGAATGACAATATGACTGTTTTACAGGAAAAGAGGGGAGTTTTTTGAACTTACAAAGAACAGTCAGTTTATCTGGGAAGATGAACACCACAGAGACTTGCTAAGGTATGTAAATAACAAAACAAAAACAATGAAGGCATATAATGGAGGCGCGCATATGCACACACTTTGTGAATTTATCCAATTGTGATAAAACTTAGTTATGACAAGTTATTAACAGAATTGGAATCTGCATATATATATATATATGCAGATTCCATATATAATACTATAATACTACTACGACAACTACCCGACTGTCCGTTTAAAAAAAAAATTTTTCCCACGGCACTGGATAGCATTTAATTCGACTTCTTATTGTATAACATGTACCGATATTGATCCTGGCGACAGTGTTACGTTGTTTTTTGAACGTTCTATTCATCCCAAGTTTTGTTAACCGACATTATATATATATATATATATATATATATATATATATATATATATATATATATACACTGAGGAACCTGTACATATGTACTTACATACTGTGGGCAGGATTTTCAAAAGATTGTAAATGATAACTCCAGTGTAAATCAACAAATCGGTATGTAGCATTGATTTTGGCATTTTCAAGCAGTCGTTATTCCTATTTCGTTATTAAATAATTGTGATAATGTGATTTACAAAATTATGCTGATTTATAAAATAATGTTAATATCTTAACAAGCAGTGCTTCTTGCGACTGTTTCTTTTGTTTGCGGTGGAATTTAAAAGGAAATCCATAGTAATTGTCAGAATTTATCAGGAGTTAATTTCCACCTGGAAAAGGAGGGTTTTAATTAATGAAAGAGTATATAACTCACCATGAAACACAAATGTAACAGGATGTAGCTGTGATGCCAATGATACAGAGAGAGAGAGCGTACAGGACCAGAGTTGATTTCTTACAGACTACCAAGATAATTCAATATTTGTCGTTATGAACATATTTAAGCCTTTTCTATACTTCTGGTTATGAATGATATTTATTCACTTGTTTTGATCATTTGTAACCTTACAGAACGTTTGTTGCATTGCTAAAATGATATACCGGTATATGCACCTAGTTATTGTTACAGAAATTATCAATGCATCTGAACCTGTATACGTAGATTATATGACAACTGAGCTGTACTGTAGATTTTATTTGAATTATACAAATACAAACCTAAGTGTAAATAATGAAATCTTGGTATAGAAAACGGCAAACTAGCTATTACAATGTTTCCTTACAGGCAACAGATCTTTGACGTGGATTTTGCCTAAATGTATTTGTAATGTTGTCAGACATTCACACGTGTGTATGCATATAAAATGTTCTTATAATACTGTAAGTGTTCAGTGGCTATTCCTAATCAATTGGAGGCGAGCAAACCGTACCAGAGAAAATGCATGATTAGAGGAATTCACCGAACAATTAATTATAAACAAATTGTGTATTGGGTTAGGGAGTTCTATCGTAATTATAAAAGCTTAATAAATATACAAGGAAGTGTTACATACATGGTATACATGTATAATAACTAACAGATACAAACACCAATGGCACTCCAAATGTACTAAAATACATGCAAAAGTAGATATCAACATAAGAAAATAAATTCCAACCAAGCCTACATAGATGGCATACAGTCTTTCTTTTTAACCAAAAAAGATTGCAAAATGCACATTAAAAGAGTTGTATATAGAAAGCTGTGGCAAAATATCCCCCCGAATGAGAGTACATGACTAGTGGGGTTTACACTTTTTTTGTTTGTTTGTTTTTAATCCGTGCTGTCTGATTATCACTCACATGTCAGATAATCGTAAATGTACATTCTCCATGACAAAATGCACAATTTTAAATGAAGTTTACAAATTATACACAAAATAGATATTCCCATTACTTTTTATTTCCATTTGGCTGCTGCTCGCTGGTGGGAGACCCACTACCCTGTATGCTAGTAGTTTCCATAACAGCGAACTAAGCTTCCATTCATTTTTCTTGATCTCGTTAACATGCATTTTGATGAACCCTTAGTTCCCCTTATCTAGTCTTTGAGACAGGAAGTGATGTACGTGACAATTAAGCTTTTTAACGAGAAATGCGTTCATTAACGACCTCATCGACTCAATTTCAAAACATTAACAGATTGATTCTATTAAGAAATTTAATTTGAAAATCAGTTGCTACTAAAGATGTCGTTACTGTACCGCAAGTCCAATACAATTTTTTGAAAATCCCCCCCCCCTCCATGTCATAATTCATTTATTACATGTACATTACACTCATGGTGATCTACTCTTCCATGATACTTATATATGTTACTAACATACTGTATTTGTATTTCCTTTAGGTCAATGTTGATGACAGCCTGTGACATTTCTGCAATAACAAAGCCTTGGCCAGTTCAACGACGGGTAAGGATTAGCACCTCATTGCACAGACAGACATTTTAGGTATAACCTAACAATTTGATAATTTGAGTTTATACTCATTAATACATATATTCTGTATTGATAATATCTATTATACACATAGCAGGTTTGTTAGGCCCTAATGGGCAGCTTAGGGCCCAACAGAGGAGAAACTAGACCAATTGGAAGTTCCTTAGTAGTTCTTTAGGGTATAAGATTATGTGATTATGATTATGAAGGATAATGAAGAAATGTTACACGGCTACTTATTAGATTGAGTTACTCCACACTGTAAATATTTGTCATGTTGACCTGCTTATTTCATTGGCTCACCTATTGAAGGCTTAAACTGTGCACGACCATTGCTCATGGAATGCTGTTCGGTACTTTCTGTGGATGTAGGTCATGGTCATCTGCATGATACATTTTTGCATTCACAGCATTCACATACTCAGTTGGGTATGCACGTTACTGCCAACCTTTTTCATATTTACCCTTTATTAGGACTATACAATGCAGTCTGAACAAACCTGTGCTTGCTTAACTATGTCAAGTAATTGCAGCTAACAAAATAATTCCATAACTCTGAACCACTGTTGCACTTCCATTAGCTACCCAGGTCTCAAATGCAATCATAGCGAATATTTACAGTATAACCTGTCATTTCCGATCCTGTAAGACACCATACCCTCTATTATTTAGAAAGGCAGATAAATGAATCCGGTTTTAAATACCATTATACACATCTGTAACAATTACTGTACTATATTATTATTGTTTTGAGATTCAGCTTTTATTAGGGAGCTCCCCTAAATCTGTCATTTACACATGCTGCTGCCAACTGAACGGTACTGATGGAAACTGATCAATGCGTAGGACAGAATGGTTTCAGTTGCAGATAAAAGAAAAAAGAAAAGATGGGCATTTGGAAATTCAGTTTCCCTTTTTACATGCTGTCACTTCATGTAACTGACCAGTTTAACCATGTTAAAGAAAACAAGAAAGCAAGGGATTTATACAATTACTGTACCGTTATAAAGCTGAAACATTTTTTTCTGCCGACCTCCAAAGCCAGTTTGTGATTGTGTGTGCGCTTTCTTGTCGGATTACTTTGGCATAGACTGGCATAAGAACTGTTTTTGGAATGCTATTCTGTAAATTACCAAATACTGTATTACAGTTCTTTGTTTTGCAATCATTTCCACAGATTTGTATAGTATACGTGTAGCACTTTACTTTGGTGTTTTAGACACGATGATGTACCTGACATTGTTAATTTATAATGCCACAACATTTTATAAAGCAACTGCAATGTAGTATAACAACTCCCTCTGAGAGGCATTATTTTTACACATTCGAATGACCCCTGGAACCAATTAAATCAGTTATGACAGATTCTACTGTATTTTCATTGCATATCTTTTATTACTTTAGGTAAAAGAAAGTTTACAGGAAATATGTTATATATGCACTTACTGGGTCTTTTCATTTTGCCAGCTCTCTAAATATATAGCAGAATTGCAGGTAAAGCAGGAGACAGTTCTATGGAAGTTAGTTATATTACAAGGATTATGTGGCTGTAATGGGTTTATCATCCTGTGGGAAGTATTAACAAGTAAATACATTTACAATACCAAATCAAGAGTAACTAGCTGATATGTGTAATGGTTTTAATTAATTAGCACTATTAATTATTAATTACTTCCAATCAGCTCAAGATCTGGAAAGTGAAACACAGTTGAACAATAACAATAACAACACAACACAACACGGTTATATAATCATACATTTTATCAAAGTGAATTCAGTAATACAGCATAAAAGTAAGAAAGTTAATTAGATGTCAATTATAAGTAAAAGCGACAAATAAGAAAAAAAAAAAATTCCCTGAGGGTAGAGAGCTGCAGACTTTAATATCGTGGCTGAGGGGTTTATCTGGCTAGTAATTATTCTATTACCCCTCGGCCACAATCTGCACGAGTTTATTAATTATTTCTGGCAGAGGACGAGCACCAATCTCACCTCTGCCAGAACACGTTTTAAATAAAACAAAATAACAAAACATGGCTCCACCATCATTTATAAATAAACCATAACACGTTGTCATGAATATGAATAATAAAATCATAAAACAAACAAATACAAAACAATAAGCTGCACAGGGGCGGAGGGGGAGACCCCGTTATAAAAATAAACAAATAAATACATTTCAACAGCAGGGCTTTCTACCGTCCTGCTACAGTTTTATTAATGAAGGGAAGCACGGAAACAAATCATTGCAGAGTTCTTTAATTAAACACAAACTGAAATCTTTTCTTACCAGTAATTAATTATACAGTGCATTGTGGCGGAGTGTCCCGCCCCTATACATATGTGCTCTTTTTATATTATTATTTGTATTATTAGTGTTTGCGGCGCGGACGAAAAGCCGCCGCCTTTATTTGTTATTGTTTTGTATTTTTGATTTTTAAACCTCGTGAGGATGTGTGACTGATCAGCTACTGATTATTTAACTAGCTCACAGTCACGCATCCTTATTAAGCTTGTGCAGACTAAGGCTGAGGTGTAATAAGGTAATTAATAGCTAGTTAACCCCTCGGCCAGAATATCAAAGCCTGCAGCTTTCATTGTTCGGTGAAAGGGGTTCAGAGTGGAGAACGAGTGTGGAGAGGAGGTAACAGAGTAAACACAGAGAAATAACAATTGCTCGACATGCTGGTTAATAAACCAGCATGATACTTGTTATTGTTTATTGTTTGCTTGTTTGGCCAACGTGCCCTTTTGTTTTGTGTTGTTTAAATCGTTGTTTTATTATTTAATAAAAACTGAGTGCCGTAGCAGTCTCAGTTTCACCTGCCAGTACTGTCTGTGTGTGTTCCTTTCTGGTGTGATGTCACCACTGCAGCCATCCTGTTCACATGCACAGACAACTGAAATATGCTGAAAAGTATTTACTTGCATAGCCTACTGTATGTACATTACTTTTTTCCTTTACACATCTAAAATATACATAGACTCAAACAAAAGTTTTATTCATCCCAAGTTTTGTTAACCGACATTATATATATATATATATATATATATATATATATATATATATATATATATATATATATATATATGTCGGTTAACAAAACCCAGCGTGGCTCGGTTGTACAGTGGAAAAGAGGCATTAGTGAAATATAGTAACGGGCTATAATAAATCAGCATATTGAATCATAATTTTGCGCATATTTTTTGGGGGGCTGGCAAGTCTGATCTGTCATCATTAATAACCCTGTCATTTTTTCAACAGCTCATATTTGGTAGTCTAGTATGACATAATAATGTGGTTTATGTGGTGGAGCAAATAGTTGATGATGAATAAAAATGTTCAACTGCTTTGATTTGGTACTGTACAATATCCCTGGTAATTATATGTATCTTAATTGAAAAAAAAAAAAGATTTGTTCTAATTTGGTCCTAAAATGGAATGGATTAAGCATTGTCTTTTGCTTCCCAAGTGAACCTTGGCCCCTAGGCAGAAGGAAGTGGCCAATATGAGCTGTTTACAAAAGACACAAATAGCCCAGCACAAGTAATTGTATTGTACTCGATATAACACAGGCACAAAAGGTTTAGGGCCATATTCACAAGGCATTTATCCCAGTTCTAAGTTTAGATTTCTTTCTAAAAAGAAAAAGTACATTAATGTTCCAAAGCTTCAATTATATAACAAACAAACCTTTTTTACACCAAATTGTTACAGTAAAACAACTCCAGACTGCTTACTAGCACCTTCATTTAATGTCTGAGTTGTACATTTCTGGTTTGGTCACTTTATTGGGTTGAGAATCTAGTCCAGTGTAACTTAGCAATGGGATACATCATTATGTGCTTTTTGCTTCGATGTATATACGTTATTAATCAGTATACCCAGCCTGTGGTTATTATGAATCCATGTAATTGGTTTCTGTATATATGTAATTGTACTGCTTCTGTAAACAGGGTTTCTGATTAGATTTTGCTTGATTTATTAAAATCCTAGGCTGATGCCTGGTTGCCAGCGTTGAATTAAATATTATTTAATTAAGCCGTAAAAGGGAATGAAGTGGATATTATAAGTAACCTCTTCACTTGCACCACCAATCACATTAAATGCATACCAGCCTTGGCAGTCACCAATATAGAAACTCATTTTTAAAAGTCAAATCCAGAATAAATATCCCAGTCATTCTGCATTGGTAGTGGTTACTAACATTTGCGGTACCACTCAAGAACAGATGTTAGTCGTAATGTATTGTGTTAGATTAATCATTTTTAATACAATATACATCAATGTTGAACACATGAGGGGAAATGAATTGTCATTAGCGTGAGTTAAAGTTCTGAAACATGAATGAACAATGTAAGAATAATTAAGAGCCTTTGAATTTAAATTGTTTAATGTATGTTTTTTGGCGTGAAGAAAGAAAACATACTAATGACACAAGTAAATGCAATAGCAATTCAAGTTACTTATTTTATTACTACATAAGTTTTCGTATTGTGGGATTTCTTGGAATCTTTGGTACAAATGGAGTATAATATACTAGAAATACTAGAAATACACCATTCAGTTTGTTTTTAATCCAGTGGAATTTGTGTCTGTTTTGATCTACTGCGGAAACCAAGACAATCAATGTAAGGGATGCTCCAACAGGGAGAAGTCTTGTTTACTGCTGACTGTCTGTGAACGTCTGTGACGTCAGGCCAGGAAATGAAACCAAAACACACAGCAACTGCGGGCAAAACTGAGACGCTGCGGTGCTCAGTGTTTTATTAACACAAATAAAAGGTTTGAACAAAACGAAACACTTATACACAAAACAAACATCACTTTGGCCAAAATAAACAGAAAGACAAAACAGTCAGTGGCCGAACACTAAACAAACAACAAGACCTAGATCAGCACGAACAGCAATTATTATTCTTTATCTGATTTTAATCTCTTCTGTCTCTCCCGGTCTCCACTCACCGAACACCCAACCCTGAGTCAGTGACTCGTGCATCTATATATATATATATATACAGTTGTGTCGGGATTCAATTACTAATTAATAATTCACTTGAATCTCAGCACATGAACTAATTTGTGCAATCCTCGTGCTCACATACTGATACATACTTTATCTGCACGTGAAGTGATTGTGCAATCCCTGTGCCTAAATACAACTATATATTTTAAATCACTTGTGCTACACAGACCCATTTATATCCCATGCCCCACTATATCCACATATAACACACAACATGAAACACAAAGATACGCACAGGGGCGGGGCACAGCTGTTTACATACAAAAGAATCAAACCTGTTTTATTTTGCAGGTAGCTGAGCTTGTTGCTACAGAATTTTTCGAGCAAGGAGACAAAGAGAGAAAAGAGCTCAACATAGAACCTATTGTAAGTATCACACACTTTCATTCAAATAAACAGCAATATCGACCCAGCTGGTTCAAGAATTAGACAAGAAAATGTAGCCTTGAAATTCACTGCCTGAAAGAGAATTTACCCAGCTTTTTTTGGCATGCTGTTTTTTTATCACATATGTGCAAAATATTGTCAGAAGTGCATTGAGTTAATTTACTAGCCTTTCACCTCGGCCTGGGTTTGAATCTGCCATAATGCCATAGAGCATGAGGCAACTTTCAGGCAACTTTTTTTGGCAACTGCTGATGCAACTACTTGATTGTGAAACTTGTCACCATGTTTGTCAAATCAAAATTGATGTGGCATTTTTTTTACATGGGGGGAAAATTGCTAAAAATGGCCCCGACAAACAGTTGCTTTAAAGTTGTCTGGTGTTTCATGGCCTATAGATTACACGTTAAATGGGTTTGGTGATCTCACCCTGGAGCCCATGCTGCTACACTCTATGTTGAAAATATTTTATATTCATTTTATCAAACCATAGTTCGCTAGTTTACAAAGCAGTTTACAGTTACATACCACCAACCAATTAAAGTTGTATGTTTCTAGTTAAAAAATTACAAAAAACTGCTTTTTGTGCCTCTCTCTTGATCTTTTCCCTTTTCCAGGATCTAATGAATAGAGATAAGAGGGATAAAATTCCCAGCATGCAGGTGGGCTTCATTGATGCGATCTGCATACAGCTATATGAGGTCAGTTATTAGGTGTTACGTTTTTCTTCTCGTTTGTGTTGCTCTTTAAGGTTTACAGTCTGTCCTGTGATGTAGAAATACAAGGAAAAACAACAATTCTGTCATGTTCCTGGAATTATAAATAAGACACTCTATTACCACTTTGACACACACATGCCGCTACTGAGCCATCTCAGAGACGTTTAAAAAATTCTTTAAAATACCCATTCACATAGCACGAAATTGCACAATCTATGCCGGTATAATACCACCATAACCCTTTCACACAGCCAAAGGAATAATGTGAGTACAACTTTCAAACCTGTCAGTCAACAGATCGTTTTCATGGCAACGGCAATGGAAACAAAACAAAACAAATAAATAAATAAGCAGAATAATGTGGGTAAGCTACTTTAAAAAAAAAAAAAAGAAGAAAAAAATGTTATATATATATCAATTTCTTATCTTTTAAGGAATGGCGCTGGAGAACTGTAATGTACTGTAAACTTCCCTGTGCTTGCGTTATCCTCTCTATTAATAATATATATGTGAAAAATTGAAATAGAAATATTTAAGTGGGGACGCATTATTAATATTATTTTCATGCAGTCACCTCCAAAATTATTGGCACCCTTGATAAAGATTATTGTGCACTGTTTATTATTATTTGTATTATTGTTTGCAGCGCAGATAAAAGTGCTGCGTGTTTGTTATTGTTTTCATATTTTAAAAATCTTGTGAGGATGCGTGGCTGATCAGCTACTGATTTAACTAGCTGTCAGTCACGCATCCTAACTAAACTCGGGCAGACTGTGGCCGAGGGGTAATAAGATAATTAACAGCTAGTTAACCCCTCGGCCAGAGTATAAGAACCTGCAGCTGTCCGTGCTGCGGGGAGAGTGTCAGAGGCGAGAGAGAGTGTAAACAACTGCTAAGTATCGTGCTGGGGTAAAACCAGCACACTTATTTGTTTAGTTATATTTGTTTGGCCAACGCGCCTTTTTGTTTGTTGTGTTGTTTTGTTGCTGGTTTAAACCTTTTGTTTCGTTTCATTATTTAATAAAACGGTTCCACCATTCCATCCATTGCCTTTTGTTTACTGTTACTTCCTGGTCCGTGACATCACTACCCACACGTCACTACAACAGCTGCTTGGTCACATATGGTGTCCTGTGTGGGACAAACAACACCTCCAATAGCCGGACCAAGAAAGGAAAGGACTTTTTTTTTTTTTTTTTTTCAAATAGTGTTTTGTGTTTGAAAAAAAAAAATGGATAAAGTGGAGGAGTACATGGAGAGGTGGCATGAGCATCAGAGTGAGTTGAAGGAAGGAGGGGCTACATGGTGCCTCACCTGCCTGGAGTATGGGCACCTCCCTGATGTGTGCCCATATGAAGACCCCCTCTTTGTGCAGGCCTTTGATTGAGGTGAGGTGGAGACTGCGGAGGAGTGGATCCACCTGAAGGCCATACCATCGCAGCAGGTGGATCAGGAAACCTGCCTCACCTGCCTCAAAGAGGAGGAGTGGTGCTTTGCCATCGGCAACATCGGGCACAAAGCACCCGACCAACCCCCTCCATGGCAGGAGGTGGAACTGCTGGTCCCGAAGAAAGGAAGGAGGGGCGGTGCCAAGAAGGCGAAGAAGCAGGCTCCAGCGCCCGGAAGGGGGGGAGCCCGTGCATCCGGCGCCCGGAAGGGGAGCCCGTGCATCCAGCGCCGGAAGGGGGAGCCTGTGCATCCAGCACCCATGAAGGTGGAGCCCGAGCGTCAAGAGCCCAAGAGAAGGAAGCTCAAGAGTGGACGCAGGGATGGCTACCTTCGCCTGGTTGAGGCCTCAAGTTGGTGCCCTTCCTGCGGGAAGGGGGGCCACTCCGTCGTCAACTGCCCCCGCCCTGGAGAGGAGGAGAAGGGAAGACCGAAGGGCAGCTGGGAAGCATACCTCAGCGCACTTGAGGCCGTGAACTGGTGCACTGCCTGTGGGGAGTGGGGCCACTTTGTGGTCAACTGCCCCATTCTCCAGGAAGAGGAGGAGAAGGAGAAGTGCCGGTTCCCTGCAACAGGAGGAGACTACACGCTGTCCCCACCTCTGCCGCTTCCACCAGCAGGAGCAGAGCAGTGGGAGCTGCCTCCACCGCCAGGAGCAGAGCAGCGGGAGCTGCCTCTGCCACCGCCAGGAGCAGAGCAGCAGGAGCTGCCTCTGTCTCCACCACCACTAGGGGCAGAGCAGCAGAAGCTGCCTCTGTCTCCACCACCGCTAGGGGCAGAGCAGCAGGAGCTGCCTCTATCTCCACCATCGCTAGGGGCAGAGCAGCAGGAGCTGCCTCTGTCTCCACCACCGCTAGGGGCAGAGCAGCAGGAGCTGCTTCTGCCTCCACCACCGCTAGGGGCAGAGCAGCAGGAGCTGCCTCTGCCTCCATCACCTCCACCAGCAGAGGGTGAATACCTGCTGGTTCCACCTCAACCACCGTGGGAGGACTGCTTACCGCTCCCAGCTCCACCAGGAGAGGGTGAATACCTGCTGGTTCTGTCTCAACCGCTGTGGGAGAACAGCTTGCCGCTCCCAGCTCCACCAGCAGAGGGTGAATGCCTGCTGGTTCCGCCTCAACCGCCGTGGGAGGACTGCTTGCCCCTCCCACTTCCACCAGCAGAGGGTGAATAACTGCTGGTTCCATCTCCACCTCCACCAGTAGAAGGTGAATACCTGCTAGTTCCACCTCCACTGTCATGGGAAGGACTGCTCCTGCCCTGCCTCGCACCGCCCAAGGATGCCTGCCTCGCATCGCCCAAGGATGCCTGCCTCGCCCAAGGATGCCTGCCATGCATCGCCTGGGGCTTCCTGTGGCTCCGCATCACCTGGGGCTGCCTGTGGCTCCGCATCGCCTGGGGCTGCCTGTGGCTCCGCATCGCCTGGGGCTGCCTGTGGCTCCGCATCGCCTGGGGCTGCCAGTGGCTCCGCATCGCCTGGGGCTGCCAGTGGCGCCGCATCGCCGGGGGCTGCCTGTGGCGCCGCATCGCCGGGGGCTGCCTGTTGCTCCACATCGCCTGGAGAGCCACCAGTTACAGGGTACGAGGGAGAAGAGGAGCTCCCGCTGCCGCCTCCTTGGCCAGGGGCTCCCCTCCCGAGTTCACCTCCGGAGGGTCCGCTGCTGCTGCCGTCGCCTCCCGAGGGTCCGCTGCTGCTGCCGTCACCTCCCGAGGGTCCGCTGCTGCTGCCGTCGCCTCCCGAGGGTCCGCTCCTGCTTCCGTCGCCTCCCGAGGGTCCGCTGCTGCTGCCGTCGCCTCCAGAGGGTCCGCTGCTGCTGCCGCCGCCTCCCGAGGTTCCTGCTTTGCCTGGGGTCGCTACAAGTCCTGCCATGCTGCAGGAAATACTGTGGCTGGAGCCCCATGAAGGGGAGCTGCCGGCCACGAAGATGGGGGGGGAGGTCAGGAGACCAGCTCCCCCAGCCGCACTTTCACAGCAGGAGAAATTGTGGCTGGAGCCCCATGAAGGGGAGCTGCCGGCCACGAAGAAGGGGAGGGAGGTCAGGAGACCAGCTACCCCCCGCAGCAATTTCGCTGCAGGACAACGGGTGGCTGGAGCCCACAGAGGGGAGCTGCCGGCCATGAAGAAGTGGGGGGAGGTCTGACCACCCCCAAAATTTCCTTGGCCGGAGGAGCCGACCTGTGCGCAGTCCACCGGGACGCTACGGCTGTTTGGGTGGGAGGAGGACATCCCACCTTGGCCACCACCTTTGGCCCGTTGCTGCCCGTTCCTGGGCCGGGACTGCTAGCCAGGACTTTGGGGACTAAGGGGGGAGGTGGCCGAAAAGGCCATGTGTGCTGCGCACAAGGGGGGGCATGTGTGGCGGAGTGTCCCGCCCCTATATTTATATGTGCACTGTTTATTATTATTTGTATTATTGTTTGTGGCGCGGTTAAAAGCGCTGCGTATTTGTTATTGTTTTCATATTTTAAAAATCTCGTGAGGATGTGGCTGATCAGCTACTGTCAGTCACGCATCCTAACTAAACTCGTGCAGACTGTGGCCGAGGGGTAATAAGATAATTAACAGCTAGTTAACCCCTCGGCCAGAGTATAAGAACCTGCAGCTGTCCGTGCTGCGGGGAGAGTGTCAGAGGCGAGAGAGAGTGTAAACAACTGCTAAGTATCTTGCTGGGGTAAAACCAGCATGCTTATTTGTTTAGTTATATTTGTTTGGCCAACGCGCCTTTTTGTTTGTTGTGTTGTTTTGTTGTTGGTTTAAACCTTTTGTTTCGTTTTATTATTTAATAAAATGGTTCCACCATTCCATCCATTGCCTTTTGTTTACTATTACTTCCTGGTCCGTGACATCACTACCCACACGTCACTACAACAGCTGCTTGGTCACAAAAGTATAATACATTTTTTTCTCAAAAAGATAGGTGTCAGAATTATTGGCACCCCTAAAGATTCTTATAAATAAAATCAAACAAAATTAAATCTGCATTAACATTCTATTTCGTTAAGTTCATCTCAGTCTTAACCCTTTGCGGTCCATTTATTAATTCTGCGTCAGGCTCGCCAGGTCTAATTAATTTTTACACGCGCATTTAATTTTAGACGCGCTGTTTAAAAGTATTTTTTTTCACAGTCAAACGGGTTTAAATGGCCCTGCAGATCAACAAAGCACTCACTAGGCATCCCCAGCCCCGCCCCACCCTTTTGTTTGCTATCGCTTTCACATATGCTACCAAATAAAAAATAATAATAATAATAGTCGTACATACCGATCAATCGTCTCCTGATGACTCGTTTTATCACCAAACACCTCAATAATGCAATCCAAGTCATTATTTTATTGCTATAACATCTCAAAAAAGCTCTGCAAATGTCCGTGTTAGTCTCTGTGCGCTGATACTGTGCTCCCAGCTTGTTCCCATACTGACCGCCCCATCTGAAGAAGGGGCTACTATGACTATTCATGAGATACGCCTTTTTTTTTTTTTTTTTATCGGCTTGTCTTGGCTCCTTTCGTTCCCACTCGGCCATTGAATGGTTTATTCGGCTTTTTCCGTTGAAAAACCGACTTTTTTGCGTTTTTTGCATTTTTAAAATGATGTCGGACAGGGTCCGACAAAGGACCTGGTGGGAATAATTGCAATGTCGGACCCAGTCCGACAATGGACCGCAAAGGGTTAAGGAACTGTATTGGGGCCTACCAAGGCTTCCTGTTTCACTGGGGTATAAAAATGAGGTAACACGCATATGAAATCCATTTGTCATCCATCACCATGGGGAAAGGCAAAGAACTCACAAATGAAAAGAGACAAATGGTTGTTGACCTTCATAAATCAGGCAATGGGTACAAAACAATAGCTAAAAAACTAAATATACCACTTACCACTATTAGAGCAATAATTGAGAAGTTCAAAACCACTGGAACAGTGGTAAACTTAACTGGTAGAGGACGCAAGTGTATCTTGCCCCCACGCACAGTGAGGCAGATGGTTCGGGAGGCAAAGGGAATTCCAAGGGCCACAGTTGGAGAATTACAGAACTTGGTTGCATCTTGGGATCACCAAGTCTCCAAATCTACAATTAGACGCCACCTCCATGCCAATAGGCTATTTGGAAGGGTTGCCAGAAAAAAGCATTTATTGAGAGCAACCAACAAACGTAAGTGCCTGGAGTTTGCTCAACAGCATTGGCACTTCGATTGGAACCGGGTGCTATGGTCAGATGAGACGAAAATAAAGCTCTTTGGCCACGCACAACAGCGGTGGGTTTGGTGTCGAAAGAAGGATGCGTGTGCAGAAAAGAACCTCATACCTACTGTAAAATATGGTGGTGGATCTTTGATGTTATGGGGCTGTTTTGCTTCCACTGGTCCTGGGGCCCTTGTTAAGGTCAACGGCATCATGAACTCTACCCAGTACCAGGACATTTTAGCCAAAAACCTGGTTGCCTCTGCCATGAGGCTGAAACTTGGCCGCAAGTGGATCTTCCAGCAAGACAATGACCCCAAGCACACATCAAAATCCACAAAGAAATGGTTAATTGATCGCAAAATCAACATTTTGCAATGGCCATCTCAGTCTCCGGACTTGAACCCCATTGAAAATGTGTGGTTTCAATTGAAGAGGGCAGTCCATAAGCGCAGACCAAAGGATATCAAGGATCTGGAAAGATTCTGTATGGAGGAATGGTCTAAGATCCCTCCCAATGTGTTCTCCAATCTCATTAAACATTACAGAAAAAGACTCAGTGCCGTTATCCTTACAATGGGAGAGTGCACAAAGTACTGAAAACAAGGGTGTCAATAATTGTGACACTTCATTTTTTAGAATTCTAAATTTAGAATTTGAGAAATGTGTAATTTTGGTTGTTTCCATTGAATCATTAATAAAGTCATATATATTCCACATGTTGGAAAATTACAATATAGCTCAGTACTGGTATTATTTATTTTTTTGCTCATCTTTAACAAGGGTGCCAGTAATTTTATAACAGCCTATTGTGTCTGTTGCTCACTTTCAGTTTCCTCTGCATTCTCGAGAAGTCCCCCGATCACATTAACTGGATTTGCGCAGTCTGTGCCCCCAAATTCTACTGCACAGTTGAAAGTGCTGCATCTGTTTAGTAGCTGCCACTTGTAAAGTTAACAATTCCTTAATTTCTATCGGTCTCCAATTACTACCTCATTCTTGATCAGCCATTGTATTTGAAAAATACATCAGTGCCGGTTCTGAGCCATCATAACTCGGCCGTGTGAAAGGGGTATATGATGTCTTTATGGTCTTCAGGTTAACAAATAGACAACCAGATCAAATCTACCAAAGTATTGATATTTTAGTATAAAAGTATAGACTTTTCCTAAGCAAATATATTCCTTTTTAAAGCTGGTTAGATACAGATTGTTTTTGGAGGGCAAACATTTTAATGAGTATGTATACTGTGATTTATTGCAGAGGGTGCATTGCTATACTGTGCATGTTTTATAAATGTGCGTTGCAAACCGTGTCTGAAGTGGAGAAAAAGCCGTAAATCTTGACCTCCGGTCTCTGATTCTGCAGCCCCATGTGCAGAGATTGTTATTTTTCATTTTTCGAAGAGGGTTTGCTTTTCCACCACCATCCATTTGAATATTTGCATTGTATAAACTTACACCATGTTTATTTGGTGAACTGTTTCAAAATACCCAGTTTAGGTCACTGGGGACACTTATGCGGGATACGATTACTTTAAGAATGCCAGTTCAGGTACAGGCTGCATTTCATGAGCTGGGAAAGTCTTTCTTGGGTATATTCCACTTTTTGTGTGAATTGAAATCTCTCTGTTGCAGACTCTGGCAGGGCTGTCGGAGGCGTGTTCACCATTACTAGAAGGCTGCAGAAAGAACCGGCAGAACTGGAAACTTCTGGCAGAGCAAGACGAGAAAAAGCTGGTCAATGGAGCAACATAACAGTTCAAAGGAAAGAAATCGCCACGTTTCCATATGTGATTCTTGTGATTTCATCCTTGTTTATATCTGTTTTCCTCTAGCCATTGGCAGCATTTTATACTTTTACTTCTTTAAAACCATATATTATTTTGTCATTTTTTGCTCTGTCAAAATAATTTTTTAATCCCTGTAGTAGATGTGATAAATATACCAGAGAAGGAAGGACCTGAATAAGAATCAAATCATCAAAAGGGACCAGTGCAAGCTTATTTTGTTTTTGAACAGTGTAAAAAATGTTTTTTCGGTCACTGCAATAAAAATGCTGTATTCACTGATATTAACACAAATGCCAAAAGCAAACTTATCTGGTCACTATATTTATAGTTATAAAATAAAATAAAAACAATTGTCTAAGATTTCGTATTTTAGAAGAAAAAAAAAATATATATATTTTAACTGAAAAGTTGGCAGATCCTCTTGCTTTGTAAAAAGAATATTTTAATCATTTCTATAGGTTTTCACTTTTTCACTGTGTCTCCTTGCTGACCTTGTTTACCTTTGTTTAAATTATATCAACATTTTTACCAAGAAGTGCATTTTTTATAAACTTTGAGTTACTTGTGTTATAAAATGTTACATGATTTATATGAATGACTTAGTTGATGGAACAGTTTTGTAAATGGTTATTTTTATTTAAACATACAGCTGCAAATATACTTGAGTTTTACCAAACGTAAGTTACACACCAACAATGTTTCATATAACAGTACAAATATATTAAGTTATTAATATAAGTTAACCTTATCTGCTGCCAGTACATTCACTCGCACTTTTTGTAGACTGACGCAAGTCGGACAATCATTTGTTACTGTTTTTGCATTTTCTAACTGGCCTAAAAAAATATTGCTCAGCTTGCATTTAAAACTGTTGTAGTTTTGCAGTATCTTTGTTTTAGATGTACCTTGATTGAATAGTTTATGCCCCTGTATTTTTTATTAATGAAGACCTACAAACGTAGAAAGCCAGACTGAATGTTGTGTGCTTGTGACAAAGTTGTTAGTGCACAGGTGTAGAGGTGATGCAGTGCTTAGAAACAACAGTCCAACAACAGTTCACTGGTAAATAACAAAGCTTTATTAAGGCTTTAAAATAATAACACTGACTATACACAACGATGTATATAGTCAGTAAAACCACGGGGGTTCAGTCCCGACATGATAATAACAATAAACACACACATTAAAACACCTACAAGATCACCAGTCCAACAGTGAGTGCTCCGGGTGTTGTGAATATGTGAAACAGTGCTCACAGTAGTGCAGTGCAGTCCGGGTTTGATGCTGGCTGAATAGCGACAGCTCCCGGATATTTAGCCGTCAGTTATTGAGACAGACAATGCAACAGTTAAAATCACAGTTTTGTTTCACTCCTCACGGGCATTCCATAACCACAACAGAGATCGCTCGGCCACACACCCTGCTATACGTTCAGTCACGCCCCCTTTGGTAGCGAGTGCAATCACGTCTCCTCCAATCCATGACTGACACATCGCCTACTGCAGTAAGGTGCTGATTTCTAGTGTTGTGGCTTCGCCCCGACTTCTGACTGACCCTGGAATGAACTGTCAAACCATCCAGTCCGGGGCACACTGTTCCTGTTATACCGTGCCCTCACAGGTCGGGAGGGAGATTGTTGACTAGGATTCATTCGCTCTCTGTCACAGTGCTGTAGAAAACTGTCATACCTCTGTGTATTTTATGTTGTTAACAGTTCTAAAAACATGTTGATACTGATAAACACTGTGGTACAGTTCAATGGTTAATGCCATTAAAATAATGTGCTTTTTTACAGTATAATGTGTCTTGTGTTATTTGAGCAGGTTGATGAGTCCCTTCCCAAGTGTGGCATAAATGAGCAAATGAAAGCAAAGATAATAGTCTCTTTCATACAGTGTTATAGAGCACACGTTAGTGGTGCAACAATTAATTGATCAGCTGTCCTTGAGTTTTGATTACATATTGGTGAATCGATGCATCAAATTAGAAATTTTGTGGATATAGTGGTGCACAGGATATAAATGGGTCTGTGTAGCACGAGTGATTTAAAATATATAGTTGTATTTAGGCACGGGGATTGCACAATCACTTCAAGTGCAGATAAAGTATGTAATAGTATGTGAGCACGGGGATTGCACAAATGAGTTCACTTGCTGGGATTCATGTGAATAATTAATTAGTAATTGAATCCCGGCACAACTGTATGTACAGTACTGTGCAAAAGTTTTAGGCAGGTGAGAAAAAATGCTGTAAAGTAAGAATGCTTTCAAAAATAGACATGTTAATAGATTATATTTATCAATTAACTAAATGCAAAGTGAGTGAACAGAAGAAAAATCTAAATCAAATCCATATTTGGTGTGACCACCCTTTGCCTTCAAAACAGCATCAATTCTTCTAGGTACACTTGCACAAAGTCAGGATTTTGTAGGCATATAGTCAGGTGTATGATTAAACAATTATACCAAACAGGTGCTAATGATCATCAATTCAATATGTAGGTTGAAACACAATCATTAACTGAAACAGAAACAGCTGTGTAGGAGGAATAAAACTGGGTGAGGAACAGCCAAACTCAGCTAACAAGGTGAGGTTGCTGAAGACAGTTTACTGTCAAAAGTCATACACCATGGCAAGACTAAGCACAGCAACAAGACACAAGGTAGTTATACTGCATCAGCAAGGTCTCTCCCAGGCAGAAATTTCAAGGCAGACAGGGGTTTCCAGGTGTGCTGTCCAAGCTCTTTGAAGAAACACAAAGAAACGGGCAACGTTGAGGACCGTGAGACGCAGTGGTCGGCCAAGGAAACTTACTGCAGCAGATGAAAGACATATCATGCTTACTTCCTTCTAATCGGAAGATGTCCAGCAGTGCCATCAGCTCAGAACTGGCAGAAAACAGTGGGACCCTGGTACACCCATCTACTGTCCGGAGAAGTCTGGTCAGAAGTGGCCTTCATGGAAGACTTGCGGCCAAAAGCCATACCTCCGACGTGGAAACAAGGCCAAGCGACTCAACTATGCACGAAAACACAGGAACTGGGGTGGAGAAAAATGGCAGCAGGTGCTCTGGACTGATGAGTCAAAATTTGAAATATTTGGCTGTAGCAGAAGGCAGTTTGTTCGCCGAAGGGCTGGACAGCGGTACACGAATGAGTGTCTGCAGGCAACAGTGAAGCATGGTGGAGGTTCCTTGCAAGTTTGGGGCTGCATTTCTGCAAATGGAGTTGGGGATATAGTCAGAATTAATGGTCTCCTCAATGCTGAGAAGTACAGGCAGATACTTATCCATCATGCAATACCATCAGGGAGGCATCTGATTGGCCCCAAATTTATTCTGCAGCATGACAACGACCCCAAACATACAGCGAAAGTCATTAAGAACTATCTTCAGCGTAAAGAAGAACAAGGAGTCCTGGAAGTGATGGTATGGCCCCACAGAGCCCTGATCTCAACATCATCGAGTCTGTCTGGGATTACATGAAGAGAGAGAAGCAACTGAGGCTGCCTAAATCCACAGAAGAACTGTGGTTAGTTCTCCAAGATGTTTGGGCCAACCTACCTGCCGAGTTCCTTCAAAAACTGTGTGCAAGTTTACCTAGAAGAATTGATGCTGTTTTGAAGGCAAAGGGTGGTCACACCAAATATTGATTTGATGTAGACTTTTCTTCTGTTCACTCACTTTGCATTTTGTTAATTGATAAATATAATCTATTAACATGTCTATTTTTGAAAGCATTCTTACTTTACAGCATTTTTTCACACCTGCCTAAAACTTTTGCACAGTACTGTATATATATATATATATATATATATATATATAAAAAATTAGGCACGAAGCACTCACTAGGGGAAGTGAGTTCAGAGTGGAGAACGGTAGTCGAGAGAAAGGAGGTAATTAATTAATAACATAGAAAGCATAAAACAATTGCTATTCACGCTGGTTTGCACCAGCGTGATACTTGTTTGGTTATTCAAATTATTATTTGTTTGTTCTTTTGGCCAACATGCCCTTTTGTTTTGAAAGTGTTTTGTTTTTGTAAACCTGTTTATTTTGTTATTTAATAAACACTGAGCGCCATACAGTCTCAGTTTCACCCCACCATTACTTGTTTTGGTTTCATTTCCCTGGTCTGATGTCACTCCTGCAGCTATTGTATTTACATATGGTGTCCAGCATGGGATAACAGCGCCTCCACCTGTCAGACCAGGGATACTGTGGGTGCAGTTTATTCCTTTTTTTCCCCAAGGAGTGTTTTTTTTTTTTGATAAAAAAAAAATGGAAGGGGAGTTGGAGTCAGTTGTGGGACTGGATAATGGAGAATCCAGGGCTAGATGACGAAACCATGCCCATGGTGCTTGATACCCTGCGGCAGAGAGATGGGGACGGGTGGAGGGTCTGGCAGCGAGGGCACTGCCCAAGGACACTGGAGGAGGTTGTGGAGTTGGTCCTCTGCTACCTGGAGGCAGACATGAGGAGAACAGCAGCCCAGGTACCAGCATCTCCAGTGCGAGAGGGAGAAGCCCTGCTGCTGTCTCCACCGCGAGAGGGAGAAGCTCCGTCGCTGTCTCCAGTGCGAGAGGAGAAGCCCGCCGCCCGTCTCCACCGCGAGAGGGAGAAGCTCCGTCGCCGTCTCCACCGCGAGAGGGAGAAGCCCCGCCGCCGTCTCCACCGCGAGAGGGAGAAGCCCCTCCGCCGCCGTCTCCACCGCGAGAGGGAGAAGCCCGCCGCCGTCTCCACCGCGAGAGGGAGAAGCCCCGCCGCCGTCTCCACCGCGAGAGGGAGAAGCCCCGCCGCCGTCTCCACCGAGAGGAGAAGCCCCGCCGTCTCCACCGCGAGAGGGAGAAGCCCCGCCGCCGTCTCCACCGCGAGAGGGAGAAGCCCCCGCCGTCTCCACCGAGAGGAGAAGCCCCGCCGTCTCCACCGCGAGAGGGAGAAGCCCGCCGCCGCCTCCACCGAGAGGAGAAGCCCGCCGCCTCCACCGAGGGAGAAGCCCCGCCGTCTCCACCGCGAGAGGGAGAAGCTCCGCCGACTCCACCGCGAGGGAGAAGCCCGCCGTCTCCACCGCGAGAGGGAGAAGCCCCGCCGCCGTCTCCACCGCGAGAGGGAGAAGCCCCGCCGCCGTCTCCACCGCGAGAGGGAGAAGCCCCGCCGCCGTCTCCACCGCGAGAGGGAGAAGCCCCGCTGTCTCCAGCAGCTGAAGTTGGGAAGTTGAATTAATTCTTGAATTAATTTTTTGATATTAAACATGATTTTTCTCAATTACAACAAGAAACGAGTATCGAAAACACTAATGCAAAGTAGACACTTTTTGTTATCAGCCATAATTAATATTAGTATATTAACCATCTATGCTAATAATGTTATGGTTGTTGTAATCGTTTGACTATGAAATCAATTAACTATACTATTCATGAATATCTCTAACCAACCTTTCTGTAATATTAGATTAGTTGTGCATCCGTTTTATTCTTAAATAAAATACTGTTTTATATTTCAAACACATTGTGTGAATGTCAATTATTGTCAAGGAAATCCGAGTTCTACATGATCTCAAACTTAAATAAGGTATCTCATTTCTCACATTTTGACGTCCCTGAGTGGGCAACTAGAGACTCATTTATATTTAAATAAAATGTATACCTAATTCATTACACTAGTTTGGGGATTTCTTTTTGGTTGTTCAGTATCTTCAGAGACATCCATATTATCAGGTACAGTAGTTGGTCACTCAGTTTTATAGTTGCTGTAACTTTGTAACTGTAAGCAAGATGGTTGCCGTGAGGCAGTGCAGTGATTTCTAATATGTGATAAAGCTCGAACTACCTGTATCCATCCAATATACGGACAACTGGAACCTTTTTCGACCAGTCGCATTGCTTATTTCATTTTCCATTGCCAGACCTGAATTTATATATATATATATATATATATATATATATATATATATATATATATATATATATATATATATATATATATAAATACCTATATTTAGAAGTGGGGGGGGCACTATTATCTACCCCCTCGTTTCCCCATACAATCAACAGAACCACACTTTATTGCCCTACAGTAGTTAGTTACGTATTTGAAATGGCTACGTGTACAGATTCAGACAATCGGGTATTGAGGTATTATTGTAAAGCAATAGTATATTCAACAAGGCACTAGACTAACAGCTATTTATCTTAAATATAAATAAATACCTATTTTCATAACCAGTTTCATACACTAATATAGAAATGATTAAAACACTGTCATTAAACTGCATTTGAATACATAAAAAATAATCAAGCTAAATTATATTATAAAATGGGTTTTTTAAATACTCTATCCTGTTTGGTCAAAACAGGTCATATGCTATTACAGCATATCACCATGGCTTGGCACTTCTTTTAAAAAAGTGGCCATATGACATTAGAATTTTGAGGAAAAAAAAAAGTAGTCATATTTAAATTCGCAATAAATGACTGACGAGATGTATGTACATTTTTACCTTTTGGGAAACCAAACTCTGGATGAGATTTTGTATGAGTCTGAATTAGACACTAATACAAGTGGTGAAAAAAAAAAGTAAGTACGACTTCTAGTACTAGACGTCTTGAACTTACTGAAGCGCAGGAAGAAAAAAATACAGAAAGGACCACTGCCTGGGCATCGGGTGTGCTATTTGACTGGCTAAAACAAAAGTCATCAAATATTGATTTCAAAGTGATTCTCTCTGCCTGATCTAAATCATTTGCTACAGGAGTTGTATGCCACTGTCCGTAGCTCAGAGGGACAGGAGTATTCAGTCTCAAGCTATGTAACACTACGAGCCGGTCTTAACCGTTTTTTAAACAGTCCAGCAATAAACCACAAAGTGAATTTGATAAGTGACCGACTATTTCAAAATGCAAACAACATCGTTGTCGCCACTGTGAAGCGGTACCGCAAATCTGGCATGGATACCTCCTGTCACTACCCCCGCATCACAAAGGACGATTTAAAAAAATTAAAAACCTCCCCAGCACTGTCACCCGACACTGCCGCAGGTCTTGTGAGAAAGGTTTGGTTTGATGTGCAAACAAATATGGCTAGACGTGGCAGAGAATGTCTGCAGTGTGGTATTCAAGGGAGCCTATGAGAATAAATTATCTGTCCACCATGATGCCAAAACTAAGCAAACTAGCTGGACTGAGTCGCCGATGCACAAACCACAGCATTTGGTCCACAGCGGTGCACCTCCTTGGCGAAGCAGGGCTTGAAACATGGCAAATAATGTCTGTCACTGGTCACAGGTGTGAGGGAAGCCTTAAAAATTACTGGGCACCATCTTCAAGTGATCGCAAACAGTGGAGCCACACTCTGTCCTGCACTTCTTTACACAACGACAACGACAGCAATGATCAAACACAATGTTGCTCAAAATCTCTTACTGCAGCTCCACATACTGTTCAAAAGGAAAAAGGGCCTGTAAATCTTCAAAACTGCAATTTCAATGGCAATGTTCAATTTAACATTCATATTTAGTGCTTCTTGTTTTTAATCAGTTCAGTGTTTATTAAAAAAATGTTGTTTTTAATTCTTTTTTAATTAATGCATTTTTTATGTTTTAAGGGACTATTTTTTCTAAGGTCAAGCAGAGGTGGAACGATATTTAATAAAAATGACTTTGTCAATTAAAACATGTTTTTACTGGGGTTTTTTTGTAATGTTGGTTGATCCATTTATATAAGCGCAATAAGGCACTTCAGGGTGTGGGATATACTCTAATATCCACACGCCCCGGGCGGTTAAAGCCACTCGGCTTCACCTTGTGACTTATAAAGAACCCGGGGCGTGTGGATATATATATATATATATATATATATATATATATATATATATATATATATATATATTGGAGTATATCCCACACCCTGTTGTGCCTTATTACTTACTTAACTCACCAAAAGTATGTATCAGTCACTCACTGCCACAGGTGCTTCCACAGCGGGTCTCTTGGGATTGGATCGCACGTCAAGTTTGGGATCCCGTTGTGAGAGTGGTGGTCCGTGGAGTTTCAGAAACATGAGGGCTGATACTCGATGAAGCATTAGTTTTGTGTGCAATAGTGAAATGATTAAATTCATCTGGCTATATCCTCGTTCGCATTCAGCTGAGCTGCATGGAATTAATTTGGCACAGTTAAGCAATGGCTGGAGCTCCCTTGGGGTATTACGCCCTTGTGCATCAATATAATCCCTGTAGACATTTACAGTTGTTGTTGTTGGCACTTTAAATCTCCGGCACAGAGACATCACTTGCGGTTCCCCATACCCTGCATAAAGTTCATCAGGCCAGTGATCACAGCTGTCCTTACAAAGGTACCACCAAATGTTCCTGTCAGGACACTGCACTCTGATTGGTTGTCATATTATTGTTAATAAAACAATGAATAATCCTCTCCCGACACCGAAACCCTAAACCTAAGGTCAGTATCCTGTACTGCAGCCATTACACATGTAAAGTAGTTAATGTTTGGCAGTGAATAAGGGTTTTTGTTACTTTAAAAAAAAGTGATGGGAGGTGGTGACTTCTTCAGTTGTCCTGACAGGAACATTTCGTGGTACCTTTGTAGGCGCTGCGTGATCACACTTCAGAATGCTCAATTCTTCGATCAGTGACTGGTAATTTTTTTCACCATCAGATACAGGTTGTCCAGTCGAGATGTGTGATGAGGTCGTAGTGATCATTAGACGGGTTAAGTTGTTGACTATGCTAGTCCGGAACTGTTGACGGTTGATGGCAATGATTTTGTTGTTGTCAGTCAGGGATACAGCTCCAAATTTTCCCTCCCTAACTGCAACTGCCTCGAGAGTTTTTGTTCCAGATCGTTCCTTGAGTGCTTCAATGAAACAAATACTACTGCAAATGAGTTTGTCTGCTTGCACAATTGTAGTGTCTCATTTCTGCAGACACACGGAAAGGAGGGAAAGTTCACATAAGGTATCATACATCAGCGCAAGGTCTAGCAAAAACTGTTTTGATGACAGCCTCCTAAAGCAGTCCATCGTATGTCTTTTTGTCAGGCGGTGTCCTCTTGTGTCATTCATTGCATGTCGAAAATTATCACAAAGGGCGTCATAACTGTTCCACACTGCGCTGACTGTCAAAAAAGAACTAGCAACCCTAGTACTAAGAACACGGCCAATTTTCGTTATTTGTTGATCCACTTGTGCAGCACTCTCAGCCAGTTCTCATTGATTTTGGGGAGATCGACTGTATACCCAATATAGTTTGTCCATAAATAATAACTGAAAATGATTAATGCCCTTAGTTTCAGAGATAGAATCCCCTACTGCCAATTCCAGTCTGTGATTCAAGCAATGCCAAACAATGACATCAGGATATTTTTCAGTGATTCTCTGAGCTACTCTGGATTTTCTGCCAAGCATGACACTTGCCCCGTCACTTGTAAACGCCACCAGGTGTTGTTTCAAATAGTTATCACAGAATCCGTATTTATCTAAACACCTCAATAGTTGCTCCAACACAGTGTCAGCTTTTTGATCTGCTAATTCAATTAGATCGAGGAACATGAAATGAGGCTCCTCGTTTTTTTTTTTCACTTTCGCTTTAGATAAACAATAAGTGCTGACTTGCTACTCAGGCTTGTTGATTCGTCAATGATTTTTGCAATTCTTATGGACAAGATGCTGACAGATTTTCTTTCTCATTTCAGAAGCTTCGTGGTCTGTTATTTTCGTAGCACTGTATCTAGAATGCAAGCCAATTCCAATATCAATCTTCTGAAGTTCTAATAAGTTGAAGTGGTCAGAGAAGGGCCTCTCAGTTTTTGCAAGGTAATACGCATATCGAAAAATAGCAAGATTACTATTAAACTCCCATGCATTCCATTTATCGCACATGTTCTCAACAGTTTGCTCCTGTGACTTTTCCTGTCATTTATTTGCAGTAATATGTGCCTTCTGGTGGTGGCGCAAAATGTTCGCAGTGCTTTCAATTGGTCTGTTCCATTGAACGAAACTTTAAACAAGCACCATTCACCTGAAATGTTGACATCCTGTACATTCTTAAAGCACTGAGACTCCTGACGTTTAAACAGATATTACAGCCAAGTTTACCATCACTGAAGTCAATCAAAGGATAAACTTTCTGTTTCTCCTGCCACATTTCTACAGTCCAAATGGCAGGCCACGGACACAGGGATTCCCCAATTATTTGGCTTCTGTTCTCTTAAGAAAAATCAGATGCATCGCTGTTTATCACCGAGGCCATAAGAGTAGTCTCTTGATCCATAGACTCTTTCTTCTTGAAAAAATAATCTATATTTTTTTGCTTTCCCGCCATACTGCTAGGCTTCAACTTTAACTTGCAACAGTGAATGCAAATAGGTTCAGTTTATGTCTGTAACATCAGCTATAAAGAAACATGCAGTAGGCTAACATTGCGCTGTTTGACTGGGGTACAGCGAAACTAAATAACATCACTTATAAAATTATACATGACTCATACTTCATAACAAAATAATGATGAATTTAGGAATGACTACTATGTGAATAAAATAATATTGAAATTATTATTGTTAATTATTATTAATAATCATATGCGTAACACTCCCCCGCCTTCCCTCCTATATTGAATGGTTTGGTCCCGAGCTGTTTTGAAACAAAGCACAACAGTTTTAGGACAGAAAACGTTTTGGGGGATTCAAATTCAGACCTGATTTTTTTTTTTGGAACCGCACCCGAACCACGAAAAAGTTCACATTCCGACCCAAACCCGACCCGCTTTTGTGGGTCACCCGTGGTTACCCGACCAGATGCAGGACTCTAGCACGCTATATTCAAAATGTTTAATTATTTATCTCTGAATAAGGGTTTCTTACGGTTGTTGTATTCTTTGTTTATTTGTATGGGTTATACACATATAGTCCTATATCTATCTCCATATATTAACAACAGGAGCAAAACAGTTAAATATTCTACATGTGAAGTAAGGAAGTGACGCTTCAGATAAAATGCGTTTTTTTATTGGCAGCTAACAACAGCAGTTAGCACCATCCACCAGCGTTGCCAGAGGTACGATAATTATCGTATTTGTACGATAATTTCAACCCTTTGCAACGATGTACGATCAATAATTGCAAAAATCGCCAAATATACGATAATTCAGGCATATTTAAATTCCTTAAAACTTTTCTCACTCAGTTTTGCAGATTATGAGCAACGTCACCATGTATCTGGCTTCAGCAGCTTCAGCAGCACAGATGTGCAGCCAACCACAGTACATTGTGTACTACTGAGGCTTGTCACGTGATGTCACCGGCTGCTGAGACGCTATGGGTGCGTTCACGGAGAGCATTCTGTGCAGAATCTGACCAGTTCATAGGAGATGATTGGCTAAATTGATCTCCGTGAACGCACCCTATGTTAGTAGTTTCCACGCATGCAGGCACGCACTAGGTATGTCGTCAATTAAGTACGACTGACACTCGCTACCTCGAGGCGGTGCGGTAGAGACGTGTGACGACCAAGTTTAGCACAGTAAAAAAAACAGTGATACCGAAGTGGAATTCGACAAAATGTAATATTGGTGAGTAAAATTATACAGTTATATTATAATTTAGAAAACGATTGAGTGCCAACAGCCAATCAGCTTCCCTGCTGGAACGTTGAAATCAGGATAAAACTATTTGAAAACCTTTTTTTAAAAAAAAATGTTGTTTAACGTTTCTATATTATAATAATAACATCTAATAGTCTCGTTATGTTAACTGTACTAGGTGGGCGTTACCACAAGATTACGTGTGTTTTGTATGTCGTTTTTTTTAATTCAAACATGTAAGGGAAGTTGCAATAGAACAAATAGTTAAACAAAATGACTTGTGATCAGTGCGGTGTTAAGTAGTTCAGTGCAGTGCTTGTGATGCAGTTTATCAGGTATGATGTCACATATTAAGGATGGAAAAATAACACATATATTCTTAAAGTTTTACAATGTACGATCATTTTTCTGAAAATACGATAATTCTGAGGCAACGCTGCCATCCACACACTCATATGCAGCCCTGGCCCCCTACCCATCCTGGAGCCATACACCATCTCCAAAAGTGACACACACTCAAACAAGGGCAAACCAGAACGAATTCACAATGAACAATGAACATTTTCCCCATAACAGTGCCCAGCGTTCCTGTTTTGCATGCCAGCGCCTTTCCAGAAGAGTCTGACTCCGTGCACGCTACAATACGTTGCAAAAAATATTTTCAAAATAAAGTTAAGGCAGTTAATTTATTAAACATAAATAAATGAGAAACAAAATAACTATATACCGTTCTGTACCGAGTGGTGGCTGGTGACTATGGGCCGGCAAAGTCAGCGCTTAGCGAACGAGGACGCGAAAGCATTCGCGGTAATAAAACGCAAGAACAATTCCAAGACAAGTCTCGCGGATCCAAAACAAGTGCTTTTCGCCCTTCAAAAAGCAGCTATCACTTGTTGACTACAAGTGGGTTGAGAAGTGGGAGTGGTTTGCTATCGTCCGACCAAATCTTCTCAATTCTAGCTGTAAATCACATCGAAAGACTTTCGCAGGACCGGATTTTATAGTCAACTTCGAAGTTGTCGAAAGCTATCGCGTATTAAGCACAATAGTAAGACAAAATAACACTAAACAGCCTGATTTGCACAAAAAAACCAGTACATGCATCCACTGACCTCATACATCGAACACTTGCACACAACACTGAATAATTTAAAATTAATAATTTGCAGTATCGAATATTATTATATGTATTATGCCTATTATTATCATAATATAAGTTGTGTTTGTTGCACGCACAAGACCGTTTTCTTCTCACTACTTTTCTTTTTTTTGCACCAGTTTGAGTTAAATGTTTAATAAAGCAATACGCATTATTTATTTAATACATACAAACAACAAACTATTTTCTACTCACGGATAGCTTTGCTTGGAGCAATGTCTCTTTCGGTGATGGTAATGCTTTTCAGATGTATTTTCTTTTATTTCTTGTCTTTGTGATGTCCACGAGAAACTTTTTATTTTTAAATCCCCGGCATGTAGGCTACTGCTCACTCCCTCGTAAACTCCGACGTCACCTACTTTCGTTACAATTTTTCAATACTTAAGTTAAAGGCACAGTGCTCGGTTACAATGAACCTCATCAAACTCAATCCATCCATCCATTATCAGTAACCGCTAATCCAAGGGTTGCGGTGAGCCGGAGCCTAACCCAGCAGGCATAGGGTGCAAGGACTACACCCAGGACGGGACGCCAGTCCATCGCAGGATGTCTTTTGGACTCGAGTAAAGCAAATGTAAACAAACTGGAATACTAATAAAGCATGTATGACTCTTTTAATCACAAAAAGGCATTCAAGTCGTGGCTCAGCTCACTCTGTCTCTGTTCCTCCTTCAGGTGACAGTGGCTATCCTGTCCGCCCCTGCCTTTTAACACAGTATGCCTGTGTGTGTTTACATGTAAAATCCACAGACCGAGGCGGAGAGGCGCTACAATGAGGCTCTGTGCCAAAGCCGCAGTGTTGTAGAGGAAATTCAGGCTCCTTAAAATGCGTTTCCATTGCCTGGATAGATCATGTGGAGCCCTACAATACAAGCCCTCAAAGTGTGCTCGCATTAATATTGCATGTTGTGTACTTCACAACGTTGTATTATCCTGTGATGTAATGCTGCCACAAGAGGCCAACATTCCCCAGCAACCAGAACAGCCAGTTGCTGGGGAACGGCATGATCCCGGTGATGAGGGAACAGGAGATGATGGGTCCGAGGCTGAGGAGGTTGTAGAAGCCTATTTCCAGGGCCAAAGAAAACACCAGCAAATCATCCAGCAACATTTTATGTAGGTATGTTTACAAATATATGTTATGCACAAACTGTGCCAGAATAATTATTACATGATACTGTATATTCCCATATTCCAACATGTTCTAAGCCTTACATTGCACTTTGAAATAGGCTATCAAATATATCAGGTGTGTTTAAATATGATAATGCATTAAAAAAAATGTTAACCAAAAGAACATTTATTAAACTGCAACAAAAGTTTGTTTTTTTTTGAGGGATTTTCCGGTTCAGCAGAGGTCTTCCAGATGTTTAGGGGCCACCTCCTCTTCATCAGTCTTTGGCCTCTGCCCCTGGCCCTGCCCCTTCCCCTTCCCCTTCCCCTGCCTCAGGTGGAGGTAGAGGCTCCTGGGCAGAGGTTTGGGGCAGTGGAGCAGTGTGTTCCTGCAGTCCTGGACAAATCTGACAGGATCAGGAGACAGAACAGGCAATATTCGAGGGTGAGTGTGTGTGCATACATGGAGGGGCGTGTGGTGATAAGTGGCATACTGGGGTGGGGAGGGCCTATAAGCTGGGGGGTTGTTGGGGTGGGAACTGGTAGGCGCTGGCGTGGGGTTGCTGGAAATGTGACGAAGGGGTCTGGGGAGTGGTTAGGGGTGGGGTGCAGTGAACAGGAGATGGTGTGCGTTGGGAGGCAACTGAAATATTGCTAGTTATTAATGGAGCTGGGACGTGCATAGGACAGGTGTTGAAATGACATGATCCACATACCTATGCACGTATGCAGCTAACGATCGCAATATTCCGATTGCCTCCCTCTGCATTGTAAGTGTTTGCTCCTGTCTGTCCAGGATGCTTGCCAGGATGGGGGCCAGGTCATCTTCTGGAGATGGACCCCTGCATCTGGAAGGGGAGGCGGCTGTGGACGGCACTGTGGGCCCTCGTTGCTGATGGGGTCCGAGTCCACAGTGTCACGATCCTCGGTCTGTGACCATTCTTCATCGCAAAACTGTTCCAGTTTATTCAAATTCGGAGGACTTCTCTTGTGCACAGCCTTCTTCAAGTCATACCAAAGATTCTCAATCAGATTTAGAATGGGACTTTTACTAGGCCATTCCAGAACCTTGATTTTATTCTTTAACCATTCTGAAGTAGATTTTGATGTGTGCTTTGTTTTGTTTACCAAGGCGTACAGTTACAGTTAGCATATTTATTTTGTGTATTGTGATGAGGCTGCTTCGGAGAAAGAAGTTCTGCACTGTTGTGTTATCACCAGATATCTAATGGCTAGGGAGAAGGTCTCAGCCAATCAGAGTCTAGTATTTTCACCAATTGTTTCTACCCATTTAATAATATTGCATTATACAATGGCAAGAACAATTCCTAAGCTCTGATTGGTCAGAATTGAACCAGACCTGTGATGTTATCACCTAGACAGACATATCAATCCGCCATAACTGTCAATAGCACAGAATAAATTACACAATTCCTGAAGTGAATTTTACCTGAAACAACTTGACAACTTGACAAAGAGCCTTCAAACACAGAGCAGCCAGGAGACCAGACAGCACCTCTCAATGCAAGGAAAAAAAATAAAACATTTAAAAAAAATACACCTGGAGTTTGACTGAGGGACTAGACAAGATAGACAAGAAGCATCCACGAAACGACAAACCAACTGGGCAGTCAAAGATTTTTATAACTGGGTGACTGAAAGTAACACAAATATAGACCTGAAAACTGTCATGATAGAACACCTTGCTACAGTTCTTCGACAATTATATGCCTGTGTCAGAAATAGCTGTAGAGAGCCATATGGCATGAGCAGTTACGTGGGGCTCAGAGCGGGCTTAAACAGACACTTAAATGAACAGCCCCTGAGCCGTAACATTAATATACGGTCAAATGCAGAGTTCAGCTCTGCCAACAATGTGTTCACAGCATACATAAAAAACTTGAGAAGTCCTGTTGTTATTAACTTTAAACAGAAATAACACTTAAGTATATATATTAGAGCGTCATAGTTATACTTTACTACAGTTGTAAATAGAAAACAGGAACTATTTTATGAGGCAGAATGTTATTTCCACATTTGTCTAATTAAAATCACTTTTAAACATGAAATGAGACTTATTTGCTATTTTTCACATTGTCAGCCATGTATAATAGGAATAATGCACTCCAGTGTGTGTGTGTGTGTTGTGCTGGGATAACATCACTCCTCAGGTGGTTGGGCACAAGGCCCCTGTCGTGCATTATTCCTTCAGTATGTTTTTCAAGTTTTAACAATAACCTCACTGTAGAAGACAATGGGCTGCAGATTATATCACTGTTTCATTGAATGCCTAACCAAGGTTAACCCTTGTATAATCTATTTTTGGAATTCCTTGTTAATGTTGGATGAAATTTACAGTGGTCAGAAAGATAGTTCTTAAATAAACAGCTTTACCAAGCATATCAAAATTTGAGCTTAACTCAACTACCCTTTAACCCCTGTACCGTCACTTAGAGATTCTAAAACAAGGGAAGGTAATATTACAGTTCAGTAACAAAAAGAAAAATAAACTGTTTTAAATAGTAATAAACTCTGTACAGCAGATGGCGCCAAAGGAGCAAAGAAACCTTAATCAGTGTCAAAAAGGCGTACAAAAATAAACAATGTCAGACATTTTCAGTTTTTGTTTTAATCCATGTTTTAATTATATCATATATCAATTCCATCTTTTGGGTAACACTTAAAACTGACGTCTTGTCAATGTAAACATAACAGAGCTTCACTCTTTTAGTCCTTAGTGCAGTGGAATCTTCACAGATCTATTCTGTGTAATTATCTTTATATTTAAATTTATATTACCTTCCCTTGTTTTATGCTCCCCTGCCTCCAGAGCCCGCTCCTTCTCCACCCTCGCCCCGCAGTGGTGGAATGACCTTCCTACAGATGTCAGGACTGCCCAGTCCCTGACCACCTTCCGGCGCCTCCTCAAGACTCACCTCTTCAGACAGCACCTGCAGAACTCCTCTTTTCCCTCTGGACACTTATCACTCTTCCTTAAATGCGCTTTACTTGCTCTTATCTGCCCCCTATTTTACTGCATTTAATCCTGGATTTTAGATTACTGTAATCTGTCAAGTGTTATTTAATCTGTAGTATTTTGTATTTAATTATATCCTGATGCAACTATCACTGACACTGTTATCTGCTGTATTATTGAATCGTATTTTGTCATACTTGTACTTGCTAGAACCAAAGTCATTGTATTTATCTTGCTCTTAATTGTATTATTACTTGTACTGTGATTCTTGAAATGTATTTGTTTACGACTGTAAGACGCCCTGGATAAGGGCGTCTGCTTCAAAGAGAACCCAAACTCAACAATCAACCCCCTCAAAGACACAAGTAAGCACAGGGTACTGCAGTATTGTACATTGGACAATGGCACTACATAGTACTGTACTAATTGTTCATGTTTAAAGTAGTTTGTGGCATTATATATATATATATATATATATATATATATATATATATATATATTTTTTACAGGATTATAAATGTGCACTAACCTGACCTTCCAGAACATTTTAAATTTAGAACATTTTGAAAATAGAAAATACTATATTTAAATATGAATAACTTTTTAAAGGTTTAAATTTGATTTGTTCAATTTCACCAAAATTAGGCATTACACCCCATTGTGCACCACCTTTAACAATAATTTAAATTGTACAGGATGTAACATGCCAACCATATATATATATATATATATATATATATATATATATATATCATTTGGAATTATTTGTCATAATTTTCATATTTTCTTCCCAATTTGGTAAGCCCAATTATTGTTTATTTCAATCCGGCTCACCGCTGCTACCTCCTCCTCCGAAACGTGTGCTGTCAGCCGTCCGCTTCTTTTCACTCTGCAAGCCCACCATACAGTCACCTCAGCTACAGCGTCGGAGGACCACGCAGCTCTGGGCAACTTACAGTCCCAGTCAGTCTACAGGGGTCGCTGGTGCGCAGTGAGCTGAGGACACATGGCCGACCTAAGCCCCCCACAAAGGCAGCGCTTGGCCAATTATGCGCCGCCCCCTAGAAACCCATCCAGTCGGCAGTGGAATAGCCTAGACTCGAACCGGCAACCTCCAAGCTATAGGGCACATCCTACACTCCACGCTGAGTGCCTTTACCGGATGCACCACTCGGGAGCCCCCTACCAACCATATATTTTTTTAAAGAGGACACCTAATATCCTAAGATTAATATTATACATAATGTTAATTAATATAACCAAGAAATGTGTGCTTTTTACATGACCATTAAAATAATACACGTGATATATTATTTGCTTTGATGTTCATATTGTGTACAAAATGAAAATGACCTGATCAATTCCCAGACATCATGGATGCAGCAGGGGTAATGGGGGAAAAAAAATCCCATTTAAATGCATTAAGATTTCAGGTTGTAACACAACAAACTGTGAAAACATCCAAGGGGGGTGAATACTTCCTATAGGCACTGTATATTAAGCAAACCATAATATCCAACAGAACAAACTAGCAGTGCATGAGGAGCAGTTTGGAATGAAATGGGGTTGATTTGACACCAAGAGTTCAAGTTTCCAATCCATATTAATTACTGTACATGTCAAGGGTATCATTGCTTGTGTCACATGTGAAGCAATTCTTACCCAGATCTGTGGAGTAAAAAAAAAAAACAACAAAAAGTCACTACAGTAGGTAACCACTAAGTTTATTTCTTCTAAAAAAAACAAAAACTTAACAGACACTAAAATATCATGAAATGAAATAACTTGACAAAAATACTAAATTAACAAACATGTTCTTTAACACTGTTGGTCTAAAGGGAAAAAAATCCAAGATCTCAATTAAGCGATGTCATTATTGGGGTGTGTTAATGGGCAATATTGGAAGTCATGAGTCAATAAAGGCATAATATGTGAAGGTGACCATATGGCTGTTCAGTGGGACAGTTCAGGCTTTTCAACTCACAACCCAATGCATTCTGGTAAGCATAGTCCTGCTTCTCAAAGGAAAGAATGGTACCGGAGACAGGTAAAACATCATATGGTCACCTTAATTATATGAAAAGGGATTTCCATTATTACCAAATAACACACCACAGCACTCCTCACTACAGATTACTACTTTATAAAGCTATGTATTTACCTGTCTAAAATACATCATTTTATTAGAGCACTGGCATTACACAATTTGTTGATGTACAATTACCCATTAAAGTACATCAGTTATGTACTTTTAAACTGCCAGGCAGAAACTGGAATGAGGCACTAAACTTGTTTGCAATTTAGTTAATGTATTGATAAAACAAAAATCTCAAGACAACACAGAAATGTCTACATTCTAAAATGAAGTGTAAAAGATGGAAATCTGACTACAGTACAAATGACAAAAAGGTACACTCCCAGCAGTATAGACAAAAAAAGAAAGAGGCATTAAATGGGAAAAGTAACATTGTTGAGAAAAAGTGGCAGAAAAAAAAAGCAATATATACAGAACACAGAAGACATCCGCAAGTCACTAGACAGAATCCATTCTTTTGTAGGCAACCATGCTGTTGACTTTATGGATTGTTGTGGTAAAGGAGCGGAGGCGCACTTCCTCAGAGTTTGAAATCATCTGAGGACCCGACTCCTCCCATTTCTCAGGTACCTCCAAGTCTTTGTCTGTATAGATGAGTAGATCAAAAGCACCTGCAAAAGCATTTGTACTCAATTAAAATATATAGGACATTCTGGCACAATTTATAACAATTCAATGTGCCAGAATGGAATTTGCCCAACAACCAAAATGCACATGTAAATGACTCATATCTAAAAATTTTCAAGTCACATAAGTTAGAGAAAAGTAAGCATGTTGCAAATTATTTTGCTAAACTTCAAACTTATTTCAAAATAAACACAATGTCATCATGTCAACTCTTCATTTAAGAATACCTAAAGCATGAAAACAAACACACAACACATTACTTAAACCATGGTTGAGATAACTTCAAGCTTGCGTTGGGTAAAAAAATTTAAGCCCCATTTCATTTAATACAACACATTTGACGACATCAAGATTTTTCTGAAATAGAATAAAATTGCTAAATTACTGAAGTTATTCTCTGATGATAAATAATATTTTTGTTCTGATTTTAAATTTAGTGGTAATAGTAAGCCAGGTTAATGAATTTCTTTAATGACGCACACTACCAGAAGATAGCTATATATAAAAAACCACCCAACATGTACTGGTCATGACAAAAATAAAAAGTACACACCAGACACTGACCTGCACAATGCTTGCTGTATACATTTGAATGTGAATGACTCACTTTAGGTCTAAACATTTAGGGGAAGGCAGTCATCTAAAACTAAACAGAAATTGGTACACATGTAATGCAAACATTGTTAGTTACTATACTTACAAGGAGTTTCCAACAGAGGCAGAAATGTTACAGAGGCCGTTATTTGTCTGATAACCCCTCGGATTTCCTCCTGGATGGCTTTTATTGATTTGTCCGTTGGACAGCTGTAAAAAGATCAACTAGTAACTATTTTTCCAGTGTTTAGACAAACATTTGTCAACTACGTACAAAAGATGCTTAATATTTATCAAGGAAACAAAACCAACCCCCCAGCATTCTCAACAATATTGCCAAACACAAAATAACCCTTAAAATAATTAAGAAACTGATATTAATATTTGCTTTCCTTCTAAGTTTCCCAGTCCTCCTTTAAACACTGGAAGAGGGGTGTTTAAGTTTAGCTTGTTACATTACATTAATCTATTCCATTACATACTTAGCACTGTCTTTTGCGCTCTTGTCGCACTCAATATCAAACTGCCACCGTTCCAGAACCTCATTGGTTTCAATGCAGGTGATCACCACCACCAGCTTTTGTACTGTGCAATTGAATAACCACTCTAAAAAATAAATAAAAAAAAAACTTTAGTATCCAATAACAAAAAAGCATGGGATGTGGCAATAGTTGGTTTCTCCAAACTTGATTGGTCCAATTATTGGACTAAATATGGTAACATTTGGTAGTCAGCTGGTACTGATTGCAGTTTATGTACTTGTTCTTTCTTGCTTTCAATGCTCTTTAAGCCTGACATCTGTTATTCGCTGGTCAGGTTTTTCACTCCATCTATTTGTATGATTTTGCATGACACACACATTCACATCCTAGCCTTGTATTTTATGTACTATGCCCTGTATTTAATGTATTATACATTGTTCCTCACTATCTTGTAAAGCGCTTTGTGATGGTGGTCCACTATGAAAGACACTATATAAAAAAAGATTGATATTCAAATTGCACATGAACTTTAACAATGAATTAAGGCATTATACTGAAAATAAAACTTGCACAAGTTTTGTGGGTTTTTTTGGTCTGTTGACAAATCCTTATGCTCTGCTGTAGGGGTGTGCCTGTTTTATGGAAGTATAGTTGAGTATGAAACTGGGCCATCAATGTCTGAAGTACAGTATATGGAAAATAATGAACCATATTTTAGTGTCAAACTGAACTGTTTGTGAGGCACTATGGCTGTTAATCACATTACAAATAAAAAAAAAATAAAAAAAAACACACAGTGTTTCATGCTTCCCTTTTACTTCAACAGCAATTTGTAACATTCAGATTTGTAGGCCGTTTAAAGAGTACTACTGCTCTTTTCAAATTGGAAATGTGTGTAAAGTAACAATCAATATACATTGCAACATTACCTTTCAGCTGCACCACCACATTGTTCAAGTAGCTTTTCAGTTTGGAGTCTGTTGTCACCAATATACTCAAGTTGTACTGTGTAACTCTTGTGAAGGTTTCTGGTGGGTAAATACCTCTTTGGTACAGGATGCTGTTGATACCAAAGGCTGTAACAAAAAAAAAATTTAATTATATATATATATATATATATATATATATATATATATATATATATATATATATAATTATGGCTTGAACAAAGAAGTTTTACTTGAAGTTAATGATTATAACAGAAATTTAAGACAGCAAAACAAGTATAAAATAATTCTAAGAGCATTATTTGAAATAAATAAATAAATGGCTTTATAACTTGGAAACTCATTAACCACCCCAGGATGTAGAATTCTGCTTTTTGATCAGTATCATCGAACTAGTGTGTAGCATGACACAGTTTGGGGAAGGTTTTGAACAGAATTCAAAGTCTCACTGCCTGTGTTACCTGCCTAAATGTTTTACAGTACGTTAATCTGGTATTGGGGAAATCTCTAAATCTAACTCTGATTCTGTGCCTTCAAAAAATGTGTATACTAGAATTTCCTGTTTGCACGGATATTATTTACTGAGCGTTAACAAACCACCCCTCTAACGTTTGTTATGCAAGTAGATAACGATTATTTTATGAATTTGGAACTCCCTTCCGAAAAAAAGATCTATTTCCTACGTTTTATCCTGCATAATTGTAAATGTAAATGTACACAAACATTAACAGCACCATGAGATTGGGGACATGCAAAATGGCGTCATGAAATATTACTAGCCTAGTTCAAATGTGGAATACATAACTTATGATTATATTATAAGATGCAACTTAAATGTATGCAACCGCTGCGTTTGTTTTAAAAGATTACATACCGAAAAAGTTTAATTGTACAATTCAAATCTCTAATCAATTACGTACTGCAAATTTGACATAATAATATTAACAAACCGGGGCGGGGAGGGAGGGGAGGTACCTCAATACCATGTTTGTTGGAGATAATAAACAACCTCAGCCTTTCCACGCAAAACACTTTTATTCACACGTGTCAGCACCGCTTTTCAGGCCAGGATAATATGAAACGTTACTCTCTCTCTCCCTCCTCACTCTCTAATCCCAGATTCTCTTTTGAACCCAAAATAAATGTAGATGTTTCACTTACAAAAAAACTCAGCTACAAGTTCGGCGCTTCCTTTCAAAGTAATCCCTGCAAGTGTCCCCTGTTTCGCCATCACGATTCCTTTGTTTCCTATCTTCTTGGTTTGCTTGCTAAATTATTTCTGCACCAACTCTACCCGCCAATGAGTTTAAATTATCACATTCTTACGCATGCGCTGCCTTGATTACACCTGCGCACAAAGATTTCTGGGCGTGATAGGGCGCAGGCGCACTGTGTATAGCAGCACTGCAGGCTGAAGATATTTGCACATTGTTTTTGCTGCAGTAGGCGGGCCAGTAGATTCGGTGTGTTTTTGCACTTTGAATTATTGCCAGTTTATGGTTTACTGATGTCTGAAATATTTTGCATATGTTGTTTTCGTAGTTTCACGTATAAAACACCACACTAACATCAGATACAAATAACGTTTTAATAAGTATGATATTATTAAGTGTATTGTGAGTATCGGTGTACGTTGCAAACCTTACATCTGAGATTAGTTTTATCTAGGAGTTGCCTAATATGATGAAACCTGCTCAGGACATACCGATAGAAAAGTGTATCAGAATCAGGGGTAAAGCAGATATTAAAGTTTTGTTTTAGGCGTCTATTTGTTTAAAGTATACCCCTCTGTGATACCATAGTTCGGTTTTATTGGAGAATGTTTCTGCAGTTAGAAATCAACCAGCATTTCATCAAACGCTTAAATTTAGGGATAATCTCCGGTTAAGACCAGAAACGTGGTTGGTGCAATCCAGACTGATTTCTGAGGGTTGTAAAATAAAACCCAGCTATGGCCTATCCCGCAGGCTTTATTAAAGTTTTCATCAACATACGATTAAAATAGTTCATGTTATCTGGAAAGGTAATATCATCTGTAGGTACTTTTACTTCATTCTAAAAGCAAACATACTGTGTTTGTAAAATAAGGTATACAGAACGGAGCCTTGCTAGAAACAAGGATTTTGTAGATACAAACCTTTATGAGAACTAGTGATTTTCAACATACTATTTGTATTACAGTTTGTCTAATTTAGGGAGAGCAAAATGTGTGTTTAACTAAACTGGTGTTGTAAAGGAGAGTTTGTAAAATAACATTTGATCATTCCTGTCCCAGCAGATGGGTAGCAAATTAACCACAGCTCTGCTGGTAACTGTTCATTACAATATGCTCAAAGAACATATTCTTCTGTGATCATTCATCTGCCATGTGATCACCGTGGCCATGACATAGGTTGCAATAACTAGACTAAGAGACAGATGGCAGTACTACAATAGAAAACACTTTATATTGTAGTAACCTTACTAAAAAATAAAAATATTATTTTTTTAGTGATGGGATATTTTATCACTACAGACGTTTCCAATAATAGCCAGAGTTTCTAGAAACATCTGTTCTTGACAATTCTTTTTCACTGACATATCAGTAATTTCCTTTGTTCTCTAACAGTCATCATATTGCATGATTGGTAACATGTGGATTGCAGTTTACAGATAGGTGAATTTATATATAACCTTATACATAATAATTATATGCTGCTGCTTAGACCTAGTCTCTTGGAAAAGTCATTTACATACAGTGTATGTGCTACTGTAGTTGCAAGCAAGAAAATAACTGGGCTTGTGAAGGGTTTGGCGTTGTCAAGGAATCAAACAGAAACAAGAGATGATTGTTAGCCGACACAAAATAAACAAAACAAGCATGGCCTGCAGGCTCTTCTGAGGTTTGTTTTTACTGCAGTTCTACAGTTAGACATTTTCCAGACAACAGAGTTGCCTTCATAAGATGAAGGTGTATTAGGGCTATGTGGAAAAGTGGGTTATAGTGCTCCAAACAATGACAAACACAGTTCTGGTGAAGTGATGGGTTTTTATTTATAATCCAAATGGTTGAAACTAGCCAACAGAAACTATAATGAAATACAGGCAGTACACAACAATGAGTACTGCTCTGTATAAATAATGCACAGGGCAGTCCCAAATGATAGTACACTGTAATTCACAAAAGTCACACACAACATACACGGTCACCAGTCCTCAGTGAGTGCAGTAGTACTCGTGGTGAATACACAATTATCGTGATTTAGTGCAGTGATGTTCCGGGTGGGTGCTGGCCTCCGGCGACAGCTCCGGAACGTGTTTAGCCGTCTAACAAATAACAAGCAACAGTTAGACAACACTCACGATACAACAATACAGGTCCTTCCGGTTTCAATACTTTTAACCAAAACGAAGGAACAGATTACATCGCTCCGACCCCTACTTATACCGTCACTCATGACCCCTTGGTAAACGAGTGCAACCGCTTGTCCAATCCGCAGCTGCCACATCATTTCCCTTCCGGGTCAATGAGTTAATGTACCGAAGACCTACCCCTTTTCTAAATGACAGACTTCCTTTTAACCCTAGGAATGAAGTGTCAGGTCAAGCAGTCCAGGGTACTCTGTTCCCGTTACTTAGCACCCTCACAAGTCGGGAGGGAGATTTACCACCAATATGCCACCGCTCAGTGGAGCCGAAGGAACACTCAGCTGAATCTACCTTTCCCATTACTCCCCCCTCCCGGGAAAAAGAATCTGCATTTTTGTGGTCTTTCCCACGCATGGTGTACCATGTGGTACACGAAGGGCTGCAACGCCAGATACCACCGAGTTATCCGGGCATTGCTGCCCTTCATTGTGCTTAATCACTTGAGTGGGGCGTGGTCAGTGACAAGATCAAATGAATGTCCCAGCAGGTAATATCGTAAAGAGTGAGTAGCCCGTTTAATGGCCAAACACTCCTTTTCGACCACGGAGTAGTTGCGCTCCCGAAGGAGCATCTTTTTACTGATATACCATATCGGGTGTTCTACTCCGTCAACCTTTTGGGACAAGGCCGCACCCAAACCCACATCAAATGCATCGGTGTGGAGGATGAATCTCTTAGTGAAATCTGGTGTGATGAGAGTGGGGGCCTGGCAGAGTCTTGCTTAATAGTATCAAACGCCCCCTGACACTCAGCTGACCACTTAATTAAATTTGGGGCACTCTTTTTGGTGAGGTCTCGATCCCGGTTCTGGTGTGGGTGCTGGTGGTGGTGGTGGTGGGAGAGAGAGAGGAGGTGAGGCTCGGCTGCTCCAGGGAAGGGGAGCTGTGAGTAGACTGGTCTGGGCAGAGATCAAGGAGTCCTCATAATCCTCTGTGAGTTTCACGGCATTCTCCAGTGTGTCGGGGTTGTGGCTCCGTATCCACGCTTGTGTGTTGGTGCCGACCTCATGGCAAAACTGCTCCACAACCATTGCCTCACACATTTGGAGGTTGGTCTTCCTGGTGGGGGTCAGCTAGTGTACCATGTGGTCACACAACTTCTGTGCGACAACCCTGGGCATGTATCCGGGGATCTTTAGTACTCCCTGAAACAGACACGGTGTTTCTCCAATGTGATGTTCAGACGATGGAGAATTGCCAGCTTTACCAGGTCTATCAGAATACTACAACTGAAAACATGTTTTCTGCAGTCACTGTATTGGTATAAAAAAGCAGAAATCACGAAAGACTATAACACACCCAGAGACAGAAAACCTAATTTGTAAAACTTTTATGGAATGCACACAGTAAGGACATTGTTGGAAGATTTAACTAGGGATGGATTTATTCATATAAAATTGGTGTTATGAATAAAGATACTGTAACACTTGTTAACATGAATTAGCAACTTTCAAGAAAGCCCTAATACTGCTATGACTATGATACCATTTTATGAGGTAGCCTTTTTATACATTTACCCCTGTTTTTCTGCCATTTTTTTTTAAATGCCCAATTTCTTTTACTGCAGCAACACACCTAAAAGGACAAAAGAACCACAGGAGACCTCGTTCCCAATGTCAAACCAATCCGCCAAAAGCTAAGTATGTTACCAAGCTATTGAACCCTGGAGGTAAGAGAAAACCTGAGAAGTGTGCCCATGACCAATAGGGGTCGCTGAAGCAAGATGAGGTCAACTATGATGATTTTTCATCTCTAATGCAGAACTCCCTGTGAACCCCTGGAATCCCTACCATCTACAATATTGAAATCCACACCTAGTGGTCTTGTAGATAGTACCTCTAACTCATCTCAGATCTCTTTAACCAAAGCAGACAGTATTAATGACCAACTATTTGATACTGCTGGAGTAGAACTGCGCAAAAAAACTGCTCCTGAAAAGGACAGAGAGCCCTCCTGATCTGTGAGAGTGCTGTTTAACAGGAACAGAGTGCCTCATACTGGTTGGTCTGGCAGTTCATTCCAGAGTCAGTCATCTAGGAAGGGGGTGGAGTCACAATGCCCTACGTCATTATTATGATTATTCATATTTATTTCTTAGCAGACACCCTTATCCAGGGCAACTTACAATTGTTACAAGATATCATATTATTTTTTACATATAATTACATTATTTTTCACACATTCTTTTTTTCATACAATTACCCATTTATGCAGTTGGGTTTTTACTGGAGTAATCTAGGTAAAGTATCTTGCTCAAGGGTACAGCAGCAGTGTCCCCCAACTGGGATTGAACCCACGACCCTCTGGTCAAGAGTCCAGAGCCCTAACCACTACTCCACACTGCTGCCCTTGCTGCCCCTTACTCCACACTTCATTCCTCTTTCGACTGCCATTTTCGGTACGCGAGTTGTCAGTCATGGACTGGAGGAGACGTGACTCGACTAGGTATCGTAGGGGGAGTAAATAAGGGTTTAAATGTGGATGTGACGATGTAATCTGTTCCTTTGATGTGGTTTGAGATTTGACCAAAAAGGAAACTGACGTAATTAATTATCATGAGTGCTACGTGTTTTGTTTGTTTGATGTGCTAACTGTTTGTCATTTGTCTTTGTTAGACGGCGAAGCACTAGCCGGGAGCTGTCACTACAAGCCAGCACTAAACGCGGACTACAGTACAGCACTGTATCACAAACTGTTTGTCTTTCACCACAGCTGCACAAGAGCACTCACTATCGGGAGAAGTGACCGTGTCTGTATTGTGTGTTAATTATTAGTGACTTATTTTTTTGTGGAACTGAAACCCTGGTTTTGCACAGAGCGATACACATTGCTGTGTACTGCCCGTGCTTATTATTTAAGTGTTGTTGACACGCAACCCAGACAAATAAAGGAGCTGTTTTATTGAACTTCCATTGTCTTGTGTGTGTTATTCTTGAGCACTGCACCAACTACATCTGCGCACGGCAAGCCGCACTGCATCACTGAAGTTTGCTCTCTCCTCATCAGTAAAATGAAGTCACCTTGCACTTCACCAGTAAAATTACTAACATATTTCTCACATACTGTAATTGTTTTTACAGTAAACCATAAACCAGTATGTACAGGGAAGTATGGTAGTGCAATGAAGATGAAAGGGATTTAAAACCAGCATACAGTAATGTACAGTTTCCGAGCTGTGCACCAGTAATTTGTAATCTGGTTGAAAGCAAAAAAAAAGTGGTTTGAAATGGTGGTTGTCACATCCTCATATCTTTCTTGCTGTATCAATTTGGTGCAGCTCTGCATGTCTGCAAGTGGCTCATCCGGTAAAGGCACTCCGTGTGGAGTACAGGATGCGCCCTGTAGCATGGAGGGCGCCGGTTCGAGTCCAGGCTATTTCACTGTTGACCATGGACAGGATTTCCCAGGGGGCAGCGCACAATTGGTTTCGGAGGACGCATGTGTCTGTCTTCGTCTCTCCCAAGTCAGCACGGGGGTGGCAGCGGTGAGCTGGGTTGAAATAAACAGTAATTAGGCTTACCAACTGGGGATAAAATAATAATTGGCAATTCTAAATTTAAATAAATACAAAATCTTAAACCTCCATTTGAAGTTTACTGTCTGACCCCAAATGACTAGGTGACTCAGGGCAGACCTGAGTGCCTCTTGGTGGACCTGTACAGTCTCATATAACTCTTACTCCAGGTGGGAGCAGGTTTCTTTATTGCACCGCTCTGCCATCTGCCAATTGATTTCAGGTGTCAGGAAAGGACTATGTTTGCAAAATAAATGACTGATGTAAAAAATATTTTATTAATGTCTTTTGTTTTGTTTTATGTGCTTTTTCTCTCAGCCTGTGTGGAAACAACTGCTTAACAGATCATATTTTATGAGGATTTCTTTTGGTTTTATCCAGTTAAGATGATGTTGATTAAGTTAATTCCTGCTCACAACTTAGAATGGGACCTGTCTAATATTGAAAAGCTAAATACCCTGTTGATTAAAGCTTTCTCTTTTGTCTAAAATGAAATAAATCTCCTCTATTCTGACCATATCAGGCAGTGTAATTTGACCACAAGGGTGCATAAGCATATTGGGGTTTTTTTAAAGAAAAGAATAAAGTACCCAAAATGAACTCATAATATTGCTATGTGATACAAAGCACTGAACATTTTTATATGACAGCAGAAAGCAAACACTGTTTCGTATGAATATTGTTACTAGACAAATTAGCTTCACTACATTACAAATATAACTGCACACATTTCCTAGATGGTGTGGCCACTTTGTTAGAAACTATTAGGGAATACAGAAAGCACATCCTGAGCCAAATTGTGATTGTATTGACGAACTGGTAAGACTGCAGAGGTTTGTTTGTAGTCAGTGACATCTAAAAGGAGCCTCAAGTTGAGGAAAAGTTCAATAGAGTAACTTAGGCAACTGTTTTTAACAACCTAAGCAGTGGCAGATCAAAAATGTGGTATCTCTATATAATTCTAAATTATAATTAATCCAGTTATTGTTTACCATCAGGGGTGATTTACTTACCCCCTTTTTAAATACAATAAAAATACGGTGAAATATGTTCCGATACAGCAGTTGCAGTTTTAGGGGATATTGTTATTAGACCAAACAATCTGTATATAAAAAATAAATAAATAAAATACCTTGGCAGGGCTGGATTTTGGTATCATGGGCCCCTGGACAGGGAACCAGAACAGTTTCCCCCCCTACAATTAATACTGTTATAACAATGTAAAAGACAATCTTGAAGGAAAATATACCAGATTCAAATAACGACTCCATTGTTTTAACGTGAATGCCAAGCGTGCAATACATTCATGAAACAATTAGCTATAAAAGACTTGGCATTACACAGCACCATCTAGTGACTTAAATACACAACTTTTAATAAATGGATTAATATACCGAGCATCAAAAGAAACTTATCACTATTATAACACATTTATTTTCGAAAAAAATAAGGTATATAAATAATGGACATTGACGAAATGTTTTTGGTTTCTTTTTAATCACTCGATCATTCATCCTTGACCATGACACGCTTAAGTGACTATGACTGAAGCAGATGCACTTAATCACCGAATTAGTGAGACAGTTGATTGGACACTGGATATGGAGTGATTTCAGCTGTTGAATTGTAAGCTTGAATAAAAGCAATAAAGAAAATCACAGAAAAAAACAATATGCCACGTCTGTCAAGAGAGCAGCGCCTTCGTGCAGTCGGCATGTTGGAGGCTGGACTAGGGCAGCGTACTGTGGCTCGCCGTTTTGGGTGCTGAGAGCCAGCAATTTGCGAGATGGTATAACCAGACACACTCTGTCAATGACAGGCCACGAACTGGGAGACCAAAAGTCAACACCTGCCCAAGATCGACAGATCATTTTGCAGCAATTCTACTTTCCCCAAGATTATATTTACCAAGTTTGGAGTCAATCAGCTAAATGGTTTTCAAACAGAAGCAGTTTAAAGTTTGTGGGCTTGACAAATTTTGCAGCGGCCACATTAATAAAAAATGTATTGCAGCACCATCTTTTTGAAAGCTGTGAAGCTTCTGGAAGTAAGGGAAACAAGCCTTTTACGCATGCCGAGTCTGTATGCAAAGTTATGCGATATGCCATCTGTTTTCACAAATTATTCTTGGGGTTCACAGGTAAAACAATAGTTGTGAAATAATTCACAATTAGTCTTCTTTAATGTACAGTTGTTTTGAAAGCTCTATAGCGGCTGTAAAAAGGTAAAACAGGCTTTTTCCGCTTGCCGGGTCTGTATGCGCTATGCAGCGTGCAAACTAATGTCGAATATCGAACGTCAAGCTAACTTTACCGCGGTTCGTCAGCACTGCAGTTTCCATTGTACAGTTTTCAAAATCATCAAAATGATCACAAATCTCATTCCGAAATGTTTTCAGAGATTCAAGTAATTCAAATACTACTGACAGTTCGATGTTTTCTGCTTGAATGGATTTACTAGTTTTGTCGAATCTCTCCAGAATGTTATTCCACAAGTCTGTGGGAAAAGGCAGATTGAAGTTACCTTGATCGTTAATTGGCGATGTGGTCTGACTCCTTGCTCTGTACAGTACTTTCTAATTCTTCAGGCCCGCTATTTGAAATAGTAGCGCCACCAAAACTCTCGTTGACCAGTTGTTCAGGTTCATTTGTTGTTACTTCATTTTTATAGGATTTAAAACCGAAATTTGATAGTATCTGATTTTTTTCCAGCAGGCATTTTTCACTAGCTTGAGACGCAAGTGTTTAGGTAGCGCGATCACGGGGCAAATCGATTGGATTTACAACTGTAACATATTATATATGTATTTATTTTAACCTGGGCCATGGCCCCCTCGTCAGCTCAGGGCCCTGAACAAATGTCCTGGTTACTTTCCACCAGTTTGCTAACATTAATTAGTTTCAACCCCATTCGTACAATCTTTTAACAACTCAGAAAAACTTTTTAAAATATGAAACACAGCATTTTTAAAACAGCATTTGACACAGCTTGCTAGATTAAAAGAGTTAAATTTTATCTTTCCCTATTTTCCAATTTTTGCATTCCAATCCTAGTCTACAGACAGCATCACATACTGGCTCCACAGCTTGACATTCTGACTCACAACCTCCCTCGATACGTGGCTTAAAAAATTGTTCTTCCATGACATGGTAGTTTTGCAGCGTCTGGACATTAGTCTGAATGAATGATGACTCATACGTTATGTACCTCACATGCTGAGTGCAACAATTTCAACCACGATGGCTTAGGCTGTATTAAAATACATGTGTGCCTTGAATCAGTGTTTATTGAGGAATACAAAGCAAGAAGTGTAAAGTTAACTGACGGCCATAATTACTGGTTTAGTTCAGGTTACAATAATAATGCAGTTTGTGTTTAATTATTGGCCAATCATGTCTTCAATGGGTCTTTTCTTAACCTTTTCTTGTGGATTTTGGTCCTTGATATTTCCTTGAGAACTGATGTGATTATTGCATCATACAGTGTTTATAAAATTCATTTACCTTTGCTGTATCCCATGTTGTCCGTATCGCAGTAATTCAAAGATCGAAGCTCAGCATTGTAAGATGTAAAGTGTAGTGTGGGATGATTGATTGTTTGGCTCAGGAACTCGTCTTCTGGACTGATTGGAGCTGCCCTCGTTTGAGGTACGAACTCCCACGTCGGTCAGAGGTCACCAAGGCCAGGTGAATGAAGACCACCAACCCCCAAACCTGGATCCTGGGCAGAACGCTTCCTCCTCTAGGAAAATACGCCTCCAGTGCAAGTATAATAGCTAAGAAAATAACAAAATAAGTAGAGAATATATGGTTAAACTGTTTGTCCCAGGATTTCACCTTATGGTCAGGATGGAGCTGCTTACAAATAGAGGTGCAACCTTTGACCCTCCCAATATTTTTTTTATGTTGCGGATCTTGAAATCTAAAGTAACTTAACTATAAATCTCAGGATCTCACATTTTGGTCCGGAAGGAGCTGCCCTCGAAGAGGTGCTACCTCTGACATCAGTCAGTGGTCAACCAAGGCTGGAGGACCATCGACCCCCCAAAAGTGGATCCTGATAAAAATGCTTTAGATAATGGACATCTGGATTTGAGCATTTTTAAGGTCTGAAACTGAAGTCCTGATGTACAGCTACTACAGACAATGTCCTTCTTCCAAACTTTTTGATCAGATGTTGGTTAATGTTGACTTTTGCAGCAGTTGTAGCTGCTGCAGTTCTGAGGGAATGGGCAGAGTATTGAGACTCTGGTAAGTAAGCTCTTGACAGTAGGTTCGACAGGTGGGCAGAAAACTATTAACGAGTGACTGGTGCTTGGTTATATAAGATGAATAGAGGCGCTGAAGAAAGAGATGGTTGTCGCGCTGCTAAGTATTTAGTCATAGCAGAATATGGACATAAGAGAGAGTTTGTTTGGTGGAACTGAATGTGGTTACCCTCTTGCTTGGAATTCGTTTTTGAAGATCGTAGCTGAAACTTAAAGCTGTTTCCTGTTTTGATGCAATCTTGAAGGCATAATCTGGAATTGGGAAAATGACTGATGGAGTTGCAAGTGAATTCTCCACATCGTATGAATCCAAAAAAAGAACATGATAGCATTCACTCCGTTAAAATGTCCTCATAGGGTGTAAAGCAACCCTTCCTTAGAATCAATAGTAATGTAAGGAGAATGTCTGATGTAATGGGCAGGCGTTTCAAGGTTGGTGGAGGTTCTGTTTTTTGGATACCTTGGAGAAGAAGTTTTAGAGATGGTTGAGATTGGATCGCTGGACATGGAGATCCAGATAGAAAGATGCGTAATTGTATGCCCGAAAGAAAGGCGAATGGTTCGCAGACATAAGTGGCGATAATCATAGCAGTACGTTATTATTATTTTTATTATTATTTGTATATTTAGCAAACGCCTTTATCCAAGGCGACTTACAGAGACTAGGGTGTGTGAACTATGCATCAGCTGCAGAGTCACTTACAACTACGTCTCACCCAAAAGACAGAGCACAAGGAGGTTAAGTGACTTGCTCAGGGTCACACAATGAGTCAGTGGCTGAGGTGGGATTTGAACCAGGGACCTCCTGGTTATAAGCCCTTTTCTTTAACCACTGGACCACACAGCCTCCATTATAAAGGCAAGCATGTGATTAAGTTCGAATTCTGTCAGTGAAACTGAAGACATGGCACAGAAAGACATAAAAGAGGCTTTGGTAAATGGAGCTATAAAATTAGCTATGTAAGATCTTGCTGAGTTAAGAAGCTGGGAATTCAATCCAGAATAAGGTCCTGAAATTGGGGAACAGGGATGGTGTGAGGATAGGCTGATGGGACCAGTTGATGAAATTTCTGAAACTGAAAACGAGAGAGCATCAGCTACGGGACTGGCAAGCTGTTTTAAAGAGAAAGTTGCTGTTAATAGATAACCAGAGGCGGCGGAGCAAACTAATTATGAGTGGTGTTTTGGATCGTCTTTTATTGATAATGGCCACAGTAGATTGGTTGTCACATTGGAAGATTATGGATTTTCTTGACCATTGGTGGACCCAGATGGCAGCAGCTGAGACTATAGGATAGAGCTCATGTAGAGCAGAGGGACATTGTTGAGGACGGAGATCCCGGATTGGAGCTGGCCAGGCTGCTGAGAAAGTCATTTTTACATCCGTTGGAATCATGCAAGGTGGGTGGAGAGAAAAATACAGAAGGAGATTAACAACAATGTTGTCTTCACATAGGTTAGCTGCTGCTTTGGAAGAAAAAGCCTTGTGATATTCAAAAAAGAATGTGCCACCGCTTTGAACATGGAGATCAACGATTTTGGATACGTACCAGTCCAACTCTGGACGCTGATTAGGATAAACATCACAGAGAACATCACGGAAGGATGAGAAGGCTAATACAAGCTCACTGATTGTTAGTTATTTGAATAGGCAGGGATCTCTTGATTTCAATGTGATAGATACCTCTCCACAATCTATTGTGCTATGGTCTTGTGGCAAAGTGCCCCCCCGTGTGTATTTTGTGTTACGTGTTGTGTGTAAATGTTGGTGTATAGGCATTGGTACACGGGATATAAGCGGGTCTGTGTTTCACATGTGTTTAAATTGTAGATTTGTATTTAGGCACGAGGAGGGCACAAATCACATCACGTGCAAGTAAAAAGTAATATGTGAGCACGGGGAATTGCACTTTAATTAATTCACGTGCAGTTGTACCGAGATTCCAATTGAATGATTGACTAGCAATCGAGTCTCGGTACAACTGCATAAAAGCTGTCTGTTTTCACTCACTCGGGGTTGGGTGTTCGAGAGTGGAGAACGGAGAGAGAGAAGAGAGAGAAATATTTACAAACAATTGCTATCGCGTGCTGGTAGGACCAGCACGATACTTGTTTGTTTGTTTACTCACCGTGTTTGTGTGTCTGTCCGTCCACCGTTTGTTTAATTGTTAGTCCGTTTTGTTTATATATTTATTTTGGCGAAAGTGCCGTGTCCTGTTTCTGTTTTGTGTACAAACCTTTTATTTTCTGTTTGATTATTAAGCGCTGAGCGCGATCACGCTCAGCTTCACCAAAACCCCAAGTCTCTGTCTGTACTGTGTTTCCTGGCTCTGCCGTGACGTCACCGCTCAGTCGTCTTTGTGACACGTGGTGTCAGAACCGGGAGCTACAGCCTCCAGGACTCAGGCCAGAGCAGGAACCGCAATTTGGGGTTTAAAAAAAAAAAAAAACCCAACAACAACAACAACAAAAAAAAAAAAAAATATGGAAGGCTGGAACTGGAGAGATGGCTGCCAGGATCTGGAGGTCCTCCTCGGTGGTCTAGAGGACCAAGGCTGGTGCCTTGCCTGTGGGGAGTTCGGGCACCCAGTGGTGCACTGCCCCTACCAAGAGGGAGAGGAGGAACTGGCCCAGGAGAGGAAGGTGAGGAGGAGGCAGAGAAGGGGAAAGGGGAAGAGGAAGGCGGAGTGTCCACCGCCCAAGTCTCCACCAGCAGAGGAAGAATGCCTGCTGGTTTTGCCTCCACAGCCTGAGTGGGAGGAGCCCGAGCGTCCTACGCCTGAGTGGGAGGAGCCCGAACGTCCCTACGCCTGAGTGGGAGGAGCCCGAACGTCCCACGCCTGAGTGGGAGGAGCCCGAACGTCCCACGCCTGAGTGGGAGGAGCCCGAACGTCCCACGCCTGAATGGGAGGAGTCGGTGCGTCCACAGCCCAAGAGGGAGGAGTCGGTGCGTCCACAGCCCAAGAGGGAGGAGTCGGTCGTCCACAGCCCAAGAGGGAGGAGTCGGTGCGTCCACGGCCCAAAAAGGGGAAGGTAGAGCGTCCACCGCCCCAATCTCCACTAGCAGAGGGTGAATTCCTGCTGGTTCCACCTCCATTGCCATGGGAGGACCGCTTGCAGCTCCCACCTCCACCAGCAGAGGGTGAATTCCTGCTGGTCCCGCCTCCGCCACTTCCACCGCCAGGAGCAGAGCAGCAGGAGCTGCCTCTGCCTCCTCCACCAGCAGAGGGTGAATGCCTGCTGGGTCCCTGTCCACCAGCAGAGGGTGAATGCCTGCTGGGTCCCTGTCCCCAGCAGAGGGTGAATGCCTGCTGGGTCCCTGTCCACCAGCAGAGGGTGAATGCCTGCTGGGTCCCTGTCCCCAGCAGAGGGTGAATGCCTGCTGGGTCCCTGTCCCCAGCAGAGGGTGAATGCCTGCTGGGTCCCTGTCCACCAGCAGAGGGTGAATGCCTGCTGGGTCCCTGTCCACCAGCAGAGGGTGAATGCCTGCTGGGTCCCTGTCCACCAGCAGAGGGTGAATGCCTGCTGGGTCCCTGTCCACCAGCAGAGGGTGAATGCCTGCTGGGTCCCTGTCCACCAGCAGAGGTGAATGCCTGCTGGTCTCCCTTCCAGGCGGAGCCGCACCAGTCCCCTGCAAGAGGGGAGGGCCGCACCAGTCCCCTGAAACAAGGGTAGACTACACGCTGCTCCCACCTCCGCCGCCAGGAGACTACAGCCGCTCCCACCTCCACCGGCAGGAGCAGAGCAGCAGGAGCTGCCTCTGCCTCCGCCACCTCCACCAGCAGGAGCAGAGCAGCAGGAGCTGCCTCTGCCTCCGCCACCTTCACTGGCAGGAGCAGAGCAGCAGGAGCTGCCTCTGCCTCCGCCACCTTCACTGGCAGGAGCAGAGCAGCAGGAGCTGCCTCTGCCTCCGCCACCTCCATCGGCAGGAGCAGAGCAGCAGGAGCTGCCTCTGCCTCCGCCAACCCCACCAGCAGAGGAGGAATGTCTGCTGGTATCACTTCCCCACCAGCAGAGGATGAATGCCTGCTGGTATCACTTCCCCACCAGCAGAGGATGAATGCCTGCTGGTATCACCCTACCCCACCAGCAGAGGATGAATGCCTGCTGGTAACACTTCCCCACCAGCAGAGGATGAATGCCTGCTGGTATCACTTCCCCACCAGCAGAGGAGGAATGCCTGCTGGTAACACTTCCCCACCAGCAGAGGAGGAATGCCTGCTGGTATCACTTCCCCACCAGCAGAGGATGAATGCCTGCTGGTAACACTTTCCCCACCAGCAGAGGAGGGATGCCTGCTGGTATCATTTCCCCACCGTCACGAGGAGAGGAGCAGGAGCTGCCTCTCCCTTCACCAGAAGGACCCGGACTAGATGCTGGCGGTCCTCGGCAGCCCTTGCATAGGCTGCTGAGGGAAGCACGGGAAGAACCGCCCGGCCGCAGAGGCCGAGAAGAGGGCCAACACCTGCACCCCAGCTAGTCCTGACTCCCTGCCCGCTTAGCCCAAGGATGCCTGCCCCGCTTCGCCCAAGGATGCCTGCCCCGCTTAGCCCAAGGATGCCTGCCCCGCCGCCCAAGGATGCCTGCCCGCCGCCCAAGGATGCCTGCCTCGCTTCGCCCAAGGATGCCTGCCTCGCCGCCCAAGGATGCCTGCCTCGCCGCCCAAGGATGCCTGCCTCGCCGCCCAAGGATGCCTGCCTCGCCGCCCAAGGATGCCTGCCTCGCCGCCCAAGGATGCCTGCCTCGCTCAGCCCAAGGATGCCTGCCTCGCATCGCCTGGGGTTGCCAGCCGCTCGCATCGCCTGGGGTTGCCAGCCGCTCCGCATCGCCTGGGGTTGCCAGCCGCTCCGCATCGCCTGGGGTTGCCAGCCGCTCCGCATCGCCTGGGGTTGCCAGCCGCTCCGCATCGCCTGGGGTTGCCAGCCGCTCCGCATCGCCTGGGGTTGCCAGCCGCTCCGCATCGCCTGGGGTTGCCTGTCGCTCCGCATCGCCTGGGGCTGCCTGTCGCTCCGCATCGCCTGGGGCTGCCTGTCGCTCCGCATCGTCTGGGGCTGCCTGTCGCTCCGCATCGCCTGGGGCTGCCTTTTGCTCCACACAGGGTACAGGGTACGAGGGAGAAGTGGAGCTCCCGCTGCCGCCTCTATGGCCAGGGGCTCCCCTCCCGAGTTCGCCTCCCGAGGGTCCGCTGCTGCTGCCGTCGCCTCCCGAGGGTCCGCTGCTGCTGCCGTCGCCTCCCGAGGGTCCGCTGCCGTCGCCTGGGGTCGCCAGGGATCCTGCTTCGCCTGGGGTAGTCGAGGGTCCTTGTGATAGCGAGAGAAAGGATCGATGCTGTAAATCTCCCTCCCGATTAGAAAGGGCGCTGTGTAAGGGGAAGGTAAGCTGCCTCCTAGATCTACTACCTCGGTGGTAGCTGGAAACCGGAAGGTAACCATATTAGGAGGTGCGCGAGCTGCAAGTACTCAGGACGATTCCATTGCAGTCAGCTGCGGGCAGCCCTCTATTGGAGAAACCAGGCGACGCGCTGACTGCAGGGAGGAGTTTGCTGGGTACAAAGGGGAAGCAGCTACGCCAAAACCTCCCTTGCGCTGAGTTAAAAGCGATCGGCCGGAGCCGATGTTGTTGTTTTGTGATTACGTGTTTTGTTTTTTGAGTGTTAGCAGAGGAGCAGGAGGACGGAGGCTGTAGCCAGCGAGCCAGCACATACCCCAGAGCACGCCTCATCGCACAGCACTTCACAGCACAGCGCACGCACCACAAACCCAGAAAGAGAAGAGCACATTTTCGTGCACGGAGGACTGTGGTTATTGGAGTGTGTTTTGTTTACTTTTGTTTTAGCAGGACGCTGAGTTTTGCCCCATTACCATCGCTGGTACTGGGGCTTATTATTATTATTATTATTATTATTATTATTATTATTATTATTATTATTAATTATTAAAACCTTTTGTTAATGGGAGAATTCAGTCTGGACATTCACTTTCTACTGCACCACACCGTTCAGCGTGTCACAGTTGGTGATCAGAAGAGGGACTCGGGATGGATGCCGCCGCATTAGGAGCAATATTGGAGGCGCAGGAGCGAAGACACCAGGAGGGAATGGCAACCATGATGGAGCCGGATGCATGCCATGTTCCTGGAAGCCAATCGGGGACCGGCGACAGAACCAACGCCACCCTTACCGAAGATAAGGGTGGTAAAGATGTCGCTGGAGGATGATCCTGAGGCCTATTTGGTAGCCTTTGAGAGGCAGGCAACGGCAGCGAATGGCCTCGGGATTGGTGGGCTACCCAGTTGGGGCCCAATTTGATTGGGGAGGCCCAGGCAGCCTACCAAGCCTTAACCAATGAAGATGCCCTCAACTATGATAGAGTGAGGCAGGCCATTCTCCAGCGACTCGACATCACGGAGGAAACCCACCGCCGCCGGTTCCGGGAATACCAGCGACCCCCAGGACTGCGACCCCGCGTGGTGGCACAACAGCTGGTGGACCACGTGACCCGGTGGCTCTGCCCCGCACCAATAGCGCAAAGCAGGTCACCGAGCTCATTGCCATTGAGCAATTCGTGACGGTGCTGGGGCCAGACACGAGGAACTGGGTCAGTCGCCACCGCCCCACCACGCTGGAGGCAGCGGTCAGATTGGCTGAAGGGTTCGAGGACGCAATACCTGCTGCTCCAGTGGTTGCCCCACCTGCTCCTGCCTCCAATAGACCGCGAGCGGCAACACCACCACCACGCATCACCCCCACTACCCACGGACCAGCACTGCAACGCCACCCCATGGGCGGCCTCCCTCCAACACAGTGGAGAGCGAGGGCGACCCCCAGCGGGTAAGAGCAGAGTACCCTCCCCGCTGCCAAACCGCAACGGGACACGCAGGCTCCGTGGGCACCCTTTCGCCCCACATGTTACCGTGCCAGAAGGTCGGTCACCTGGCGCTGAATTGTCCAGTGGCCATGGAGTGTGGGGTGACCTCCCATTACGCCCTGACAGCATCAGGTAAGACCAGGGGTAATGATTGGGAGGGGCCTTGTGTTGTTAATGTACGGGTTGGTGAGGTGAGCACCCACGCATTAGTGGACTCAGGATGTGGGCAGACTTTAATTAGACGAGCTCTATTAAAGGGGGTACCTTGGTGGTCACGAGGGGTCGTGGTCATTTCCTGTATTCATGGGGATAACAAGGACTACCCCTCACCAAATTAGATTTGACAGTTGGATGTCATGCCCGCCGTAATCGTGGCTGTGGCAGAGAAGCTGCCATATCCAGTTATTTTAGGTCGAGACTGGCCGCATTTTGACAGCATGATTAATAAAACGGTAAAGCCAGTCTCCGGTAAGACCATGGGAGCAGCGGGGAAACTATTGGTAATATCTTCCCGCTGCACACCGACTTGTTCCACTCTCGATTTCGCCCAAAAACAAAAAAGAGCGAAGGGTTGAAAATGGGAGGGAACATTAATGAAACAAGGTTGGGGTTTGGTGGGGAAGCCTCAGGATCAGTCAAATGTAAGGGAAAGGGGTTGGGACCCAGTGTGACCTGCGGGGCAGGTTACTGAGGCCCCCAGTGCTGAAGCTACTTTAGCTCCGCCGATATCCCGAAATTCTGGGACCGAGATGTGGACCTAGCATTGGAACAAAAGAACGATCCTTCGCTGGCCCACATCTGGGGCAGGTTCGGTCTATCGAGGGAAGGATGTAGAGGATAGCCGCCGCTACATATCCCCACCACATTATTGTCGGGCATTTACTGTATAGAGTATCCCAAGCCACGAGCACAAGTCAGATTGTAACACAATTACTGCTCCCCAGTCTTTTCGACGTGAGATCATGCGGTTGGCTCACGATGTCCCCTGTTCGGGCCATTTAGGTATTGATAAGACTCGGGAACTAATATTGGCTCGATTTTATTGGATGGGAGTGTTTAGTGAGGTGGCGCGATATGTAGCGGAATGCCCGAATGCCAGCAAGTAGCGCCGGGCGGGTTCGCCCGCCCCGCTGGTCCCACTGCCCCTGATCTCAGTTCCCTTTGAGCGCATCGCTATGGACATAGTGGGTCCATTGAGCCAGTCTGACTCTGGATATACGCACATTTTAGTAGTGGTGGACTACGCGACCAGATATCCAGAGGCAGTACCATTGAGATCCACTAGTGCCGCAGCCATTGCTAAAGAGTTAGTGAATATTATATCGAGAGTAGGGATTCCAAAAGAAATCCTCACTGATCACGGAACGAACTTCATGTCACAATGTTTGAAAGAATTATACAAATTGATGCAAATTAAGTCGATCCGAACCTCCGCTTATCACCCGCAGACGGACGGTTTGGTGGAACGCTTTAATCAGACCTTGAAACAGATGCTGAAGCGGTTTGTCAACCAAGAGCAAAAACATTGGGCTAAACTCCTCCCTTACCTAATGTTTGCAGTGAGAGAGGTGCCTCAGAGTTCGACCGGTTCTCTCCCTTTGAGCTGCTGTATGGGAGGCAACCACGAGGTATCCTTGATCTTGTGAAAGAAGGGTGGGAGGAGCAAACAAAACCTCTAAAAACATAGTCAAATATGTAATTATGTTAAGAGACCGCCTAGCATTGGTTGGTCGCTTACGCAGGAGAACCTAAAACTAGCTCAGCATCGCCAGGAGCAACAGTACAATAAACAAGCACGATTCGACTTTTCGCCAGGTGATAAAGTACTGTTGCTACTTCCCACATCGGAATCTAAGTTGTATGCTAAGTGGCAGGGGCCATATGAGGTGGTTCGGGAAATTGGTAAAGTAAATTATGAAATTAGACAACCCGATCGCGAAATAAAACCGAAATTTATCATATCAATTTGCTAAAACCCTGGAATGAAAGGGAGGCCCTATTTGTAGCTGGTGACAGTTTGGAAGAGGATTTTGGTCCTACTGTCAATCCACCAGCTACAACTCATATTCCAATGGGGAACAGTTACTCCGGATCAGAAACGAGAGCTCTACCAGTTAGTGGAAAGGTTTAATGATGTTTTCTCTGACTTGCCCGGCAGGACTAATGTTATTTCTCACGCTATTATTACTCCACCAGGGTCAGGGTCCGGGAGAGACCGCATCGGATCCCAGAGAGTCGCAGGGTTCCTATTCGCAAGGAGGTGGAGGATATGCTTGAGCTCGGAGTCATTGAACCTTCCCGAGCGAGTGGTGCAGTCCTATCGTGATGGTGGGCAAGAAGGACGGCTCCACTCGGTTCTGCGTGGACTTTCGAAAGGTTAATGTCATCTCCAAGTTCGATGCATATCCAATGCCCCGGTGGATGAGCTCCTCGACCGACTGGGTAAGGCGCTGTTGATTTCGACCTTGGACCTGACGAAGGGATACTGGCAGATTCCACTGACTCAGAGCTCGAAAGAGAAAACTGCTTTCTACCCCAGATGGCTTGTTCCATTTCCGACCATGCCCTTCGGGTTGCATGGAGCTCCTGCCACCTTTCAGAGACTGATGGACCAGGTCTTAGCTCCCCATCATCAGTATGCCGCCTACATTGATGATGTGGTGATTTTTAGCTCCACCTGGAAGGAGCACATTGTTAGAGTTTCAGCCGCCCTCCAGTCTCTGAGGGAGGCGGGCTAACAGCCAAGCTGGGCAAGTGTGCATTTGGCAAACAGGAGACCCAATATCTTGGCTACATTATGGGTAATGGCCGGTGAGGCCGATCGCCTCCAAAGTCCAGGCGCTGGTGGAGACGGCGATCCCGAGAACCAAGTCACAGGTGAGATCGCTACTGGGGTTAGCCGGCTATTACCGCCGATTTATCCCCGAGTATGCCACCATAGTTAACCCCTGGTAGAACTCACCCAAAGGCTGCTCCAAAAATAGTTAAATGGACAGGGCAGTGTCAGGAGGCATTTGATTTGATCAAGAAGTCGACTCTGTCAAGCTCCTGCTCTGATTTCACCAGATTTCAGCAAAGAGTTCATCCTGCAGACCGATGCCTCCCACATTGGTCTGGGGGCGGTTCTGTCCCAACAAGTTGACGGGTAGAACACCCTATTATTTATCTGAGCAAAAAATGGCTCCTAGGGAGATTAACTACTCCGCCATTGAGAAGGAGTGTTTAGCCATCAAATGGGCTACTCACGCCTTCGCTATTACTTGTTGGGGCGTTCTTTCTCTCTTATCACTGATCATGCTCCTTTAAGGTGGTTACATACGATGAAGGACAATAACGCCGGATAACTCGGTGGTATCTGGCGCTGCAACCCTTCCACTATACAGTGAAACATCGTACGGGTAAGGAGCATCAAAATGCAGATTTTTTTCAAGGGAGGGGGACCATTGGGGAATGTAGAGTTGGCCGAGTGTTCCTTCGGCATCACTCTGAGGGGTGAGATATGTGATAGCGAGAGAAAGGATCGATGCTGTAAATCTCCTCCCGATTAGAAAGGGCGCTGTGTAAGGGGAAGGTAAGCTGCCTCCTAGATCTACTACCTCGGTGGTAGCTGGAAACCGGAAGGTAACCATATTAGGAGGTGCGCGTAGCTGCAAGTACTCAGGACGATTCCATTGCAGTCAGCTGCGGGCAGCCCTCTATTGGAGAAACCAGGCGACGCGCTGACTGCAGGGAGGAGTTTGCTGGGTACAAAGGGGAAGCAGCTACGCCAAAACCTCCCTTGCGCTGAGTTAAAAGCGATCGGCCGGAGCCGATGTTGTTGTTTTGTGATTACGTGTTTTGTTTTTGAGTGTTAGCAGAGGAGCAGGAGGACGGGAGGCTGTAGCCAGCGAGCCAGCACATACCCCAGAGCACGCCTCATCGCACAGCACTTCACAGCACAGCGCACGCACCACAAACCCAGAAAGAGAAGAGCACATTTTCGTGCACGGAGGACTGTGGTTATTGGAGTGTGTTTTGTTTACTTTTGTTTTAGCAGGACGCTGAGTTTTGCCCCATTACCATCGCTGGTACTGGGGCTTATTATTATTTATTATTATTATTATTATTATTTATTATTATTATTATTAATTATTAAAACCTTTTTGTTAATGGGAGAATTCAGTCTGGACATTCACTTTCTACTGCACCACACCATTCAGCGTGTCACAGTCCTGCTTCGCCTGGGGTCGCTACACTATGGCCAGAACCCCATGAAGGGAGCTGTCGGCCATGAAGAAAGGGGGAGGTCAGGAGACCAGCTCCCCAGCCGCATTTCCGTGGCAGGAAACACGGTGGCCAGAGCCCCACGGAGGGGAGCTAGCGGCCACGAAGGAGGGGAGGTCAGGAGACCGCTCCCTCGCAGCAGTTTCGCTGCCGGAAGTGGGTGGCCGCGCCCACGGAGGGGAACTGCGGCCATGAAGAAGGGGAGGTCAGGAGACCAGCTTCCCCGCAGCAGTTTCGCTGCGGAGATTGTGTGGTCGGAGCCCAACGGAGGGGAACTGCCGCCATGAAGAAGGGGGAGGTCAGGAGACCAGCTTCCCCGCAGCAGTTTCGCTGCCGGAGATTGTGTGGTCGGAGCCCCACGGAGGGAACTGCCGGCCATGAAGAAGGGGGAGGTCAGGATACCAGCTCCCCCAGCTGCACTTTCGCTGCAGGAGATAGTGTGGCTGAAGCCCCGGAAGAGGGAGCTGCCAGCCACGAAGAATTGGGGTGCCAGACATTTCACCATGGCCACCCCAGAAACAACTTGCTTCCCCTCTTCCGGGACTTTGGGACTGAGGGGGAGGTGGCCATTGAGGCCATGTGTGCTTTGCACAAGGGGGGTATATGTGGCAAAGTGCCCCCGTGTGTATTTTGTGTTACGTGTTGTGTGTAAATGTTGGTGTATAGGCATTGGTACACGGGATATAAGCGGGTCTGTGTTTCACATGTGTTTAAATTGTAGATTTGTATTTAGGCACGAGGAGGGCACAAATCACATCACGTGCAAGTAAAAAGTAATATGTGAGCACGGGGAATTGCACTTTAATTAATTCACGTGCAGTTGTACCGAGATTCCAATTGAATGATTGACTAGCAATCGAGTCTCGGTACAACTGCATAAAAGCTGTCTGTTTTCACTCACTCGGGGTTGGGTGTTCGAGAGTGGAGAACGGGAGAGAGAGAAGGAGAGAGAAATATTTACAAACAATTGCTATCGCGTGCTGGTAGGACCAGCACGATACTTGTTTGTTTGTTTACTCACCGTGTTTGTGTGTCTGTCCGTCCACCGTTTGTTTAATTGTTAGTCCGTTTTGTTTATATATTTATTTTGGCGAAAGTGCCGTGTCCTGTTTCTGTTTTGTGTACAAACCTTTTATTTTCTGTTTGATTATTAAACGCTGAGCGATCACGCTCAGCTTCACCAAAACCCCAAGTCTCTGTCTGTACTGTGTTTCCTGGCTCTGCCGTGACGTCACCGCTCAGTCGTCTTTGTGACAGGTCTATATTAGCATCAATGAAAAGAGGAGAAGAGGAGAGAAATTAAATGAACAGCCTTACCTTCCACAATTTTTTTATTCAGATTAGGTGGGAGGGAGTGTATCCTTGTCGGAGTAAAACCAAAAGAGGAATTACTTTTAGCAGTAGCTAGAGTGAAGTCTTGAGTGTTAATGAATGACTTACCTTGATGATGGGAGGAAGGGACAAGGGCATGAGAGGGTGATCTGCACCTTTTGTGGATGCTGGATTCCCTCCTGGAAGATCTGGAGTGTAGAAAGATACTAATATAACTGGAGTGGAAAAACATGTAGTGCTAAGGTAAGAATGCTGACACAAATTGTGGTAAGCTAATGTCTCTAAATATTCTTGGGAAAGATTAGACCCTGACTCAGAAATGCAGACATAGCATGTTATAGATAAAAATGGCCTTGCACACAAATATTAAGCTTGTGAAAAAAGCAACTGCATATATGGAATGAGTTATACAGTTCTGTTGCAGGGAAAATGTGGGAGGAGGTGTGTGTTGATTACAAACTGAAAGAACATAAAAAGGGATGTAACCAGCAAGACTGTGTATTTTTGCTTGTGCCTAGCTTATGCCCGGTGTTTGTGTAATACTGTAGTTCTATTATTAAAACAAACTCTGAGAAATCGGAACAAGTTGTTTGAGTTTTTTTGTTCCAGAAAGACCTTCTTATTCTGCTTAAATTTAAAGCTGGCAGCCAGGAGTGAAGAACATCAACTGAACAGGAGCGGGCGCTTGGTGGGTGTGTATAGACTGCACACAGATTCTCTCTGCTCGATTAGGGGAGAATCAGGGACATTGGTAGTTCAGGGTATGACTTCACTCAAACAAACCAAGAACAACAGAAATATGCAATAAAGTGTATGCGCTGCAGTGACCACAGTAGAATTGCTGACAGTTGCTTCTATAGAACAGTAATAGAGACTGTTTATACGCTCCAGTGACAACGGTAGTGAGTTGATACTTGAGAAGTGGCCATAAGAATTATCAGCTTGTGTGTCGCGATGAATAAGGGTCGCTCGGTGCTGCGGACTGAGACCAAGGGCTGATAGTTAAGGAGGGACTGGTAGAGTGTAAGACTCTGAGAAACTATCGGGGCACCAGGCAGATCTCCAGGAAGACCAAAGATCCCTTAGAACAGCTATCAAGGACAGTAGGGACCAAGGAAGGGTGAACTACTGAGGATAGGGACTACTTGTAAATTGACAGTAGGGTTTTTAAATATAAACAAGACTGTAGAGCCTTGGAGTAATTGGCTATAAACTCCAGGATAGGATTAGACACAAAACAAAAAGGGTTTAAATAATAAAAGGAGAGAGAAGGACAATTGGATACAAGTCCATAAAGGAGAAGAAATCAAGGCAATTGGATATAAACATCCACAATAAGGGATGATCAGAGTAATTGAATATCAGCAGTAGAATATCGGGAGAACAAATCTGCCAAACAGGTTAAAAATGAAGGAGGGGCAATTGGATATAAGCCCCAAGATACATAGTTGAATTCACATGTGCAAAACAAAGTGGAAAAAAACCCCACAGACCTTCTCTTAAAACAAACGCACAAGGTCATTGAACAGCATAAGAACAAAAGTGGGATGTTTGTTGCAGGAACAGGCTGAGTAAACCGATCAAGGAAATTAAATTATCATTAACCGCATGCAAGCACAAATGGCATTAAACAAAGATGTTATGGAAGGACTATTTATACAACAATTTTGCTTGGCTGCTTCAGGGCATATGAAAATGCTGGTACAGGATTTTGTAACTGATTTAATAGCTAACTGGTTCCCTAGACATTTTATTAAAGAAGAATACATGAAAGATATTTGGAAAAACTGCATAAAAGGAACCTGGGAAATATTAGGGAGGGAGTATGTGAATGGTCTCAGGTAAATTGGTACAATTCTGTTTTAGCACAAAAAATATTAGATAAGACACTGAGGAGCAAATGCAGTACATTTACAAGGCAAAATAAATGTTTTGGTGTATAATTGGAGATGGCTGTGTTCAGTGCCCACCAGAAACAACACACATTGGAGTGTCAAAATAATATATACTGATGATAGTCGTGTTGAGATGTCTAATTGTGACATGTCCCGACAGTAATTTACAGTAAAAAATGTCTATTTATTTTGTTTACAAATATAAATAATAAATCCGCCCCTTTACAGTGATGGTATCGGGGCTACCACGGTGGGTTTACAGTCCCAAACAGAAAGTACACTCCTTAACCACAATCCTCCGTGCAAGAAACTGTGCTCTTCAGAAGTGGAGAAAGTGGTGCGTGTCCACATGGTGGCATTGCAGGCTCGGCAACCATAGGCGTTGCAGGCTTGGCAGCCCTAGGCGTTGCAGGCTCAGCAGCCCTAGGCGTTGCAGCCTTGGCAGCCCTAGGGGTGGCAGGCTTGGCAGCCCTAGGCATTGCAGGCTGAGCAGCCCTAGGCGTTGCAGGCTCAGCAGCCCTAGACGTTGCAGGCTAGGCAGCCCTAGGGGTGGCAGGCTTGGCAGCCCTAGGCGTTGCAGGCTCAGCAGCCCTAGGCGTTGCAGGCTCGGCAGCCCTAGGGGTGGCAGGCTCGGCAGCCCTAGGGGTGGCAGGCTGGGCAGCCCCAGGAGGTGCAGGCTCAGCAGCCCTAGGTGTTGCAGGCTTGGCAGCCCTAGGGGTGGCGGGCTGGGCAGCCCTAGGCGTGGCAGGCTAGACAGCCCTAGGGGTGGCAGGCTGGCAGCCCTAGGCGTTGCAGGCTCAGCAGCCCTAGGTGTTGCAGGCTCAGCAGCCCTAGGCGTTGCAGGTGTGGCATCCCCAGATGGTCAGGCAGGAGCTGTAGGTAGTCTCCCTCTAGTGGTGCAGGCAGCAGCAATACTGACCTCAGTGCGGGGTACTCCGGCCGCTGTTCACAAGTGGGAAAAGTTGTGCGTTGTCGTGAAGGTGCTGTGCAGGGAGGTAGTGCTACTGGGTTTGTGCTGGCTCCATGGTGGCTCCTAATCCTCCTCTGTAAAACACAAAAACAAAACAAACACAGTGCTCCGCTTAATTTCACTTCCAGAGTAAGGGTCTGTAGTCACAAACTCCTCCCTGTGATCAGCCCAGCCCCACGGTCTATCCAATCACTGCATTATTATTATTGGTTTATTCAGCAGACACCTTTATCCAAGGTGACTTACAGAGACTAGGGTGTGTGAACTATGCATCAGCTGCAGAGTCACTTACAACAACGTCTCACCCGAAAGACGAAGCAGGTTAAGTGACTTGCTCAGGGTCACACAGTGAGTCAGTATATATATAATCAAAATACACAGTGTAAAACTACTATTACTGTATAGCATAGGGTACAATTGCATCTTGTTTAGTTGGTTGACTCTTAATAGAATTTGTAAGAGAATGTATGTGCCCTCAAGTTCTCCTTTTTTTTAAATACTGACCTTACATCTGGCAGAAATCCTTTTGTTTTGGAGGATGATGTCAACACAGATGAGAGACTCGGTTGTTTATCACTGTCTTTGGCGTCTGACACATTTCCTGCCATATGAGCTAAAATATCCAACGGAGTGCAGTCAGTAGGTGGTCTGCTTGACAAACTCATACGGCTCTGTTTGCTTTCTCACATCGCGTAGCTTACACATTTCTGAGGTCATTTGTTTTTGTTTGTTTCTTGGCTCTTGTTGTTGGTATAGTATCCTCTCTCAATCTGGGAGTGAAACCAAAGGATCTAGCCATCTCTGACGTGTTGAAGCAGTGGTTCTCAAAGTGTGTCGAACACAAATGTGTCCATTTGCTCGGCTTCGTCCAGACTTGTGTAAGTTGAACAAATTTTGTCCAAACCCTAACAACTTTTGGATTCTTTGATCACTTATGCAGGTTAAAACCATCTTGGTTTGTATTGCTGCATCCACCTCAAACACATCGGTGTGGCATTATGGCAAAAAACGAACTTCAAGTTAAAAGTAAATCACGGATTGTATCGTTGTCTTCAATGTGAATAGTAGTAGAATGTTGGATTCGTTCGCGTTGTGACGTCATGGAAGTAAAAGAAGGTTCAAGAAAATCCAGATTTAATCGCTAAATTACCCATTTTTTAAATTGGAAATTGAAAAAGACACATCATATTGTATTTCTATGATATAAAAGGATAGTTTAGTGTGAACATAGGTATGGGTGTTTGGGTTCCCCTTTAAATTTGAACACATAGTTAAGAATGCTATAACCATTCCATTGAAATATAATCGTACCAGTAAGGAATTAGCATTTGTTATGGTTAAACCTGTGTATGAACAGAATGATGTTTATGTAAATACTACTAACATGATTAACATGGGATATTGCATAATGATACGATAATTAAAGTTCACAGAGGACACGGCATGATAATCCATAATGGGACACAACAATTAGAATTTGAAAGCTTGGAGGGATGTAATATGGAGCTAACTGTAAGTGTGTGTCCAGATGATAAATTAAAATCATATATGGGATGTGGGTGGAAGGATGATACTAACCAAACTAACTTTGAGTGCCTTTATTCAATCAAGCCAGTAAAACACGGATATAATGATATAAGCTTTAGTGGAAATCATACTGTATTAATTCTATGTATACTCATTTAACTGCAGAAGATGTGCAATGACAGCCACCTAGTCATGCGTTCTATATACAGGTCAGCTACAAAAATAATATTGGAGACTGGAAATTATATTCACACGAAAGAGAAGATTGATTTCCTTAAATGTATTTTTTATTATTATATTGCTATTGTATATGTTTGTTATGTGCATCATAACAGTGTTCATAAGGTTATTGTATTAACCATAAACATTATTCTCTTTGTTCTTTATATTTAAGACAAATATCAAAGGAATCTAGTCAATTGTTGTTGTCTTATAACATTGTAAACAGTCAATCCATATTAAATGTGAGAAGCAAATGTTATAGATTCGTACTGAATTTGGAAGTTGCATGTTACTTATGCAGGTCTATCATACATTCTCCACGACAGCCTGGCTGCAAGTCTGGACAGGTGTATCCTATTTGGTTTGAACAGTACGTCTCTGTGGGAACCACAGTTAACAGATTGGTCACACAGCACCAGCTGGATGGGAGACATGCTACCGACACAAGCCTGTGCAACACTGCTTATGTAGCATGCTGCTAAACAGTACAGAAACAGAAGGGGATTCTCAAGATGTTTAATCTCTTTCTTGCATTGTACTTTTTCTAATCTTATTTTTCAAGATTCACAGATGATACACTCTTATGGTTGTCCAAAATATTATGCCAAGTAACACAAACGTTACTGTGCACTGATTGTCTTGTTGACTTAGGGGTTGTTGTGATCAACCTATACCCTGCTGTGATAAGTCACAACTGGATTTTTTTTTAAAGTATTTGCAGTATCAGACAGCTCTACCTGGATTGCCTCAACTACTTATTTGTAGGGATAACCACAGCATTTGAAACAATCCAGGGTAATTACCCAGTGTTGTAAAATCAACCTGTACCCCTTGGTTTATCCCAGCAGGGTTTAGGTTGATCAAATTCACTCATTAGCTTTATATGTTTACCTTACTAAATAACTACTGACACCTATTCCAAGTGTGTTTATTCTTTACCTTTTACTGGTTTGCCTAAAAAAAAAAAAATCAAGGATTTGTTACAAAAAAATATTGCAATCCTGTTTGTAGTTAAGGAGATGCTTGAGGTCAATTATCTAAACATCAAGGAATCTTAATTCTACCCTAAAACTGGACTTCTGTATTTTGATTGTATTTACTGATGGGCAATCTTTTAAAATCATTTTAAATAATAATAGACACTATTATACAGGACCTACAGCTTCAGAAATTACAAGCATATTAAATTAAAACATCATGTCTGTATGTGATTTTTTATATTATAATACTGGTTTTGTATTTAAATTGTTTTTATTATGTCATTCACCCTGTAATGAATTAATGATATTTTCCAATCTGACATGTCTCCAAATCTCAGTTTGTACTGTTTGTGTTTTTGCGATTTTTGTTAACAAGCCAGGGGCTGGTTGCACAAGCTCAAACAATGTCTGTGAACACAATGTTCTCCACATTTTCTGAGGTTTGAATAAAATGTGAACATACTAAGCAAGCCTGAAACTAAAATGAAATGATCGGGAGGAATAAAAAAGAGTTTTTAGCATTGTCTTGTCTGTGTATTTAACTGTTGTCATTTGTCATTATCTGGGAGCTGCACCACTGTTATCACTGTTTCATGTATTCACAACACCACTTGCACCCGGAGCACTCACTGTTGGACTGGTTATCATGTAGGTGTTTTAAAGAGTGTGTTATCATTATTATTTCAGGACTGAACCCCTTGGTTTTGACTGGCTTTACACATCGCTGTGTATAGCCAGTATTATTATTTAAGCAAATAATAAAGCTTTGTTTTTCACCATTGAACTGTTGTTGGAGTGTGATTACTGAGCACTACATCACCTCCACACCTGTGCACTGCAAACCACTTTGCCACAAATTTCTATTTATACTTTCCCTCACCTGCCGCCCATATTTATTGTATAATTCATTGATAACTTCTGTTCTGCTTACACGTTTTTTGCTTGAAGTTAGAAGTTTAAAACCTGTCTACAGTCCTTTAATTTGATTGTTTGTTAGATAACGTCCTCCCTCAGGACGTCTTACTTTTATTTAATTTTGAGTGGTTTTAGAGGAACATCCAATATTGACGTCCATCTGTTACTTAACTAAGAGTTCATAAAAATTTTAAATTCCTGTTATAAATTATGTGAAAAAAAATGAAATAAAAAAAGAAAACTTCAGATCCCATCAGACTTATTGTATACCCTGGAGCCCAAGTGCGTTTGACTTCTCTTCTGACTTCTCTACTGTTAGTACACACAGCATCAAATTAAACATCCATTAACAATCCTGTGTTGAAACCTTGAATCTTTATTTTGGGTACCTCCTGTTGATTGTAGCGTACAGCTCTCATCTCTCATATTTTGGTCGGTTTCCCCTTTCCTTTAGGTTTATACGGTTACCAGCTGGAACTTTACACAGAAAATGTAGCGTAATGCCACAGAGTTCAGAGGATGTTTAGTGTTTTCTACAGCTGTGTAAACGTGTGTGTTGCACCGCTAAACTGCTGGGGGAAAATGGGAAGAATTCAGATCAGAATGGTGTGATGCAAATGTGTTTTGCTTCTATAAACAAAATGAGGGCTTGCTACAGTTAAACTTGCATGAGCTCCTTAAATTGTAATTGACCTGATTATTAAAAAAACACCAGTTAGCCTATTAAAACATAAATATTTACAACAGAAAGAATAAACAGGTCTTGGTTGATCTATATAGAAATACAAGCTTTACGGATAATACAAGTGCAGAAAGTTTCCTGCTTTTGAACAGATGTTCTAAGTAAGAATATTATTGAAAATATATTACAATGGCGTATGATTTAAGACCATGTTTAAAATGTGAACGACAGATGAAAGAGTACATAACCATGCACTGAATAAACAATACAGTAATGTGTATGACACATTTTTCTTATAATAAGATACTTGAAATACGGTTTTAAAAGTCTGTACAATTTTTCAATTTTTTTTGTCCAGAAACTGCCAAAAGAAAAACAATGTGAGCATAAGGCCACCATCGTACGCCAACACAAAATAATTAGCAGTGACTACAAGTTGTTTAATTGTTCTGTGTGACCGCTCCTCAGGTCTGCTGTAGTACCTGTAAATACTTTAGAGCAGTTGCAGATAGAAAAGGGTAAAAGGGTATTTTTCTTTTTGCCATTTCCATTTTTATCACATTTAATTATATATCTTTTTTTGCCCCACAAGAAACATCTTGTCATTTTGACGAAAATAATACACTTTCAATCTGTGAGCCAAGTCTGTGAGTCAAAAAATTAAGAAAAAAAAGTTATGCAAAATTAAAGAATTATTATTTGTTTATTTAGCAGGCACCTTTATCCAAGGCAACTTACAGAGACTAGGGTGTGTGAACTATGCATCAGCTGCAGAGTCAAGTGCATCTCACCCGAAAGACAGCACAAGGAGGTTAAGTGACTTGCTCAGGGTCACACAATGAGTCAGTGGCTGAGGTGGGATTTGAAGCGGGGACTTCTTGGTTACAAGTCTGTTTCTTTAACCACTGGACCATACAGCCTCAATTATGTGAAAACATAAATAACTGAGCTTAAAAAATGCATCAAAGGCATTAGTTGCATATTTGATGGGCTTATGTAAAGAGATCTGAAAATGCCTTTGGCACAAACTTTCTAAGTGAGGTGAAGAGGTACTGTTTCCCCATTTTGATTATTTCAATGTTTGGTTCACATTATGAAAGAACTTTCAGATCTGGTTATTTTTGATGAAAAAAAAAACTTTTTTTTTCATCAAAGAGTTTTTCTCTGCAGCCCATTATATTTTTAAGTCAACAGTGGTTTGTCCTGACATGGTGCCAGATACACACAGAAGTGTAAATTGCTAAAGGATGGTAACAACCTCAGACACAAACCAGTCTGTAGACTTATTTATGAGTCTTTCTGGTGTGTCGTTTACTGGGCTGGAAACAGTCCATGGTCTTGCTGGATTTAAACTTGTTCTGCTTTTGTTTTTTTTGTTTTTACCCTCAGATTTTATAGTGGTGGTTTCTTTCAAATGTTCAGTTGTGAAAGAAAGCAAACATGTAGCAAACATTTGAAAACATGATATCTGATATTACACTAGGTTACAATACACACACTGTTTACAAGCCATATCTTTAGATCGTCTTACCCCTTCACCCATAACATGCTTTGATCCAGAAGACACAGATGAAATGAAATGTCCCAGGAAGTTAAAGTGCAAACAGATAACACAAGAAAAAGGCATAAAAACTGAGAGCTTCCTTTAACATAAAGTAGTACCAGATATCATGTTTTAAAACAAAAATACATGGATGCTATAACATGTGATTCTTTCAAAAGAGGTATTTATGTCTGCCACTGTTTAAAATAAATCTTATTCACGTGGTCTATTCAGCAGTGCATCAAAATACCACTGTCATTGAGTCAATAAAATATTTACCTGTTTCATTTTCATATTTTGCACGCACTGTTGGATATTCTGATATGTGGTGGTATTAAGATTGTTTAGATCTGTTAATGACACCACCCCACGTCTCCTATGTACTGCTGCATTGGAATAAAAATGTTGTTACATTAATGTATTTAATACAAATCAACAATCTAAAGTTTATAAATTCAATAAAGTTTGTATAAAACAATATTTGTCCAAGTGCTAGATTTGTGTTTAAATTTCACAGGCATTAAAAAAGTGCTATTTTGTTCTCTTGTTGCCTTTTACAAATTGAGAATCATGAAGCCAAGGTAAAATTACAGTGGAAGCTTAAAATAGCAAAAATTGCAATTTCAGTGAAGGCCAAAACTACAGTATTGAAATCTCATTTCATTATGCAAATCGGACAACAGTAGCAGCATTCACTTGAACTCCACTATACAGAAGCTGTAAATGAGCCAGCATTTGCATGTATGTATTAGGTGAACATAGATACGAGGGATCAGCTTTGCCACAGCAATGACATTTATTGGTTCCACTAATTTTTTTATGTGTGTATAGGCCTGTTTTTTAAAATATCCCTCCATGACTATGCATCATTTGTTAAATTATTTTCTTTGTTTCACATACAGGGGCATAGCAACGGCCCACCCAGTTAACACACAGGCCCACCCAAATCTGTGCCTATGTGAATGCCAAGTTTAAGTAAATGTGTCATTTATTTATTTATTTATTTATTTATTTATTTATTTTTGTTTTCAAACTGTGCACCCCGAAGGTGAGAGCTCAAGTTTAGGACAAATAGGCTACAGAGAAAATATCGCAGACTTTAGCCAATCAAAGCAAAGTAGTCATTGTGATGCAATGTTTGGGTGGGATCTTCATCTTACACAAAGAATCATGTGCAAGCTGTATTTGATTGACAGCCTGTGAGGCAGTTCATACTTTACAGTTTAAACTAACTGCGATCGATTGATTTGAAAAGGACGAGAACCTTTCAGAAATATTAATAGACTCCAGTGGTTTCAAACACAAGATGTTGACAACAATAATTAAAATTCTGAATTTGAAGTCTTTAATTGCTTTTGCAAAGAAAGTCTGACTCATACCAACAGAAAACAAAAGAAGCATGTTGGCTATGAGTTTTACTTTCAGCCACGTGTACACTGTAAAATATTCGATGTCAATTTAAAAATGATTTATTTCAGTATAGTGTGTGCAGTATATGCAAGGTATTGTATATAGAGGCACTCAGAATTGAGAGACTGCTGCAAAACAAAGGTGTTCTGTTTGGGACTGTGTGTGTGTGGGACTGACCACTCGTAAGTGTTCTGTTTGGGACTGTGTGTGTGTGTGTGTGTGTGTGTGGGACTGACCAATCGTAAGTGTTCTGTTTGGGACTGTGTGTGTGTGTGTGTGGGACTGACCAATCATAAGTGTTCTGTTTGGGATTGTGTGTGTGTCTGTGTGTGTGCGGGACTTACCAATAAGTGCTTGTTTCAAACCTTCTTTTGCACAAATGTTATAAAATGTTGCAATCTGAATTTAGGGGTATTGTTTCAAGGGGATGTTACTATTGGTTTAGGATTGGGGAGCCCAGAGCAATAAAGGGTACTCTTTACTTGTATTATTTTAGCATGTTCAATAAAGCTCAGATTGGATTTTAGCACTTGTCTTTGTCGGCTAAAATAGTATCATAACGTTTTGATGCGTTATCAGTAGCCGATAGGCTAAAGTAAAAATAAAGAGTGTTAGGTAATCATTTGACATTACTGTATGTATTTAGATTTTTACATAATGTAATGTGTACGGAGAATAAATTGGGCACTATAAATATATGCGTATGAGATTTTTTAAAAACCGGACACCTCTATTTCGGACAATCTATCTCTCCCGACATGTCCGGTTTAGCGAGGGACTACTGTATATAATTCTAAAAGTATGTCATATACAGTACTATATACTTTATTTTGTTGTCATTATATTATTCTAAAGTAATTACTAATTTGAAAAAAAAAAGAAAACAGGGAGAGTTATATCAAAATAGGTATATAGACTTGTATTTCCAGGTTACTGTTCTGTTACAAAAAATGGAACAGCAGCACCTGGATTTTTACAGAGTTATAAAGCCTGTGCCTTGAACCCATTAAATGTGCATTAAAGGTATGCCAGTTCCATACTTTTTTTCCACTGTACAACCGAGCCACACCAGGGCCGTACCGAATCCTTGTGGTGCAGTTAAGGGGAGCCGAGTCGTGCTACTGACGTCACACACAACCAAAGACAGTTGTTATTAATCATTGTTATTAATTAACTCAGTTTGCCAAAAGATGAGCAAACAAATGGTGCTCAAAAATTAACAGACCAACGGTACAGCTGTATCTTGTATCGCTATATTTTGTAACTATATTTAGGCATTTTAACTGTATTTTGTTTTACTATATTTTTGTAAATAAGTTTAGAATTTTTTTTTCCTCATTTTTTTCTCTTTATATTAATATAATAAAGGTCAAGGATGAGAAATTTGGTAGAATTTTGCATTTTTTAGTGTGTGTTAAATGTACCATACCTGCGGTTTATGCCCATTTGCTTCAAATCATCAGTAATTCAGGCATAAACTTTCTAATTTCTTACGCACGACTGCAGATCTTCCTGAACACTTCTATCTGCCTACAGAGAAACTAGAGCCTCCACTTCCTCAGTGTCCCAAGGCTGTGCTTTTCTCTCATCACCCTCTCTGACCGCCATGTTTGTTGTTTGTCTTTCTGGAGTGTACAGACTGATGCAACGTAATGACGAAAATCCGTAACCTTGCCCTGGCCAAACTTGGCTCCTAGCCAGAGTCAGCTGTCTTGTGAGGCTAGAGTTTTATGGTTTGGTTCTCGCTCGGCTCGACAAATAGCCTGTGGAGAACCACCCATACCTGTACTGAGCTGTCACAGGTCGGATGTGCCAGTGTTGAAGGGGTATAAGAAAGCAGAGAGCATAATAGTAATTTCATTGCTGACTCAGCATTACAATGCATATGTTGATTCCACATAAATAATTATCATACATTATCATACATTCAAGTCCAGGATGTACAGGGAATAAAATTGATGCAATATAGAGAAATGGATAGCATGTATAAACTGATTGGAATAACTGAAGCCATGCATCTTAAAAATAATCAATTATAAATAACAAAATTGCCCTTTGACACGAAAATGACTGGAGCCCTTCTGGTCCCATGGGGAAAGACATTCAGGTTTAATGAGTGTATTTCTCATTAGTACTGTGCATCACCATGTTTATCAATTTTCATTACGTATTGTCCTGTAGCAAAGCCATACAAACAAAACTAAGTAAGTAAAAATACACATCTTGCGAATCATTCTTTATAATCTGGTTGGGTTGGCTTAAAGATAAACCTTACCTGTACGACAAGCTTCACTGATATCCATAACTTCAAAACACTCTATCAAGTCAAGTGGACACCGTCTTAGGTGTATTTGAAGAAGGCATTAGCCAAAACATTTGTCCACATGACTTAAGTTTTGTTTTTGTTTTTTTTTCCCCCCACAATATCTTTTATGTGTGAATTGCCTACCAGGTAATCTATGCTCCAGTCCATAAATGAACATCTTTATAAAACATTTTCTGCTGTGGAAGTTCAGTACTTTTATAAATCACAAATGTATATGCTATTCTTTCAGACCTTCCCTGTGTTTTGTAATTACAACAATATCTGGTCCTACAGTATGTAAGTAGGATTTTATGAATGCAAGGAAAACCATTGTAATTACCATATGTGACCAGGATGGCTGGTGGTGACATCAGACCTGGAAGACAGTGGACACGGACAACAACGCCTTTCATAGTGGACCACCATCACAAAGCGCTTTACAGAGGGAGGCTGTGAACTGAGCATTATAAGCAGAGTCACTTACAATAGGACATTGATTTAACTCTCATCCACAGGATGGCGCACAAGGAGGTTAAGTGACTTGCTCAGGGTCAGACAGCGAGTCAGTCAGTGACTGGTCAGGTGGGATTTGTACCGATGACCTTCTGGTTACAAGCCCTGGACTTTAACCACTGGACCACACTGCCTCCTTGTCTTTGTTTAATAATAAATAAACAAAACGTTTAAACAAAACAGAACACTTACAGGCACGTTGGCCAAAAAGACAAACAAAACAGACACCGAACAAACAAGCATCGTGCTAGTCTAAACTAGCATGCACAGCAATTGTTATTCTAATTTGCTTTGCCTCCCAACCTTCGTTCTGCCTCCGAACACACAACCCTAACTCCTTGAAAGCTACAGGTTCTTATATTGGTAGCTGAGGGAGTTATCTTATTAACCCCTCGACCCCTGTCAAATAATTCAATAATTACAGTCACACATTCTCACAAGGTACTAAAACAAAACGTCATGGTTTAAATATAACAGTTACAACCAGGCTTCCTTTCTAAATGGTTTTGCAGAGGAAAAACCGCTGTGTGGGTTTTCCCACAGTCTCGTATACTATAAACATAATATTATATGCACCAAACGCTTACATTTCATACCCCAAAACAAGTGAATGTGGTTTCAGCACAGGGAAATGAAGCTTGTTTGTGGGATACACACACACACACATTTGACAACATAATAACTGTAATTACAAGTGGCTATTTTTCTGTAGTTTAATCTTAATGCAAAAGGGTCTAGTCATCTGTACAGTGATAATATGGAGTATTAATGAGTATAGCCACAATCAGAGCACCACAGGCATAGTGGTGATTAACTAGGGCTATAATAATTAACTCTGACATAAGTAATTAATCTCAATTGAAGGTAAATGCAACCACTCAGAGCCAAAATGTTTAAAGTTAGAGGTGCCATGATTCCAATAATATCCTTATTTGTATTGATGTGAAGTTTTTAAATTTAGACTCATTCCCTAGTAAGTGACAAAGCAGATGGGAAGAGTGTAGACATACAAGGGGATTCCTTCCAAGACGTTATGTTTTCACATGCATGGAGAAATTGGCTCACTGTAGGTTTAAAATGCTCTATCTGAGCCATCATCACCACTATCGCTGGCAGCTACTCGCTACTTGCGGTTCCATGCGCACCTCTCAGCTCCCCTTCCATCTTTTACAAGATCCAGTAAATTTCGCTGCATGTTTCTGAGATCTCTTTCAATGTCTTCCATGCAGTCTAGCAGCTAGCTCAGCTGCAACACAAACTGAAATATCAAGAGATAGAAGAAAGACTGAGTCCAAGGTTCTTCTGGAAACACAAACCACATTAGCCATGTAGTAGGCTACTCTGTACATTCTGGGTGTACTTGACCTGCAGTCGAAATAAGCAATGGCAAGAGAACTACCAGCAAGTACATCAAAGAAATAATAAGAATGCACCAACAGAGTGATGCTATACCAGCAACCCTGATTTATTAACGTCGTTATTGACAGTGGTTTTTGAGTTAAATCCATCACTGAGTTCTCCTGGCTGGCTCTACAGAAAGACTGCAGCTCCTACAGTGTTTAACAATATTATTTGAACATTTAGCATCCACAGCAGCAAAACAATAAAGCCACACTGTGAGTTTGCCTGTCACAGCAGAGCGAAAGCCAATAGGGACTTGTGCTTGATGGTGATTCAGAGAAAACAACCTGTCACCTGAAATTCCTATTTAGCCTCATTTGTATTTTTATTTAATCCCCCAAAAAATTATAATTTGACATTGTCCAAGACCTTAAAGCAGGCGTTGAAGTCAGATTTATAAAATAACTGACTGGTTAATAGCCAAGCTAATTATATATATATATATATATATATATATATATATATATATATATATATATATATATATATATATATATATATATAGTATGTGGCAACAGATATTGAATAAAGTGTGTAGACTTTTCAAGAATTAAAAAATGCCTACTCTGAACAAATTCTGTATGGTTAAAGAAAAGCTGTTTCTCCAAAACAGAACCTATTCACCTCAGGTTAAATCTGTGTGCCGCAGATGCTTTGATTAAGTACGCGGTCTGGGCTTAATGAAATTTCGATAAGTGAAGCCCCAATGCGCTCCACTGAGCTAAATAGAGGAGCCACTGACCAGAGTGAGGCTCCTTTGTGCAGGCTTAGCAACTTGTAAAAGCAGTCAAGTTATTTCATGACCCCCGTTGCCCTCCAACAATGTGTGCTTTCAAAGTGGGTGACTATTAATTTCTCTGCTCTGAGTAGGTGTCCACTTTCAACACACCGTGCAGTGTGCGGTGGGTCACAAAACTCTCTGTCTGCAGTATAACAGTGTCTCTGTTTGCTGGGAGGAAAGGATTCCTCGAAGGTGAATCAGACGTTAAGGGCCTGCTGTCGATATATATCTTGGCCCTACTGTATCTACATGGGTAATTTATCCCAAATAGGAAGGCAGGAGACATGCGGTTTTCACTTGCTGGCTATCTACCTCTGAGGAAACACAAAGCCCTCCGGGAGAGAGGGCTTGATTGGAATACCTTACACTGCCTATTTGAAACGTTCACAGGGGAGTCCTTTTTTTGGATAAATCATAAATGGCCATTGTATAGTCCAGGGCTGTACAAGATATTTTAAAAGACCTATGGGCCTATGGGACATTGCAAGGGTCAGAGGTCATAGTATGCAGGTTACTAGTATCCCAAAACAAAAACGGGATGGTCAGGATCTCAATCTACCTGAAATTCAATAAATGAGGCACTCCCATCGTTTACAGCAGGGGATTATTCCTCATGCAATAAACACATTAATAAATAATAAATAAATAAATAATAAATAAAGCATGCTAATCTGCAACCATAATTAATGAAGTGCATACTTGACACATAATATTATTTTTTGTCTGAGTCCATGGAGTGGGAAACTATTGTACACCTTAAGTGAAACAAATGAGCTCACACACTCTTATGCCCAATGCTGCTGATTTACAACAATTTACATATTTTTTAGATTATCGCTCTCGCTCTGCGTTTGGCTCAGGTTGAGCTTAAATATCCCCAATTTTGGCTAAGCACGGGTTTACAAATTCCACTTCTCGCTGCTACAGAAAGAGCAGAGTGCTGCCAATATTTGTAAAGCCTCTTTGGTAAATGATGGGAAGCTGTGCCACTAAAGCATTTCATCCACTCCAGTCATTTATTGAACTGAAATTCCTGAGCCATCTGGAGGCATGAGGTCTGCCAAAGCTCCTCCTTGTACCCACTGCCTAGCTGGAGCTATATGTTGTTGGGTACAGGAGCTTCAGTCCAAAACAACAATAGCAAGAGGACTATAAGCAAGTACATCAATCAAAATACTCAACTACTTCATAGTCCATGCATATTTATATATTAATAAGCTTGTCTTAAGCTAGTAAACCTGGCTAATTGTCAACAGGGTGAAGACGTACCAGTAAACATGATTTATTAAGGTCATTAAATCCATCACTGAATACTCCTGGCTGACTTGTCTGTATGTCATGGGGCATTACATTCATTAGCCTGGCAAAGATGGGATTAACAGTGTTATTTACCTCTAACTCCCCTACAACACAGAAATAATAACTACTGCCAAGGGAAAAGACACTAAACCTGAAAAACAGTATTGAACCTTTTTAGAGATCAGATACAGAGCTACAGATTTATCAAGGTGTTTACTCTAAAGTGAACTTTACACCGTTTTTTAAAGGGATTAAAAATAGTGTTTCTTTTTAATATTGTACATTTTTAAATTATTATTTAAAATTATGTGTTAAAAAGATATAAAAGTATATATTCTGTAAAGGTACTGCACAGCCCAGGTCACATCTGTTCATGTAGTAAACTCTAAGTGGTAAACTAAGTTTTCATGCTGTCTGTCTAGCTTTTTACTCAAGCCGAATGTGTATATACACAATATTTTCTTTTAATTTGCTTGGATTCAGTTTCCATGGAGTTTGATCTGATAACAGAAGACTGTTTTTCCCCAATTACAATCACCATCACATTCTTAAACATAACATTGAGGTTGGAAATAAAAGTCATGCTTTTTACTTACTCAGTTTTAGAATATATTACTCACAGTCTGCCCCTGTTACTTTTAGGATATCAGCCCAATTATTACTTTTATAGAGGCCAGCAAAATGTAGTATAGAGAGAATAATATAAGACAAGTCATGTACTGAATGCTCCAAAACTATTGATGGGATATAATAGAAAAATAAGAAAAGGTATATAATACTGTTATACTATATGACCTTCAGATTCCATTGTTATTAAAATATTTATATGATTAAAAAAACAGGTTTAATTAGACTAACACACAATAAAATACCAGTAGCTTTAATTTAATAGTGTTTAAAAATGTTTGTGTTTTTACAAAATGATCAGTATCATAGCATCTATGTCTTATTTGAAATGAAAACAGGTATTACTCAAGCTTACAGAAATGATATTTCTGAAATAGAAATCATGACATATAAAATGAAACCCCGTTTTGCTTTGGCATTGCAACTTCAACATAAGTTCTGTTTTGCCCAGTTTTAGAGCTTCATTACAAGTTTACATACCATATCTCACCCACACAATTCCCTTAATCTGATGTTAGAGCATGCATCAACATTTTAAACTGCAGTGCTGTATATTTCAAACTAGCATCCAGAACATCATTCATTTCTCTGAAAGCATTTCAATGACTTGGAACAACATTGGGTTTTGAAGAGTTTTTTACAAGGTTATTATGCCTATAACTCTTTTCGGTCTATTCTTGTTAAACCTGCTTCTGACATCCATTGGCCCTCATACAGTTCCATTCATTTAGTAGACACAATTACAGGGACCATGCAGTGGTGGATTTGCAGCCTTTTTTCCACATGTTTGCTGTGTCTCTGGTCTCTGTGTGTACCTGGTCACTGAGTTTTGGTGGACAGGCCTTCTAGGCAGAGTCAAGGTTGTGCCATATTCTTTCCGCTTTTTAATAATGGATTTATACGGTGCTATGGGATGTATCAAAGTTTGGGATATATTTTTATAACCCAACCCTGATTGGTGCTTCTCCAGAACATTATCCCGGATCAAGACTTTTCAGTTTTTATTTGTAAATAATTTTGAAAAATATGTAGATTTTTTTCCACTTCGACATTATGGACTATTTTGTGTAAATCAGTGACAAAAAATCTAATTAAATCCATTTTAATTCCAGGTTTTAACACTACAAAATGTGGAAAAGTCCAAGGGGTTGAATACTTATGCAAGGCACTGTATATTATCGAAACGTTGGGCAGTTGGCTCTTTGAGCTATAAATATATATATATATATATATATATATATATATATATATATATATATATATATATATATATATATATATATAAGTAATGTTAATTAGAATTAATAATGATTCAAAGAAAGAAGTAAAAATGATGTCACAATATATAGAACACCATTACATCATGTAAGAATAAATCATGGATTTGAATGTAAACAATAACAAGTAGTTGTCATGCTGTCAAAAACCTATAAATACCTCCAATGTTTTGATTCAAACACAGGCTCTTTGAGAAAGATATAAAACATATCAAACGTTGGGCAGCTGGCTCTTTGAGCTAAAATATATATGTGTGTGTGTCAATCTCCGTTTTTTATGCTCTAGAAGATCAAAAAAGTAGTGAAACAAAAGTTACCACAGTAACTGCAGTCCAGTTATAAAAATGTATACCACAGTAACTTTGCATGGTAATTTTGTAGTTCTCCAATGCATTTCCCATAGTTATACTATGCATTTACCATAGAACAGTGTTTTGCCATGTTTTTTAATATGCGTTAGCATATCGTTTCTTTACTGTACCATAACAAAAAGATATTAGGTGGAAAGCACAAACAAAGTGCCCAGTGAGGAGTATACTGTGCTACCTTCACAGTGCCAATGCTCGGACTTGTATAATATAGCATACCAACAAAGAAAACGGAGGGCTTTTAAAAAGCCTCAAAATACACACACACACACACACACACACACACACAATATAAATGATTGTCAAAAGCCATCTGTTTTCAACTTCATTTCAACCTGGGTGTTCTCACATCTCTCATGTGACTAGTACAAGTACAACAGCATTGTGTTTCACTGAGAGAAATTAAAAATCAGTATTTACTAGATGTCCGCAATACAGGAGGGCTGTTGTTATATATAACAGTTCCCCATTAACCTTCAATCATATGTTCAAGTGCCCATTTATGGTCTTTGGGTGTGCCATGCATATTTTCAACACTAATTGACACTGTTCCCCAGACAGCAGCAGTTTGAGATGCTTGATCGCTCTTGGCAGAGTTTTTACAACTTCCAGTTACAAATTACCTTGCAGCTTTTGGACAGTGTCATCTCCTTGGTAACTGTATCAAACCCAACCTTTGATCAGCCTATTACCCATATTATACCTCGAGCAATTATTATTACAAACAAAGATAAAGGCAGTTATTAACTGGAAAAAAATATACCTGGGAAAGAAGCTACATGTACATGCCTGTAACCAGTGGAATCTTGTTAATTGTTTTTTTTCTTTTCTTTTGAGGATAACTAGTACTCAATTTTAAACACTTTTTTTATTACAAGAACAACACCCTTTCTTATTGTGTGTTGTTTTCAGAAAAACACTTAAAGGAGTGCTAACCAAATAAATATTTGTTGTTGTTATTAGCACTATGTATATATATATATATATGTGTGTGTGTGTGTGAAATGCCTTGGTTGTCACTCCTTTAAATCCTTTGCTGAATAACTTTAGGAGGAACAAACAGGTTGTGTTTTGATATTGCTCCTGCAAAATCTGTAGACAGGTGCTGTTAACACCACCTCTTAAGGTAAGGTGCTTACAACATGACCACAATGCCATGAAGATGTATGCCAGGCCAATCTCTGGACAGCAAGATAAGCAAACATCTGAATGGAACATTTGATCATTGCATGCATGTGCTTGATGTGATTAGAAAAAAAACAAGAATTATTTCCTGCAATACAGACAATCTTGTATACAGTATTAGTTAAACTGAGGAAACAGTTGTTTACTCCCAAGACATACACTAAAGTCTATTTTTTTTTTTGAGTACTGATAGCACTGATTACACATTAGGTACTATTGGTACCACACCCTTCATTTGTATAGGTTTATAATTAAAACAAACCACCACCGCTATTAACTTGCTATAATATTTAATATGCAGCCACATCTACACCACTAAGAAAATAGTTAAATATTTATATTGTATGCCACTCTGGTTCTTTGTATGGAAGATTGTTTGATGGACCACCTCCAAAAACTAAAATATAACGTGTGTTATAAATGTGTTAAAATACAATAACACCATTTAAATACACACCAGGGGGCAGCCTTGAGTCACGGGTCTAAATGGAGCAATTACAGTATTTTCAATATAATCTAGTCGTAATCATATACGTAGAACAATTGTATTCCATATACTTTATTCTTAATTATGTAATTCAGTAGTGCAATCATTATCTTAATAATAGTGTAGTTGTTTTCAGTTTTTAAGGTTGTTCTTTTGCTGCAATGTAAAACTAAAACGCTGATGTGGTAAGCCTACTTTCTAATCACCCTGTATATATATGTCAATGGCATCATGAACTCTACCCAGTACCAGGACATTTTAGCCAAAAACCTGGTTGCCTCTGCCAGGAGGCTGAAAGACAATGACCCCAAGCATACATCAAAATCCACAAATAAATGGTTAATTGACCACAAAATCAACATTTTGCAATGGCCATCTCAGTCTCCGGACTTGAACCCCATTGAGAACCTGTGGTTTCAATTGAAGAGGGCAGCCCATAAGCGCAGACCAAAGGATATCAAGGATCTGGAAAGATTCTGTATGGAGGAATGGTCTAATCCCTCCCAATGTGTTCTCCAATCTCATTAAACATTATAGAAAAACAGTCAGTGCCATTATCCTAGCAAGGGGAGGGTGCACAAAGTACTGAAAACAAGGGTGCCAATAATTGTGACACTTCATTTTTTTTGGAAATAAATTTATAATTTGAGAAATGTGTAATTTTGGTTGATTCCATTGAATCATTAATAAAGTCAAATATATTCCGCATGTTGGAAAATTACAATATAGCTCAGTACTGGTATTATTTATTTTATACAGCCTTTTTTGCTCATCTTTATCAAGGGTGCCAATAATTTCTGATGTGACTATATATATATATATATATATATATATATATATATATATATATATATATATATATATATATATATATACGCAATTACTTTCTAACTACACGTGTTAGAATTACTGTGTACTGTTCCTGAGTAAATGACAACATTGCAAACGTTTCTTTCAGTGCAGTTTATAATAAATAAACAGTTAAAACGATTATGTTCAAATTGTTTGACTTTTAATTAACGTCTCACATGGATATGAGGTACAGATAATAGTTTAAAACGAATACAAAGAACACCAAAGCATGCTTTGCATTTCACTGACATCGGTATTTCAAACATCTGTGAAGTGAAACGTGGTAACTACACTGCCAGTCCCTATTGGTTTGTGTTAATTGATTTGCTCTCGAGTCTCAGCCACAGTCAGAGTGGCCGGTCTCATTCTGAGAAGAGATTTGGTGATAGAGGAACTCCAGTACAAAAACTTTAAAACGGACAGAAATGGATGATAATGATACTCAGTTATGAAACGCCGTACGACAGCTAATTGGCGCGTGATGTAATAGGAAAATACCGCTGTGGTGCAGAGTAATTGTTCTTGAGTCCGGTATACACTGGAGAAGAGGAAAACTGGACAGCTCACAAGAAACAGACCTAACAGAGCATTGTGAATCATTCTGCTTTTAAGATACGGAGGCAAATCATTAAAAATCCTGAAATGCCATCTTTAATCTGAAACATAGGAAACTACTTACGAACTTTTAAATATGTGTGTGACAATTCCGGGTAGTCTGACGCTGCGTTTTTATTTGTTGTGCAAAAGAAGAATCAACCGAATAATGCACAGTTCACGTTCTTAGGGATCAAATTTCAGCAACAGAGAAACAAACGACACAACTGGAAACCTTGTAATAACATTTTTGCAAGATAAAAACATAAACAAACAAAAACTAATTATTATACTGTGGAAAACATTCTTGCAGTTTATTGAGATGCTAACAAACAATGCTTGAAGTTGAATCCGAAACAGACTCCAGAAAAAGTAACTCAAGCTTTGAATTAGTATTTGAACGTAAGATAAGCTGCTGTTTTGGACATTGTAAGTAGAATGTGAAAATAACAATAATACATGAAAACAGAGTGAGAAAAAAGGGAGAAACAACCTAAATCAATGTATTCCTGTAGTAACGCAATCTGATTGCCAGCTTTTACAACTTTTTTTCCCTGAACTGTGTGTGCCTGCACGTTTCCCTGCTTCGCCGCTGACATTTGGAAATGTTTATTCTCCTATGGGCAATTCATGAAAGAACTGTAACTATTTCATTGTTTTTCACTTGCACTTATTCGTGGCTGGCTCCACTTATCTGCGGTGAATGGCACGATTTGGTTTGTTGCAATTAAATGGCCTCGCGAGAATGTTTGTACTTGGAGTCCTGGCTGGCTTCTCAGTTGTCAGTATTCTGACTTACGGTTACCTGTCGTGGGAAAACCTCAATTCCAAAGTACACGACAGAGCAGAAAACGAAATAGACAAGCCTACCTCTCAACCTCACATTATTTTCATCCTGGCAGATGATCAGGGATTCAGAGACGTGGGATACCATGGTTCTGAGTTCAAAACTCCCACAATAGACAGACTTGCTGCTGAAGGGGTTAAACTGGAGAATTACTACGTTCAGCCTATGTGCACTCCGTCAAGAAGTCAGTTCATTACTGGCAGGTAAGTGTGTCCGCAGTCCACTGAATGCATTACACACCTGGGGTTTGAAGGCAAATCCCCTCTTATGGAGCTGGCAGCAGCAGAGAACTGTAAACTCATACACCTTTTTTTTTTTTTGCAAAGCTATGAGTGTGTACTGTAACTGTTTTTGAAAAATGCTGCTGTGACTCTCAGTTACAATACTGACATTTTACTCTAATAAGTACAGTTAAAATAAACTCAAAGCATGATAATATTAACAATTGACGTTTTGTAACAAGGACAGATTGAAACTTCTCTACTCTGCTGCACACAGGGAGGACAGATGGATTTGTAACTCTTGTTTTTTTTTCAGTAACAGGAGAGATTGTGAGTCAGTGCAGTGGTTTAGAGCAGGGGTTCCCAAACCTTCTTTGGCTCAAGGTTCCTCATGACTTTAGACATCCAGACTGTGGAGCCACTCCCAATGAATATAAAATCTGAAATTGTGTTCCTTACTATCACACACAAACTGTTAGCATGGACAGTAGAAAATACTATTATTCATGAAATGGAGTGTATGTCACATACACAAACAAAGCAGTGTTCATGTAAATGTATCAATGATATCATGGATAGAATATTTTTGTGTCTTCTGGGAATCACTAGTTATATAGTGAAGATTACACTTAGTGTGTTATAATAACAGTAAAACCCATATGCAATATCCAAAATCTTAAGGTTACAGATTTTCCTTTCCTATGTACAGTACAAAGATTTATTTAACACCCTTATCCAAATATGCTTACCCTTTTTATCAATCTCTTTTCCAGCTGTTTCACACTGGCAATATTTTTCTTCCTACTTTTTTGCTTACAGTCAGGATATCCCCAGACATATTGTATCAGATTTAAATCAAAACCCTGGACAGACCACTGCACCTATTAGATTACCCTTTTTATACAGTACATTCAAGTCTGTCATGTGGCCCCCATCTTCTTGGAATAATAAAATCTAAAGCAAATAGATGCATTAGAAATAAGCAAAAGAGCTGGTGTCCACTGTTGCTTCTATAACTATAGTTCCTTCAGGCATTCTTTCAAACCCTTCTTTTGTATATGTTCTATGAAGAACCATTCTTAGGTGCTCACCAATAAAGGTTGCTGGAACCCCTCGTGGTTCTATTTGGAACCTTTTGCTTATTGAGTTCCCTTGAAAGCCATAAAGAACACAATAGTTAAATACAGAATGCTGTAAGAATACAAACTACTGTAAAAGTTTGATATTGCAATAACTGCTAAAAGATAGGGCTTTTATACTATGCATAAAATATGCATTACTTTGACAAATAAATGAATCCATATAGTGCTATGAGTTTCCCACAGACCTGATTTAAACCTGATGGAAATAATATTATATAAAACAGAAAAGAGGAAGGTATTTCCTTTGTGTGAGGAGGTAGGAGGCTCAGTATTTGCATGGCCAATAGATTTAACATGACTTTTCAGTTACTGGCTACAAAAGTTAAAGTATGTAACCTTGCCAGTGCATACCTGTTTTAGCTATTTTGCTAAAACTATATACATTCTTTGAGTTGCAGTGAGGAAGGAATCTCGAGATAGCTGTCGACTGTGCACCGTTTGGAAATGTGGTTTCTAAACATGTATGTAACAGAAAACAGATATGCCTGCTGTACACTCAAATGCAAGGAATACAAGTTTAATTGCATGCAGAAATATAGTGACTATGGTCAATATATAAGAATTGAAGCTGTATTTCTTTTTTTTGGTTTTTCCTGCATTCCCACATAAAAATTGAAGAATTACAGAAACAGCATGTAGATGGTCCCTTCCCAGAAATCAAAGAGAAGTGCTTGAAGCATGATTACCATAGTGTAAGTCTGCTAAGAAGTCTGCTGTAAGCTTTACCATAGGGCATTGTTTTAATAGGTGCTAGTTATAGTGCTCTATTCATGCCCTGTGCAATATTCATATAATTATTACTTATGACCAGATTTCTAATTCATTTCTTAAGTTTACAAATGGTCAGTTAAGTTCATGGCATATGTCCAGTTAGTCATGGAATAACCAGAAATTAGTATTATGACCATGACTCATTATGCAAAGGAAAGTGATTCAGCTTAGATATCAAATCAGAACAATGCTATGATGATTTTCCCACCAGTTACAGATGGAACAGCCAAGTCACTGTATCTGTGAAATTGTTTATATTTACTTTTGATACTTTACAGCCTTGTGCTGCTGTATGTGCTTTTTGTGAGCCTCTGTATAGGAGAAATCTAATATAATCACATTGTTTGTACAGTATGTGTGAACAGATGATAGTACTAAATGCATTTATTGTGCTTTATCACACTGAAATATGGTTTAACATGCTTTAATTTGATATAGCATGCTTTTACACTGCTTTACTACATGGTTTACTATAGTATACTGCAGTAGAGCTTAAAAAATAACTGCAATAATCATATAAGAGTCATGTGATAGTAACGTGGAAGTTCCATTGCAGAGCTCTGTCTGGGGTCGTGTTTATTTTTAGATATATCATATACAATATTACAGGCAAAGATGGCAGACAGATAAACCAATCAAAAAGGGAAACATAAAGGAAATAGGCCTCTCTGCATTGCTGCTGGGGAATTTGAAAGCTCCTTCATTATTTAGCTAAGTCAATTCTTAAAATATTTGCTGAGAAGAAAGGTTGTTTGAAATTGATGGAGCAAAAAACACGAGAGCATTTTCAATGGTCTTCTTAACAGTTGGAATGCAGAAAATGAGATGTTTGCTTCACTGGCATAGCTGCTGGTTAACATTGGTGAGGTTTATGTGTTGCCTGTTGCTTCATGTTTGTCACGCTTTTATGATCACGTTTTAACAACTTTATAATGAAAATGTCAGGTGAAGCAGAATGGATTTACTGGAATGGTAGGATAGGGAGGGTGGATACCCTTTATTATGATTAAACCGTATACTTACAGTACCTTTGGGGCATCCTTAATCTGTGTGGTATGCAAGGAACAAACTGTGTGGTCCAGTGGTTAAAGAAAAGGGTTTGTAACCAGGAAGTCCCCGGTTCAAATCCCACCTCAGTCACTGACTCATTGTGTGACCCTGAGCAAGTCACTTAACCTCCTTGTGCTCCATCTTTTGGGTGAGATGTAGTTGAAAGTGACTCTGCAGCTGATGCATAGTTCACACACCCTAGTCTCTGTAAATGCAATGCCTGTAATGGAACACACATTACAAATATCAGTCTGCATTTAATATGGTTGTTATCCAGTGTAAAATTGATGTAACTTGTGCAAAAAATGGGATAATGTATACATCATTTTTATTTCTTTGTGTGTTTTGTTTGTTTTTTATTTTTAGTAAGAATTTGAAGCTGATTTAATTCAGTTGTAGCTACGGCAACATACATATTTTTGGAAGCTTTTAAGTGAAGCAGTAACTTGTTCAAAGTGATTTAATCATCCACTTAGAATCTGCCTTTGGCATTACATCCTTAACCATTTAGTTTGTTTAGATTGGTAGTTGGCTTTTACTTAGCAATTTGAAAAAAATGTGTCTAATTAATAGATTATTAGTTCTCACTTGGAGCTGACATTCAAACTATTAACAACAGCAACACAATAAACATTTCCTGTCCTGTTCCCTAAGCGTGTCAGACATTTCCAAATACTGCAGTATTTTGTATTTAGCCACATTCTAAATCAATAAAGCATTTTTTTTGGTGCAGGAAAAATGCAGTCATGTTGAAGTACTGGAACAAAAAAGACCCCCCAGGTTTCCACTTGTGTAATTGTTTCAAATAATAAATTATGGAAGAGGTCCTCACTCAGTTTTCACCAATTCTGATCTGATTGGAAAGAAGCCCTATTGTCAAATTACATTATTTATTTATCCCCCCACCCCCACCCCCACCCGAACAAAATCTTCCTTTTTCACAAAAATCCTGCATCCCTGTTGGCATGTTGGAGATAGATTATTCACCACAGATGTTTCCATAGGACTCTAGTACATCTGTGTTGAATCTGCAGGGAATCCAGAGTGCTGAGTGCTGTTAACATTAGTTTCAGTTATTTCAATTATCTATCTGTCGGAAAGAATTTTTACTTTAGACAAGGGCGTTGTAATCTTGTTACAGGCAGGAAAGATATGGGGTGAGTAGGCGCTGTTCAAGCTAAAAGTTGTATTATAAATATTTATATATTATTATTTGTTTATTTAGCAGACACCTTTATCAAAGGCGACTTACAGGGTGTATGAACTATGCATCAGCTGCAGAGTCACTTACAATTACGTCTCACCCGAAAGACGGAGCACAAGGAGGTTAAGTGACTTGCTCGGTCACACAATGAGTCAGTGGCTGAGGTGGGATTTGAACCAGGGACCTCCTGGTTACAAGCCCTTTTCTTTAACCACTGGACCACACAGCCTCATATAATCAATGTTTGTTTTTATTAAGCTGTTTACCAAAAGAGTAAGTATTTTTGATCATGAAAGTAAGTTCATTATTGTTACTAAGAAAATTAAATACTGTATGTATTAGTAAAAGTCCACAATGTAGACATTAAAATGTATTTTACATTTTAGGATCAGATAAAAAAACAGCCAAGTCGGGGTAATATCTGGACATATAGGCAGTCCATTACAGCAAATGGATACTATTTTTGTCATTAAATCATATTTATTCAATAACCCACTTAATTTATTTTGATATTGCTGAAAATATAATCTGATTTATGCATTGTTACCAACTTTCAGCATTTGGAGATTGGGAAGCTTTTAAATAAATGTTTGAGAACTAAAAAAAAAAGCGTCCCAATTGAAAAATCATTCCAAAATTATTCCAAACACAAGTAGGCAATACACATGGTTTTGATAATTTAATTCATACTAGCTTTTAAAGTGTTTCAAATGTACTGTTATTGTCTTACTTCATACCAGGTGGTTGTACACTGTAGAGATCCTAAAGCATTTAATTGCTCCATAATATACAAATACATTAAAATAGATGAAATACCAGTCTTACATTTCTTACTATGCAATTTGCATTATACTGTAGTTTAGTAATTGTTTTCAAAAAATGGTGCACATTGCAATTCGAAGAGATTGCGGTATATAGTGTTTATCTAATGCACTGATATGATGACATTTTTCCTCCTCTTTTTGCTTAGATATCAAATCCACACTGGCCTTCAGCACTCCATTATAAGACCCACTCAGCCGAACTGTTTACCGTTGGATAATGTGACGCTACCTCAAAAACTGAAGGAGGTAGGGTATTCCACACACATGGTTGGGAAGTGGCACCTGGGGTTTTATAAAAGAAACTGCATGCCAACTCAAAGGGGCTTTGACACCTTCTTTGGCTCTCTGTTGGGAAGTGGTGATTACTACAAACATTTTAAATGTGACAGCCCTGGAATATGTGGCTATGACTTACATGAGGGTGAGAATGCAGCCTGGGAGCACGACAATGGGATCTACTCCACAATAATGTACACCCAAAAGGTGGTGGACATTCTAGCATCTCACAACCCCAGGAAGCCTCTCTTTCTGTACTTGGCTTTCCAGGCAGTACACTCCCCCCTTCAGGTTCCCAGCAAATATTTGGAACACTACAAATCAATTACCAATTTGCACAGGAGGAAATATGCTGCCATGGTAACCTGCCTAGATGAAGCTATCAACAATGTGACATTGGCTTTGAAGAAGTATGGTTACTACAACAACAGCATAATTGTGTACTCGTCGGACAATGGAGGGCAGCCCATGGCAGGAGGGAGCAATTGGCCTCTCCGGGGGAGCAAAGGGACATATTGGGAAGGAGGCATTCGTGCGGTGGGGTTTGTGCACAGCCCACTGTTGCTAAACAAAGGCACCTTGTGTCGGGGTCTTTTGCACATCACTGATTGGTATCCCACTTTGGTGACGTTGGCTGAAGGCCAGCTTGAAGAAGACCTGCTCTTGGATGGTTACGATGTGTGGGAGACTATCAGTGAAGGAATGCCCTCACCCCGGCTGGACATCCTACACAACATTGACCCCATTTACACCAAGGCCAAAAACGGGTCCTGGCAAGCCGGCTACGGCATCTGGAACACTGCCATCCAGGCAGCCATCAGGGTTGGGGACTGGAAGCTACTGACAGGTATCCCTGGGTACAGTGACTGGGTCCCACCACAGACCTTCTCTGGACTCATGACTAACCGCTGGCACAAGGAGCGGGTGTACTGGGGCCTGGGTAAGTCTGTCTGGCTCTTCAACATCACAGCGGACCCCTACGAGCGGGTGGACTTGTCTCGTCGGTACCCTCACATAGTCAAGCAGCTGCTGCTCAAGCTGGCCTTGTACAACAAGACTGCAGTGCCTGTCAGATACCCCCCCAAGGACACCAGAAGCAACCCCCAGTTAAATGGAGGGGTATGGGGTCCCTGGTATAAAGATGATGAGGGAAAGAGCAGCCTTGTCACCAATCATGTCAGCAAGAAGAAGCAGAAAAAAAAACTGAAAACGAAAAACAAGTTGAAAAAGAAAGTGTGATAGGCCTGGCTGTTCATACTGTACTCTTCTCAGGGAAGTTGAAGGCCTCCCATATAGCTGCATACGAACAAACATACAGATTCATTGACTTGCATGTACACACACAAAATCAATACATTGTTTTGTAATTGAGGGACTTCACTGAACAGAGTTGAGATTGTGGTAAATATACTTTTAGGAAACACAATGTTCTCAGAGAATGCTGCTCTTTTTCTCTGTTTCCTGTTGAATATCAGATAATGGATCTATATTTAAACTGACAATGCCTTTTTTGGTAGGAAATACAAATAGTATAATATATTATTGAGTGACAGACACATTTTGTCTAAAAATATACACTTATAACTGAAGATCCTGGTTTCAGTGAACATGGAGAATTAACTCTGTAACTGCTGTTGCAGCGTAAATGAAAAGGAGCAATTCCTGTGACTTACCCTTTTATAGTAATAGTTCTTAGGGATGTGCAAAAAGCCTGATTTATTTAGGCTAGAATGCCCTCCTTTTTGCATTTGATTATAATGATCTGGAGTCAATATGTTACAATGGTGCTCTACTTATTAAAAGAAAATTCTAATGCTACCCAAGTGCATATGTATAAGACTTGTTAGGATTATAGCAGGGATAGTAATTATTTTTCTACTAGTTCTGTAAAGGTGTTATGACTTGTTTTAAACAATGGTGATGTAAAAAAAAAAACCCAAATAGATACAACCCTGTTAAAAGTTGATTGGGTGTGCCATGTACAAGTAGTAAAGCATGCATGACAGTACAGCATTAGGAAATCATCGTGAAATAAAACTAAAACACCAGCAACCATGGTAAATGCATTTTGTTGGAGGAAAAGTATGGCAAGTAGCAAATTTTCCCAGGTAAGCTTTTATATGGAAATACCTTACTTGTTAAAGATTTTGAAGGATAAGAAGTTTACACAGGTTTACGTAGCAGAAATAAACAATAGGACCTGAAGAAGAGGGCTGCATGTCTGCTAAAGGCCCGCCTCGTGCAGTTAAATGGCCTTTACTGGAGATTTTAATATTGACCAATCAGGTTGAAGAACATATCTGTTCCATTCTCTAATATTGCATTATGGTCAATGGTCAAGTATCTTCCAGAACAACCTGGTGGAAAATAGGTATTAAAGGCCAGGTTCTTTTATTATTAACACATTTTAGTTTGTGTTTATTGTTAAAAGAAGAGGATTTACACCAGGGAAAGTATTTTACAAGTGGAGAAAATATGTAATGTTAGTCAACCAAAATATAATATAATTCCTTAATTCTTGGTAAAGGAACAACCCGTTTTTTCCAAATTAATTTTCCCGAGCTTTGTTGCTTCTGTCTGGCCCTTTTTCTTGGTTTCAATGGCAATATTTGCTGTAAACCCTGGAAAATAAACAAAACATGCACTCGCTTGCAATTAAGGAAGGCTGTGACCTCTAGATAAGAAGTAATAGTTAACATTTAATGGAAATTAAAATGTTTACGGTCATTTCTGGAAAGAGATGCATTATTGAAGTCTGAGGGGAAAGAGAAAAAAAGATGGACATTGTACATTATAATTATAAACCATAGAAGGGGATGTACTGTAGAAGTATGTCTGCTTTTATTTCTTTCAATTCCATTTGATACCATCATTAAAACCTTGACTAATGCTGTACATTGTTAATCACTGAAACAAAACTAACATTATATCCAGTTAAGTATCCAAATGTTGGTGGTGGGGGAACGATGCTTTCTAAGTTGTTTAAATTGTCATACTTTGTATGTGGTTATCTGGGTGAAGTAAAGATGATAAGGCAGAACAGGAGTTGTGGGAATGAAAGTTCTGGGGAGGAGGTCAGATGAGGAATCAGTCAGTGGAATAAAATAAACAAAAGGCCAGCTTTTTAGTAGGACATTTCATTGGCATTTTGGCTTTGTGCTTGTCCTACAGTAACTGCACTAGGGTTGCCACCTGGCCCCGTACGAAACATTTTGGGACAGGATGGGGTTTTTGAAGTTGCCCTTAAACTGAAAGAAATAAAGAAGTGAATTGAGTGCTAAACACTTGCTTCATTTATACTGCTGCTTAATTATCCAAATCATTGTGATAATATAAATCTTACAAAATAAAAAAGCATCTTGAATAATTCTTTTGTAAAATTAGTATTTCAGTTATCAATATTTAAAAGTTTCTATTTCATACCCTGTTAATTAGTAATATATAGCCCTAATTTACACTGACTCTCCCAATTAAATAATAACACTGATCAGGTGTTCACGCTGTCTGGTGTCAGGAATAGTGAACAGCTGGTCAGTATTAAGGATTTGAGCGGGAGAAGGCGATATACTATTAGAAACTAGAAAGAAACTTTATATATTTTTAAAACTATTAAATAAATAAATAAATAAATAAATAAATATGTACTTATTTATTTAATTTATTAAAAGCTATTATTGTATTGTCATGCTGCCTCAAGATAATTAATCAACAGAATCAATTTAGCAAAGGTTTAGCGCTCAATTCACGTGTTAATTTCCTTTAGTTTAAAGGCAACTTCAAAATCCTGTTCTGTCTCGCAGTGACCCGGAATTGTGGCCAGGTGGCAACCCTAAACTGCACCCAGAAAACCATTCGGCATGGGCATGACATCATGGTAAACCAGTCCAAAAGTAGAACTCGTTAGCCATTACAGACTCCATGGAGAAAAACTTCCAGTTGAAAAGCTGTCTTGTTTATGCTCAGTAACCTATTTTTTGTCTCGGGCCGTCAAGTTAGGCCCCTATTTATTTTTTTAATTAAAGAGCCATTTTACTTAGTCTAACTGAACAGGCTATAGGGTTTACAACACAATGCATTGCTTTCCCTAGCTTCCTGCTCTGTTATACATATTCCTGCTAGGGCCAGATTAACGCATAGGCAAACTAGGCACTTGCCTGGGGCCCGAAAAAAAAAAAAAAAAAAAAAAATTTGTTAATAACAGATACAGAGTTGTGTGCAAACTGGAAGATCTTCACTCGCTGACATTTCAAGCGAGGCAGTGTATCACTTGTGTTTACACAAAATAAAACTGGCTGACCTGGAACCTACTCTCGCTCACTTTCGCGGGTCAGCACAAGTAAATTCCAGGTCAGTCAGTTTGATTTTGCTTGAATACAGCAAACGATGTCTCTTTCGGGGGCAGAAAGGCATAAATACAAGAAACAGGAAAAAGAAGAATGCAAGCGGCAAAAGGGGGGCATTAGAAATATTTTTACAAATCGGTGCAAAAGCCCTGAACTGCCGAAAACATCCCCGACCCTGGAGAACGAGCATTTTCTTTAACGAAACGTGTCAAAAACCACCTCCAATCAACAGTAAAGCAAGGATAGCTAACTGACTTTGCTGTTAGGGCAATTGAGAAAGAAGTAAGCCATAAGGTTGCCACTGTCCATACATTTAAGCCCAGTCAGTAAAAAAAAAAAAGTCACATTTTACACTAAAACGTAAATAAAGAAAACGTCTGATTTTGAATCAAAATAAATGTATTTTTTTTTTTATTGCTTTGCGGCTTTCCAAATTAGCTCGAATGACATACACCTACACCTTATGTGATGGCAGTGAAAAGTATCAAAAGAAGAATGTCAATTAACAATACTGTGCTGGAATTAGTATACGCGTTCTTCAACCAAGTAGCCAAAGCACAGCAAGCTCGGGAGACATCGTCCAGCTTGCAATGTTTTTTTGTTATTGGAAATATGCTGGATAGCCCACATGGAATTTATGCAGTAACAAGTGACTGACCTGACGGATCTTAGACAGGATCTGGCAGCTGATTAAAACTGACACAAAACTGTGCTCTTGTCAACAACTTGCGGAGAGCTATGTTTTCCTACATTTGCCAAGTTTGCCATTAATATTTTGGCTTTGCCGCAAAGTACTGCAGAATTAGAACAAGTTTTTTCTCAAATGAACCTTGTAAAAACAGACGTAAGAAATCAATTTTCTACAGACATTCTGAATGGAATTCTGACTGTCAGCACCAGCTTGAGACCAACAAAGCAAATAATCCAGTCTGCACATGTGTCTATGTATGACCATAAGAAGTAAATACGACCTAAAAGAAATGCAAGTACGCAAAACTAGTCCATTTTATAATGTATTCTATTGTTTATAGTCAGTAAAAAAATTTTAAAAAAAGGCCACTGTAAATTTGTATGTCAGTAAAAGCAAAATTACAAGATTGGCAACCCTGATTTGATTACATGACAAGGTACAGGTATGTTTGTTTTTTTAATATATATTTTTGTGGACTATAGGGGACCTACAGTTAGTGGACAAAAGTTTGAGCACCTATATAGAAGTATCATGTTTTTTAAATTGGATAACAATCAACATATGGTGTTCTTGTCCGTATTCAAACTGTTGTATTTTTATTCAGTAAATCAAGAAAGGTGATTATCAAGCTCACGTAGGCTTCAGGTTTTTCTGAATTTATTTTGAAATGTATTTAGCACACCGCCTTCAATTAAACTGTTTCTGTCAGATTCAGTCATTCAGCAGTCGTTCAGTTCAGAGCAGTGCATGAAACTTTTGTCATAGTTAATAACTAGAATTCGCCATAATTCCGTTTCTGATCAAAACCATGTATAATAACTTAAAAACGAAAATGATACCTTTTGCAAATTGGTGGAGCGTGAGTTACGCTAATATATACATATATATAATCGTATATTTGTTGTTGTTCATATAAGAAGATAGGGGCCCAGAACTGTATTATTATTATTATTATTATTTGTTTATTTTGCAGACGCCTTTATCCAAGGCGACTTACAGAGACTAGGGTGTGTGAACTATGCATCAACTACAGAGTCACTTACAACTACATCTCACCCGAAAGACGGAGCACAAGGAGGTTAAGTGACTTGCTCAGGATCACACAATGAGTCAGTGGCTGAGGTGGGATTTGAACTGGGGACCTCCTAGTTACAAGCCCTTTTCTTTAACCACTGGACCACACAGCCTCCAACTGTATCTCTGCCTAGGGCCCTGTAATGGGTTCATCCAGCCCTGATTCTTGCAATATTTTTTCAACATAATTGTGATTGTTTTGATTTTTTTTTTTTATAATATCCCTGGTCATAAATCTGTTTTGACCAGTTATTTTTGTTTTATCATGGTTATGCATCAGGTCTTCCTGTCAAAATGTCTTTTCAAGTCACAACACATCGGCTGTTTGAATCCAACCTGTTTAATCAGAAACATAGCATCCTAACTCCTTTCACAAGGTTCAGCATTTTGATTGGTTCATCTGTCAAGCGTCTTTGCTAGGATCCTACCTGCTTGCTCCGGCACCAATGAAATGTTTCTGATTAAACAGGTTTTAAACCCTACAACATGTTCTGTAAAGCTTTAAGGAACTGGTACTTTATTGTATGACAGATATCCATTTACACAATCACTGTGTCAGGTAGTACAGGTGTCTGTGAAGTAAGGCAGTGGCCAAGTCAATACATGTCCATGTTACATGATATGGAAATCAGTAAATAACAAATTTATGGATGGCAAGAAGTTACTTATCCAGGTATGCATTTAACTTTCTAAGTTAGGTTGTAAAAGGTAGTGTCCTATACAATATTTTAAATAGTTTTCACATCTAAGGTTAGCTTTTAAGACCACATTAAAATTGACTTCATCATTATGTTTGCTTCTAGATCCACTGTTTAACCTGCTGCAAGAACATGCCTATTTAGCTCACAGATATGTTGGTTTAAAGTTGGGAGGTAACATGCATTCATACAGCTTGAACTGCAATTGGGGAATGTAGTAAACACACAGACACCAAAGAGTTGTATTTTAATGGTAAAACTGAACATGATAGAAGCAGACTATAGCTTTGCCTGAATGAGTTTTATTACTATGCCCTCATTAGGCATTTGCTGATAGACTAGACTAGGGCAAAAGAGACTGTGGGGTTATTGCAGTACTGCTGTGGTTTTATAATTCCCTGCTGGTGTTACTTCTTTAAGACCGTGACTTTATAATTCCAGTGGGAACTAGAATCCAATTAAACCAGACACTCAAATAATTGAAAACGGTGTTAAAATCTAACTCTGGCATAAAAAAAAGTATCTTTAATTGAATGTATATATTTTACAGAACCTTAACTATTGTACTGTTTTTTAAAAATACGTTAGTGTTAATGTTTTTTGACGCTAGAACCTGAAAAGTGAACATTGTGTCTTGGTAATTACCAATACCGGTATTAAAAAGTAAAACATTAGGTGGTCTAGTATGTATTGCCTAGTGCTAATAGACCTTCCCACATATTGGTAGAAAACAATGTTAAGAGCTATCCCTGAATTGTTTTCAATCAACCAGTATTGCATAATTACACTTTTAATTGTCAATTATTACATACGCTAACTGGAAAGGGGTGAGGATTTTTTCGAAGTGCTAACAAGGGAAGACTGCAAACAATATGGCCTGGAAGTGTCATGTCTTGAAGACAGATTCCATGGGTTGTAGGTTAAATGTGAGTCCCAAGAAAGCAGATATGGGAATTTCCTGAAATGAGCAATTTCACACATGCAGAACTGGAACTATTATTGGCAGTCATCCTGCGGGTGTTATTTTTAAAGCCAGAGTCTGTCAGTTTATACAGATTTGGATTACAACTTAGGTAGGGGTGTACATCATAAAATACAACACTTTATCAGTAGATAATATTGCAACAGAAAAATGGTCTGGCAAGTCTACAATTAAACCTTATACGTAGTTATAAAGCTTTCTGATGTGTTCACCTATATCTCAGTGCCTCCTAGGAATTCCTTAACCATAGGCAGTAGAACCAAGCAGAAATGCTGGATTATTGCCTGACAGAAGCATACAATGCATTTATTTTTTCAAATACCAACAGCGTAGTTTCAAAATTATATTTCGATTGAAAGCATAATGATAAAACTCAAAAATCGAATAACCAACATTCTGAAAAAACTGGAGCAATTGAAATTGATCTGTCCTCTATAACAATAGCCTGTCTTCCTTATTGTCTAATACCGAGCGGGACATTTGTGTTAGACAAGTAGATAAGAAGTTTCCACCAAGACAGTACCAGTTCCTTAAGTGAGGTGGTTCCTAAATTACATTTAAGAACCATCTCACTTAAGGAACTGGTACTGTCTTTTATGACAGGTGTACAGTTAGTAGCAAATCATGTGTCAGATAGTACAGGTGTCCGTGAAGTGAGAGTGACAAATCACATCAGGATTTTTTTTTTGTAACTTCCACATTGTTACGTTAAACACCACATTTATGGATGAATGACAAGGATAGACTCTTAGGTTAAAAGTTACCAATCTAGGTTAGCATTGCATCATGTGAAACAAACAACATTCTAAAAGGGTCACACAAAAATCATGTAAAGCCGTTTTATTGTTCTAATAAGGAACCAAGACATTTTTGCACATCAAAACAGCATGACTATAGCATGCCATCAATTTGCTTTTGCATGTAAGCATGTCCAGTGTTAATCATGTATTTATTTTTGACATTTGTTTCTGCCATTATGTCCGGCAATAAATTATGGGCTTGCTGTATATTATCACAATATTTTTTGTCTGTAATATGAATATAATTACTGCCTTACATTCCCATGCCTCCAGAGGATGGCATACTGTATACTCAGGTATGGAAAGTTTTCATCAACTTTTTGGCTTGAATACAAAGCAATTGAGATGATTCATTCTGTCCAGCCATCTGTTCATTTGGCTCATACTGTTTTTTGGGTTAATGTTTTTTGGATTATAGTTTGATAAATTGAAGATTTACTGCATGAAGGCTTCTAACTAGTTATATTGCTATTCTGTTTTAGAGCATGAGTTAGGCCTCAAAGAATGCCTGAATTTGGTAACAAATATTAAATGTCCTTTAAAAACACATCCAGTCACCCATATTTATATGTTTGGCAGTCTGTTACTATGTGTTATTTCAACTGTAGCCTTCACATCCACATGTTTTCTTTTAAACTTCCATGCAAATGGCTAATTTCCTATGAAATATATTCCTTCCTTCCTTCCTTCCTTGGGGAAGGGGGGGGGGCGGTGGACAATACAAAATAAAAAAAACATTTGGGTTGTAAATGAACCAATAAACCTGTAATATCAAATAAACAACCAATAAACCTGTAATATCAAAACATGAATGACAGCCCCCTTACATTTTATTTTATCTTATTCAAACCAATCAAGCTAGTAAAGGAAGACTACCATTAGTGGAACAGCAGTCAATGCATGTTGTTGAAGTGCTGACACCAGGCCCTTAGCTGCCACGCCTCTAGCCAGTGAGTCCCTGTCACTGCATAAGGGTTCCAAGCTGGAGGCACGCTTAAGAAGGACATGATTGTCTGATGTTTTTCTTGGGCCATTTCATTACCTCCCTAAAGTTCTAGCCCTCTGATGTTCATAGTAATGTAAGGTCACCAAAGATTATGTAAATAGGTCCTGATACTGCTTTCCGCCAAGCAATCTCATGACAGGACTCCATAAAAGGTGTCAGGTCTTAATGCTGGTTTAAATCCTCTAACAGTGGTTTACAAGCTTGTGTCGTGGATATTTGGCAGGCACCTCACAATAATTCCAACAGTGCGTAATGTGCATGGGGAGAAAAGGTTACTCCAAGGTCAATAACTGAGCTTGAGGATGGCTTGATATTTATATGTACTGTCTCTGCCAAATGTTATTTCCTAGGACCTGTTCTGTATCGAAATTCATTCTTTTATATCTCATCTCATTAGCTTAACATCTGTAACCTTTGGCCTATGAAATCATTGTCAAGGCTGTGAGAATTACATTTCTGGGAAGCCAATAAAGTAGATTAGGGCTGGAGTTATTTGGAGAGTAATGAAAGTGGCAGATCTCCAAGGCTAAACAGTGGGAAGGATAGAAGAAAGAATACTGTTACTCCTTTCTCCTCATTCCACCCAAACATTACCCTGCAATGTAATCTACTGTTCAATCTCTGTCTGATTTTCCTGATACATAGACCTAGAGGGCTGGGAGGTCACAGTAGACTGTAGGTCGCACCCATCTCCTCCCTTCCTTTGAAAAATGCCTTTGTTTTAGAAACAAAGACAGTGATCGGGTTGTCTAATTTCATAGTTTACATTACCAATTCCCCGAATCACCTCATATGGTCCCTGCCACTTAGCATACAGTTTAGACTCCGAAGTGGGAAGTAGCAACAGTACCTTATCTCCCAGTCAAAAAGTCTGAATCCGTGCTTGTTTATTGTACTGTTGCTCTTGACGGTGCTGAGCCAAGTTCTCGTGTGCCAAACGACCGACCAATTCTTGGCGGTCTCTCAACATTATTACATATACCTTGCTCTTATTGTATTACCTGTACTGTAACACTTGAAATGTATTTGCTTACAATTGTAAGTCGCCCTGGATAAGGGCGTCTGCTAAGAAATAAATAATAATAATAATAATATCTGACTACATTTTTAGAACTCTTTGGGCCTCATTCACTAAACGGTGGTAAATGACCAGAATTACTGCGTGGCAGGGGGAAGCCACACCGCGCACACAAATATGAAGCAGCAGTCACTCTATTCACAAAGCTAATTATATGCACAAATAAAGCGAGCTAAAAGTTGTCATATTGCGCTGAATTATGCACAACGTTTACACACACTTTATTATAGTATATAAGGGTGCTTGAAAGAAAAGGTAAGTACTGCGAGACAGTCAAAACTCACCAACATTTTTGAGTTTTGTAAACCTTTAAAACTTATGATGACACATTAATTACAATGACCGTGTTATTCCCATATACTATTTTGCTGCTTTTAATCCCAAAATATTAAACACGGGAGAAACACTGACTGCAAACCTAAAATGACAAAACCGAAGCTTTCGTGCTTTTCTTTGTACACACTGTACATTTCTAGTAGTAGGTAGAAATCTTTTTTTATGAAGTTTTAAAACCATTGCTACCGTCAAATTATTAGTAAATCATATATGCCACTGGAGCCTATCAATCTAACAAAATAATATCAATAAAAAAACTAAACTTAGACAAAAACAGCTAGTGTTTCTCCCTCTGGTACATTGTCTATTATTGCAAAGGCAGACACACAGTTGAAATCAATGCCATTCTTCACAAGTATTTTAATGATAGTCTGGCCTACTACTGTTGTGTGGTTAGAGTCAAGATGCAATGTATCTACTAAGTAAGCAGTAAGTTCCTCTAAATTAGCAGTTGTAAAGCTCTGTGGGATGAAAATAATGCACAAAACACAGTTGCCTTGATCATCAGTGGCCTCTTCGCATACAATGCAAACAGACTCGATCATTTTGCCATTTATATATTCTTTGTGTGCTGCATACACTTTAGGGAGATACTCTCGTCTGAGTGTCACTGTTAGGCACGGCTCCACAATTGTGGATTTTTTTCATTAAAAATTTTGTAATATTTCATTGACCAGCCATTGTATCAGTATGTTCGCTGCACTAAAGGCTTCTACGAATTCAAACATGTTGACATTACGTGTGTATCCACTTTCTGCGCTCTTTTTAAACAATCCTGAGATTGTGACCTGTTTGTTTTGTAATGTGGCAGGTTGCCCTGCTCCAGTGCATATTTTTGTGTTTTATGTTTTATGTGGTGTGTATGTATTGGTGCACAGAGTGTGGGTTATGTAGCACGGATGATTTAAATGTATATTTGTATTTAGGCACAGGTATTGCACAATCACTTCATGTGCAGATTAAAGTGGGTAGTTGTATGGGGGCACGGGGAGTGCACAATCAGTTCACGTGCAGACTGTGCCGAGATTCAATTGAATGATTGATAAGCAATCACGTCTCGGCACAGCTGTATAAAAGAGTGAGTGTTTCATGCACACGGGGTTGGGTGTTCAGAGTAGAGAATGCGAGTAGAGAGAGGAGGTAAATCTGTAAACTAAAGTAAACAATTGCTACTTGTGCTGGCTTTAAACCAGCACGATGTTTGTTTGTGTTTTGTTTTGTTTTTTTGCTTTGGCCAACGAGCCGTTTTGTTTGTTCAGTGTTTTGTTTTCTGTTTAAACCTTTTATTTTCAATAAACTGGTGCAATAGCGCAATTCACTCACCACTCTGTCCTGCATTTCCTGGCCTGCCATAACCACCAGCCAGCCTGTTCACATATGGTGTCAGAACCGGAATAACAGCGGCTCCAAGACTCAGACCAGGAGAAGTATTGTGGTTGCAATTTGTTTATTTTTTTTTTTTAAACTGGGTCTCTGAAAAAAAAATGACCTATGAGACCTAGTTCTGTAATCAGGTGCGGCAGGAGGATGAGGGAGCACCCCAGTGTGAAAAGTGCAGGGAGTTTGGGCATCTGCAGGGGTAATGCCCATACAAGGACCCTCTTTTCTGGGAGTTGGTCCGCTGGGAAGAGGTGGACACCTCGGATGACTGGTTTTACCTCAAGAGGCGAGCTAAGGAGCCCAAGCGCACAGCACTCAAGAGGATGGAGCCCGAACGCCCAGCATCCAAGAGGGTGGAGCCCAAGTGTCCAGCGCCCAAGAGGGTGGAGCCCGAGCATCCAGCACCCAAGAGAGTGGCGCCTGAGCGTCCAGAGCCCAAGAAAGGGAAGCCCAAGAGGGGCTGCTGGGACAGCTACATCCGCATTGTCAAGGCCTCGAGTTGGAGCTCCTGTGGGGAGGGGGGCCACTCCGTCATCAACTGCTCCCGCCCCGGAGAGGAGGAGGAGGGACAATCAGAGGGCAGCTGGGATGCCTACTTCAGTGCTCTCGAGGCCTTGAACATGTGCTCTGCCTGCATGGAGTGGAGCCACTTCATGGTCAACTGCCCCCTCCTCTAGGAAGAGGAAGAGAAGGAGTACCAATTCTCCGTGTGAGAGGGAGAAGCCCCGCTGTCTCCAGCGCGAGGGGAGAGCTGCACCAGTCTCCACCGCTAGAAGGAGACTACCTGCTGCTCCCGCCTCCACCGCTAGAAGGAGACTACTTGCTGCTCCTGCCTCCACCATCAGAGGGAGACTTTGGGCAGAACCAGGAGTGGAACAAATCAGCTAGCAGAGGAAAAATGTTACCAATAGCTTTCCCCGCTGCCCCAATGGTCTTACCGGGGACTGGCTCTACCTTTTTAGTTATAGCTTTTTCAAATTCTGGTCAGTCTCGACCTAAAATAACCAGATACGGTAACCTTTTTGCCATGACCACGATTACGTGGTGTGTATGACTTCCAATCGTCACATCTAATTTAGTGAGGGGGTAGTCCTTGTTATCTCCATGGATACAGGAAATGGCCACTATCCTACATGACCACCAAGATATCCCCACCAAGAGAGCTTCCTCAATCAAGGTTTGCCTGCATCCTGTGTCCACTAATGCGTGGGTGCTCACATTATCAATCCATACATTAATAATTTAAGGCCCCTCCCAACCATTACCCCATGGGCTTACCTGCTGTCAGTGAAAAGCAATGCGAGGCCGTGCCACACTCCAATGCTACTGGACAATTTCTGTTCATGTGGCTGGCCTCATGGCACCGGTAGCAGACCACAGGAAAGGGAGCCCATGGAGCCTGTGGGTCCGACTGCCTGCTTGGCAGCTAGGAGGTAGCCCCTGATCTACCCCAGCTGGGGGTCGACTTCAGACTCTATTGCTGTGGAGCAAGGGGACCCATTGGGTGGTGAAGGGGTGCTGGGTCTTGGTTGACAGGTACTTGGTACTGAGGGTTCCTGTCCTCTGGGTCACTGGTCGGGGTCTGCTGAGTGGAGGAGACAGTGTTGCAGGCAATGGAGAAACAGGCAGGGAGTCCTTGAAGCCTTTGGCCAGGTGGACAGTTGCCTCCAGCATGGTGGGGTGGTGTTGGGCCACCATGTCTGACTCCAGGAGGTCACTGGTACTCCCAGAACCGGCGACGGTACATTTCCTCTGTGATCTCGAGTAGCTGGAGGATGGCTTGCTTCACGAGGACGTAATCCATGGCGTCCATGTGAGTTAAGGCCTGGTAGCCCGCCTGGGCCTCCCCGATCAAGTTGGGGCCCTACGGGGTAGCCCACCACTCCTGAGACCATCTGGCTGCAGTTGCCAGCCTCTCAAATGCCACCAGATAGGCCTCTGGGTCATCCTCCAGCAACATCTTCACCACTTTGGGTTTCGGTAGCACTACTGCTCGTTCGGCCGCTGGTTCCCTACCAGGGGTAGCCATGACCAAGGCATTCATCTGTTGCAGCATGGCCGTATACTCCTCCTGGTGCTCGACCTGCCACTGTATCTCTCTTCGCTCTTGTGCCTCCAATACCGTGGCCAATGCGTCTGGGTCCATCTTCCGTTTCTGATACCAAGTGTGACAAGACGTGAATGGTGTGGTGTAAAAAAGTGAATGTCCAGGCTTGAGTTATCACAGAAACGTCTATCTATTTAAACTGCTCACAAATAATAAAACAGTTGCCCCTATACCAGCAATGGTCTTGGTGAAGCAAAATGGCGGGTTTGCAGTCCCAAACAAAAGCAACACTCCTAAACCACACGAAACTGTGCTCCTGTAATCCCAGGGAAACTGGTGGTGGTGTCCGTGTTGTGATGTGCAGTGGGGTAGTGATCTGGGGTTTGTGCTGGCTCAGTGGCGACAGCTCCCGATATTTCAGTCCTCCTCTGCAACAAGCAAACATAAATAATAACAAACACAATCACAAACTGTGTTCCATTTGTTCTATCAAACTCCTCCACATGATCAGCCCAGCGCCAGGGTTTATCCAATCGCCACCTGTCCCACAGTTGACCACAATGGAGTTGTTCTGTAATCTTGCAGCAACATGCTTGCCCCAAAATGTCCGACTTCCGGCTTCCACCTACCGTCGAGTCAGCTCATCTGTGGGAAAGCTTATTACCCCCCTTACACAGTGCCCTTTCTGGTCGGGAGGGAGATTTACATCACAGATTCCTTCTCTCCCTGTCACAGGCTGACAGGGCTGAAAGGTCACATCAACCATGATTTGAATGGAATGTGGAAGACTGTTCAGTCTGGGCACTCAGGGTTTTCCAGACCAGCTGAAACCAAGTAAAGGAAAATTTAGAGTGAAGTGGTATTAACTGCAGTAACATATCCCAGAAGCTCTCAAACAACATATACTAGAAAGTGAAATGTGTTTGTATAAAAAAGTAGACAGCCGCACATTCCATGTGGCTATTAATATTACAGTACTAAACATTTGGGCAAGCATCCCTTATAAAAGTTTACCACAGTACAAGCATAGCAAAGTGTAATAAAGCATAGTAAAAGCATAGTTAATCATGATAAAGCCATAGTATAGCCCTGTAAAAAGCATAGGCAAACTGCAAAAGTATGTGCAAATTTACAGTGGTAAACGTTTATAAGTTTACCATTGTACACACAGGGAAAAGTTTTTAATTAAGATTACTTGTGGATTAAAAATTATTGAAGGCAAGCAGTGGATAAAAGACACTTCGCAAATAAACAAAAAAGAATCATTCAGTACGTATATATGAATGAGACAGTCAATACTTTTACATGACAAAGCGTTTTCGGAAAACTGAATCAGAAAACTGATTTTCTTAAAACGTCACTTTTCTGTGTTTACAGGGTTAATGATAGAAAATCTAATTAGAATTCAACTGTATACATGGATCGAAGTTTTTGGAAAACGCAGGATATTTTCGCATATAAAGTACTGTAGTAGCCTAAGTACGATTTGAAGACCATTTTTGCACCAGTATTCCTGACAAAATACAGTAGCAACATCCCTAACAATGAAATCATGGAATGCTATGACTAAATGAGGTTGAAGCCAGCTGGAACACATACACTGTACTGTTGGAATATCATTAGTTTTGCACACAGGTAGTTCATAAAGGAAAAGATTGTTGTTGCTTTTTTTTTAAAATACTACTGTACATACAACCTCGATTGGCTTTTCTGTCTAAACAATGTATGTTTGTTTCTGTCATTGTGGAAACCTTACCTATTTCTTATAATAATAAAAAAAAACAAGTTCAGAATCCTAGAGCCCCAATTGTTTCAGCCCCAATCAAGAAAAAAAGACTCGTTGACAAGACCATACTTCCTACACAGCAGAGAAAAATTAAGGGTGTTTGTTTTTTAATTAATACACATGTATTCTATTTTCTAATATCAAATGTTATGGCATCATAAGAAAAGCAATGTTATTTTCTTCAGTAATGATTGCCACAATAAATAATTACATCAGAAAAGCACATCTAGTTCTCCAGTTCGGTTTCTTTTAATTAGGCCAGAAGTGACTATTTTGTTGGATCAACTTTCACATGCCTCCTCACTAATAGTTATTTACTTGGCAGCACAACACATCCAAGTTCTAGGATTCCTGTTGCCTTTAGCGATGCAAAAGATCAAATTAAAAGTTACAATATTAGGTTGACCTTTTCAGTCATAAAAGTGCTGTTTTCATTAACATGGTGCCTTTCTTATTCTTGGCACATTGAGTACACTGCAGCTAAACTGAAAACTCAGCCTGCTATGATCTCTGCCATTAGAAACCCAGCTAGCATCTTTTTCTTTCTGTCAAGGAACATTTAGAGATAGTGTGGTCAATCACCACACTATCTGAAGTTGCAAAAGGAACACGGTTGAAATTCTTTAAAGATCAATCTTCATCCTTCCATTATAAATCACAGCTGCTTTTTATTTGAGCATTTTTCCAGCACTGGTAACTCATCTTGGATTACATCAACTACCTTTTCAAGAGTAATCTTAGGATAAAAATGGACAATTGATCCAATCCAGGTGAATTCCCATTGTAGAATCCTGTAATAAAAATCAGAGGGGGTGCATCATGGCAGACTATTGACTGATCAAAGAGATCCCATAATTATCTAAATAAGAGTGAGCTTGGTCACCCAACTGGAGATTACTTATTTTGGATGGAATCTACAGAACAGGTCCTGTGTTTAGTGGGTGGTTAAGATGCAATTTTATTTAAAAAGAGAATTTTTACTCCATTGTCCCTGCTAAACACCAGCACAGTTAAAAAGTCCTGGCTAAAATACAGTCTCTTAATCCATATGTAATAAGCATGCTTAGTGTATAGCAAATTATTGTACTGAATGGTGAGAATGTCAAAACTTTGTCAAGTAAGGAACAATAAGTGCATAAAAAGTAAGCATGAGGAAGACATGGTAAGGGGATAATACATGGAAGCCACAGGAAGCCATGTGAATAAACTGAACTGAAAAAGAACCAACTTACACCTTCAGAATTATTATTTAGAAACATTAAATCATATATACCTGCTTTTAAATTGTTATGCATTGCTGTATAATTTGAATCTATGTTCTGCACACTGCCATATGGAACACTTTGCTCACACTGCCAAGTCACATGATGACAGGCGATGTCTGCTGTGCAAATAGTTCTTTTATCCAGGCTATACAATATACGCAACCCTGCTAGTAATCAATTTGAAATAAGCCGTAGCTGTTCAAATAGCATGGGGATACACCAGGTGCACTGTGTTTTTTTTTTTTTTTTTCCAGAATGTAACAATTACAGACAAAGAGAAAAAAAAAAAAGTCTCCAGTAACATGTGAAAAATGTTCTAGCCCATCTTCCATCAAATGTAGCTTGGACATCTTCGATACACCAAAGGCAATAGGACAGTACCCTAATTGTGACAAAAACCCTGGTAAAGGTGCAGTCTTTTTTCGGTGCCATTAAAAAGAATTACTGCGGATTATCATCCCTTGTAACGGGTTGCCCCGCCCCCTTGTGAATATTTGTATTATTATTGTTGTGATTGTTATGGTGATGGATGTTATTACTGTAATCTGTGTTGTAGTGTGTGTTTATTGCTGGTTGTTTGTTATTGTAAAGGGCAAACGGAACAACCCGTTGGCCAGTGTTTGTTTATGTTTGGGAGATTGTGGTCACGTAAGAATGAATGTATAAAAGTATGTGCTTGAATGAAAATCCACGTGTATGTATTGTGCTATAGTAACTCTCTGTTAATTGTTCACGTGTGGTTAGGAGCTTCACGGTAATTGTGTAATTATAGTTCATGGTGTATTAAGGGGAACAGGTGCACTGTATGAGAGTTGGGAGAGCGCGAGCACGGTAAAAATAAATAAATCACAATTACAATTCATGCTTGTTTACATCAGCGTGATACTTGTTAGTGTTTTTTTGTTTATTTTGGCCATTGCGCTGTTTCTTTTGTGTTTTGTTTCAAAGTGCATTATTATTATTTAATAAATGGTGAGCACCATTGCGTCTTATTCACCCCGCAATTGCATTGTTTGTGTTTACTTCCTGGTCTGACATCACCCCTGCAGCTGTCCTGTCACATCACTCTATCTTGCATTATTTATTGGCATCATGTTTGTGAATGGCCTGGCTGATCGTTCTGGATACACTCACAGTACAGCTGGCACATTTTGGTGTCCTAAAGCGTTAGAGCACAAACACACAGTATGATCTCATCATTGGATCAGCAGCACGAAACACTGATGGGATTAAAAAGCTTAAAAGTTATATGGTTGCTATAGCAAATTAAAACATGCACTTCCATTGTGTATGAAAGCAATTAAACTTCCCTTGTTTCCCATATTTTTACACAAAGCTTTGAAGAATTTGAAAGCCTGTATTTATTATTAGTCCTGAATCAAGCCTTTTATCTTCTCATTATAAAGGATATGCTACGGTGGTCAATTTGTTTGTCTTGTTCCAAACCAATCTCAACAAGAATGCACTTTAATAATCAGATTGATAGACGGGATTCAGAAATATGCAAGTTAAGCTATGCCTGATGGTTTTCTTACATGTATTTCACAATTGCAGAAAGTCTGACCCCTTATGTGTTCCCCCTACTGTAATCATGTGCTGAGCCATGCATGTGGATACAGATGCAGACCATATTTGTTCCTTTCTTATGTCTGATGAAACAGAAATTGTTTATATGATCCATGTGGCTCTGAATTAAAATCCAGGAATATTATTTTCTTCCTTGCAATTAAAGTTCAAGTGCTCCACAGTCCTGTTCAGTTCTATCCTCAAATACGATTCTTGGGGACTGTTTACTACTTCTGTATTCTTCCATAGTTTTACCTGTCTGGACTCACCTTTATCGCAAACCAGTAATGGGTTACATTCCCCAAAAAGCCCTATGTTCTCTCTGTGTTCTTTCTTTCTTTCCACTTATTGCCAATTGTCACAATGTAAGGCTTGTTTATTACTTATCGACACACAATAAGTGGGTGCACTTTTAACTATTTACTTGTGTATAAGTCTCACTCACAACTGTCTCTCATCCTCACTTCCTGTATCCCCTACATAACTTCAAGATTTCCATTACATGAGAGTAGATGTTAAAACTTCATGCTGATTTGAACTCGGCTCTCGCCAAGATAAGCACCAACTAAGACGTAGCTTTACAGTAAACTAATGTGATCCATCTGTGTCTCCATCCATTTGCGTTTCTTTCCATCTGATGATGTAGATATCCTTCTGCCTGGTGTTGATGGCTGAAGTGTAATGCTGGCTCCAGAGTTCAGCTTATTTTGCCTCCCTAGCGCATCAGCACACACAACAGCTGCAATGCTGGCTCCGGGGATCAACCACAGTGCGGTCTCCCCAGTGCATCAGCATGACAACCGGCTGGATTGAGCTAAGTAGGGTACATCTCTGGGGTCTTCAAGTGGGCACCTTCCATCCTCTGTGTTTCATCGACTAGCCCATGACACCTCAATAGGGCGCAACAGTGATTCTGGCGTCCCAGCATCACCCCCCTCCGTCCCCCACTCAAAGCCCAGCTTACTTACCCATACATCAGCGTTTCTTTCTTTCTATTGTGCTTGAGATCCACAACCAGAATCTTTCCGTCTCAACCACAGCCAGTTGCTGCTCCTCTCTGCTGCTTCAGATAAGTTCTTCACTGTGCGACGCAAATTGGCCACTGAATCTGATGTCTCTGAGAAACCAGGTTGTGGTGTGTACCACAAACCCTCGACAACCCTCCTCCACTAGGTAAACCCGGACTCTCCATCCTCGCTGTTCCGCTTCAGCGGCTAGTTGAGCATATCGCAGTTTCTTCCTCTCATACGCCTCATCTACAGCATCCTCCCATGGCACTGTTAACTCTACCAGATGAACAAGATGTGCTGATCCAGACCACAAGACAATATCTGGTCGAAGGTTCGTGGTGGCAATCTAAGGTGGAAAAATAGGCTGTTGACCAACATCTGCCAGCATTTTCCAGTCTCTAGAAGCTTCCAGTTGTCCTGGGTGAGGCTTGGTTTTGACACCTTTTCTTGGTGGTTGCTCTCCTGGGTGGAGGAATGTTGTCTTTTCATTGTAATGTTTTGATATATATATATATATATATATATATATATATATATATATATATATATATATATATATATATATATAGGAACCCTAAGAGTCCAGATACAGATGTGTATTAATTCAAACCCGTAATTTAAAGGTGTAGACCACATTTCAAACACAGTGTGACAAATACAAATTAATTTTTTCTGTCCTACACCACCATTAACTAAACAGGCATACTCTCGCTACTACATGCAAAGAAAAACCCATAGTTCTCTTTTTTTATATGGGGTGCATGTGAGCTAAAAACCTCACTGTGTATGTGGGTAGCAAAAAATCTGCACTGATTTTTATATGGAATATGATTTTGTTAAGCTTAATAATCCTTTACAGGAACACCTTTACAGTTATTATGTTTGACATGGACTTAAGTTGAAACCTTTAAAAAATATGCAGGTTGTATTTAACAAGCATTGCATGACAACAGATTACTAATTTGCTGATTTCATATTGACTTGTGTGTGTATATTGTTTTATTATTTGTAACTTGAACTTCCAAGAATAATGCATATTTAATTGAAGCCATGGTGTGATTTGTGTGCTTCCTTCCTTTGTCATGACCAATTAACTTTGAACTGATAGCCGACTACCTGTTCCAGAGGCCCCCAATGTGTTCATGAAAACATGTGAGTAATAGGCATCCCATGAACCGAACTTCACAATACCCTGCACTTTTCAATAGTTCTAAACATGGCCTTTCACAAGTCAAACCTCATTACAGTAGCCAATTCTGAAATCATAAGTGTATGTGGTTGCAAAGCCAAGCTATGAACTGTGTTTTAGATTAGGGTCCAGGCCAACTTTTAAATGTCTAATGCTACATATGGTTTTAAACATGTTATTTTTTACACATTTGAGAAGGCTATTGCTTTAAAGGCTTATGTTGAAAATAGCAGCTCTGTGTTTCCTGTTTGTAACATACCACTGCTGCAAGGCATCTAATAATGATATTGTATCACAAAGCTAATATAAATGTGGGACATTGCAGCTTTAAGCTAAGTTGTGTTCCAATAATTTCCGTAAAAATTGTAGTGCCTGAAATATCAGCCATTAATAAGACATCTGTTGAGATAAATAATGTTAATATTATTAATGTGTTGCTGTATTGCTTTCTGTTTCCCACACAAATAATTAATCACAACAGAATCCTCACACCAGTACAATCTCCAGAAAAACCATTCTGGATAAGCAACCATTGTTTCAAGCAGGATGCTACTGCCACAATACGAGGATTAAATTTGAATTTGATGCAAGATACCTTTAAATAGGGGAAATATTGATGCCGAGATTAAGTGCTACAAAAATATGCTGGCTTGAGCTCAGGATTTTTTCAAGTGATTTAAGATTGTATCTCTTCACATCACTAACTCCAGCTGAATGGCAGGCAAAGATAAAAAAGGATTCTCTTTTGAAAGGGTTAGGCAATTATTCAAAGGTTAAGTATCTAATTTTGCAATAGCTGTGGACTCAAGCAAGGCCTCCCATGTAATTGGTAAAAATTGGCAAACACATGAATACCACATGTGACTCAGCAGAATATTCCGGTGCAAGCACAGACACAGATGCACACAGAACCAGAGCTCCAGCGGCCGGCAAGGCGCCAAGCACACACCGGCCAGTTACAGTTGCTTTATTTGTAGCCAAAAGCTTGCAACTTGAACTTTCAAGAATAATGCATACTTTATTGAAGCCATGGCGTGATTCATGCCTTCCCTTATGTCATGATTAATTAACTTCGCTTTTTAAAAAAGATGGACTGTGCCTTAATGTATTAGGGTGTTTCTTTTGAAAACTATGGATTAAGCAGGCTCATGGATTCCAAGCTGCAAGAGATAACATCTTACCTAATAAGACAATAAGACAAGAGTTACAACTTATTTCCCTATTGTTTATATTGAAAAGAAAATTCACCAATAATGAAAAAGGTAATACCTAGGTAAAATGTTACCAATAATAACATGCAAGGTGCCTTCAAATAGTGGGGAGGGGAGGTACATATTGTTCAGGGAAGCAACTGCATACCTGTTTAGTTTACAGAGTTAAAGAATGGTAATGAGGTTTGTGCCTCCTGCTAAAACAACTTGTTGACAATATAAACAAACTGGACTCTTGCATCTGCTGAAGGGACAGTGCATTCGTTGACTAAGGTATCTGATAGAGCTGAAGACTCTCAAAGCCACTGCATTAACGTTAGTTGGAAATTGGACACTGGATCAAATGGCCCTCCATTACCAGAAGATGGCGCTGAATCATAGAAAACGACTTGTACAAGAATCACGCACTTGCAGGCATAATGTTCATTGAAAACAAGCTTTTTATTTCCTGGCATCTCATTGGCAATGGACGACCAGCAAATAAAACCTACGAGCATACGTGCCTTTTCACCTGGACACATATCCTTGACCAACCTATTCATCAGGATTAAAAATAAGTAAAAATTATCTGTTCGTCTTAAAACTTGTTTCTGTTTTTTTTTTTTTTTTTCTCGTAACAGTTGCCAATTTTCTAACCACAATAAGAATCTCCAGGGTGGGCGGTATTAGGAAATAGCGTATCTTCCAGGGGCTATAAACCCCTCCGCCTGCGGTGTCGGGCTTCATTACTTGGGCGGTCCGGTATTGCCCACTACCGCCCACCCTGGAGGGTGTTATTGCTTACATAGACCATGGTCATTACACAGAGTAGATTTCACTCAAATTATTTGCTTAAAAGTTGGAAGCCTTTTTCATTGCACATGGCTTTACGAACTAATTTAATACATGCAATTGTGTCGTTTTAAATTAATTGCAGACAGATTTTTTTTTTAATTGTTTGCGGGGCAGGTTGTTAACTCAGTCGACAATCGTATAGCCAAAATAAGGAGTGGCCGTTTTTGGTTAACATGTCTCGCTCACTGTTAGTTTTGTCCAGTTTACCCGTATACCAGTCTTTTAAGCAATAAAGGAATGTAACATATGGACACAGACGCATCAGTATATCTCTATACATACCAATCAAATTACACTATATAGCACTTATATTGCTCCTCCCATTACAATAGTAGCTGAAAATCTCGTACTAGTTTCCTGTGTGTAGTCCTCGCGTATTGGCATTGGCTTGTTTTGACAGCTGTGCTGTGCTGAACGAGAGCAGTTTCGGTTACAGTGATGCCACAAACACAGACACATTGGTTGGCTTTTGCTACTGTATCAGAATCACACTACATTGTTTTAAACAAATTAGTCTAGAGCCAGGAAGTCAAAAGAAGACAAGAACCTATAAGGATATGAATATAGTGTTTTGTACTAATTAAATCCTATCAAGACTCGTAGTCGTGCAAACTATCTATCTATCTATCTATCTATCTATCTATCTATCTATCTATCTATCTATCTATCTATCTATCTATCTACCTACAGATAGATAGATAGATAGATAGATAGATAGATAGATAGATAGATAGATTTGACTACTGAGAGAGCTAAATGTTGTCACATCTCAATACACGCTGCTGTGACTGCTGTGAAGCAAAGCGTCATGCAGTTCCAAAGATGACGTATTTTAAGTGCCAGTTCCATAAAAACCTGCATAGTGCGGTGAATTACAGCCAGGTCTTCCAAAATAAACCCAGGCGAATGAGTTGGAAATCTGGAACGCTTGTAGCAGCAGGCGCTCAAGAGAAAACATAACGCCCGACTTGCAGCTAGAGGGAGGTGTGGTATAGTATCTCAGATCAGGAAGAGCTCAATATAAATATTATTTCACGGAGAGGCTCGGTGTCAGTAGAGAACTAAATGTTTCATTGTGTGTATCACTGCTGAGATACACTGAATTTAAACGACACAGGCGCGGATCTAGACCGCCACCGTTGCTGCTGCTGCTGCTGGGTGTGTAGTTTAATCTGTTTTGAAAACAGAATCGGTTGAGGAAGTCGAAGAAAGTAAGAGTGAAAGAAGAGAACATTATTGTCAGGCATCCTTTTTTCTTCTCCGTTCAGACTACTTCATCATGGCAACAACAACCTGCACCAGGTTTACTGACGAATATCAGCTTTTTGAGGAGCTCGGGAAGTAAGCATATCTTTCTTTTCTCGTTGTGTACCGAGTGAAATACAACAACATCTGTTGTATGTACATATTAAATATTTAGCATACAACGTTCTAGAGATATTTACTATTAGTATCTACACAGTACTGAAAATGTAGGCTATACTTTATTGCATTACCTACAACTTGATTTGCAGTTCTTTATGTAGCATGTTTAGTAAACGTCGTTGCTTTTAAAATTACCAGTCATTATGTATTATATTATTTTAAATCAATAGCAGCTAAAAGATGACAATTATCAAACTTCCGAGGAGTCTCCATGGTTCATTAAAAGTAAAATACAGTAGGCTACAGGCAGTCAGAATGTGGTTGAACCCACGATTCTGCTGTTGAACTTAATTATAACTTGACCACAACAACAAAAATTTAAATATGATATTTCCACAATTGTTGTTCATGAAAAACTAGTAAAGGTCCAAAATGAAAGAAGGTGACGTGTAGCTATGTAAGAAATTACAACTATCAGCCATATTAAAAAGAAACACACGTTTATGTGCGTCAAAAATGTGCATCCATCTCTTTATATTTTAGTGTATGTTTCTTCTTATAGTATCTATACAGTATTACTACTATACAGATTAAACTAGTACAGACCGATCTTTTACTAGCCCTGATCTCCAGCCACAGATTTCCAATGAATACGTCTATATAAACAGGATAGACTCTGACGTGCATCCTCATAGTTATAATTTACAGTACAGTAGACATGAGCCAGATGTTTTTTTTTTCCTTAAGGAATCAAATGGATGGGCTTAAAAGGGTCATAAATAGTAAGCAACAAAAACAGAAATTCATCAATATAGCTGCACTGCTCATGAAAGGGCTTACAGGGAAGGCTTCAATTAAGGTCATTCCTACTTTTCTTGCATATCTTTTTGCAGCCTTATTCTTAAAACTGTTGTCTAACCCTTGAGTGGCAACTGTTTCAGAATTCGGTATATGTGCATTGCAAGACACATTGTAAATAAACCCGACGACTTTCCGGGAAACTTGTGGGCTTGTCAGTACAGTAAATGACAGTTTCAGTAATTTAATGTAATTTCAGTAATTTCATGTATTCTTCATATTTAAACTTTCAAAATGTTCTTTTTTATCTTTTTTTTTTGTATTTGGTTTCAAGGCTGTATTCCTGAAATATAATTCCACTTTCTATTGAATTTACCTGTTAAGTATGCATATTTCACAGTCACATTTCAGAATATTTATGTTTTCCACTTTTCCAGAGGAGCTTTCTCAGTGGTGAAAAGATGCCTGAAGATCTCCACAGGACAGGAGTTTGCTGCCAAAATCATCAACACCAAAAAGCTCTCTGCCAGGGGTAGGTAGCATGATACCTGTCTGTGTAACATATAGAGACACACTACTGATAAACTACACCAGGGCTTCAAATGACATTAACAGCAAGGTCATCATGTCTGCTATTTCTGAATATTGTACAAGAAGTGATAATGACATTGACACATACTGTATAATTATTGTCTCTTAGATTAAATAGTGAAAATGTCATACTGAGAACCTCTATTTAAGGTTTCACTTTTGAATCCCATGTGATAAATGCAACTCTAACTAGAGCTATTAGTCATTTGGGTCATATAAAAAATGCCAAGCACTGATTGCATTTTGTAGAAATAGTGGATGGGTGACATTTATAAAACACAATTCCCTCTACATTTTTTAAAGCTCAAGAATGTAAGATTTTACAGTGTGTCCTGCTTAATTAGAAAGATGAGGAGGGGGCCAGGGGCATTTTTGGTCAAAACAGTTCCACATATATCTCTGAAAGGGCTTTCAGGTGCACAAATGTGGGAACGTGTTGGCAACACCGCTTGCCCAAGGGAGTCTGAAACTCATTGACATTCTTCTTCACAGTGGTTTGAATTTTCAGGTGTTTGTAAAGGGAAATGTTGAGATTAGATCTAAAATACAGTGAGACCTATGTTTTAGCACAGCATGTATTCTTTAATAACTTGCTGGTTCTCTCTTGTTAATATTTTGTGAAAGCCAGTTAATGGGATGTACAATAGACACACAAATGGAAACACAAACACAGAAAACATCATTATACTCTTCTCTCCTGGTTGTTTTTTCAAACAACTTCACTTCAGAAATTCAGATTTAATAAGTGGTTGAAAAGGAACATTTTTGTTGGAAACTATGTTGTGTTTCTGAAAGGAGAATCCACCCACTAATCATATGTAATCAAGCTGTCCCTTTAAATTATGTAAGGTCAAACATGCGTTATTTAGTACGCTTTTCAAATACTTATATCGTACACGTATTGATTTGGACCAATCAGAATACATAAAATAGTACATGTTCTAAATAAATGTAAATTAACTACACATTTTCTACGTAGGGGCCGGTCATTTTACAGTAGTACCTACGTAGGGGCTGATCATTTTACGGGATAGCATCTTTTTAATTTCAGACAATCAAGAATAAGGAAAATTGCAAATCATGGCGGCGAGAGAGTTTCTTCTATGGTGCAAATTTAGATTTGCTGAGTGCTGACGACTTCTTGAGACAGACAACGGTGACCGTGACACAGTTCAATTTGTATTAACAATGAACACAATCTGTTTTTTTATTTTCTAATTATATTTATTTCAGTTTTACACTAAAATATTGAGTTACCATAGGTAATATTACATTCAATGTCAGATCTTTCAACACTTGTGTCAAATTACATATTAGTTACAGTGGGGTTACCACAGAATTAAAGTGATGTCTAAGGCTCTGAAACCACCAGTTGATGCTCGTCTCAGAGGATTGGGGTCTATCAGTTTTTCACTAGACTTTACCCAATGCCAAGTCCATATACCGCCACAAATTGAGCGGGAATGGCAGATGTAAGCAGACTATTAATTAGATAATTTATTATACATACTATTTTCTATAAATTCATTGGTTCTTATTTCATTTTCAGTGATCTGATTGGCCAAATTAGTACACGTAATAATTTTGAGTTACAACACGTGCTAAAGTCAAATTAGAATGTGTACTAAATACATGAAATGTGTACTAAATAATGCGTTTTTGATCCACATGGTATTCCATATTAAATAGCCCTCTTTGTCTATGCCTCCTTGTCCTTTCTTTGGTGTTTACCTGGCATTATGGATTTGACTCCTCCCAATCTTAGTTCTCACATCCCCATCGTTGGCAGCCCTCTGTCTTCAGCTCTTGGACCTAGCAGGTGGATTTCTACTATGCTTGCATCTCGCCAGATATCGTCCTTCAAAAATGATCAAGCTTGCACAATTCCGGCCTGGTTTTTGCATTTGCATTGGTCACGCAGCACTGCAGACCCTGCTTGTTGCTTCCCTATGCGTCGCCAGGCTTGTGTTACATTGTTACATTTCCTGTGCATTGATTGTGAGAAATGTTTATAGGAGAGGTTTGCCCTGGTTTGTTTTAATTTCTATGCGTTTGTTTGGTAGGCTCTGCCATGCCTCTCTCGGCTTCACGGTGTCCGCACATGCTCAGCTCTGCTCTGTGTTTTGTCAGCCGTGCTTAGGGTTTGCAGATTTCTGACAGAAAAATAGCAACCTTGTTCTTCAAATCATAGTCATTAGCAGTGAAATATTGCACCACAGTAACTGAATTGCAAATAGCAGTATGATAAGTTTGATGCATAATCCAAACAATGTTACCGTAGTATTAAATGCTTAATGCAAGTTCAGTAAACCAAAATGTAAGCAAGAATTAAACAATATAGGGAAGCACGATTTAGCATAATAAGTATTGTAATGATACATGGTAACGTAGACATGTACACGTGTACGCACACACACACATACACACATATATATATATATATATATATATATATATATATATATATATATATATATACACAGTGCTACCCCGTTCTAATGCGATTGTCGGGGTCCATAATTAAGAGACCCTGTTAGCCTGGGCCACACAAAAAACAACAAACAGTTGCACTCTCACAGCGGCACATTTGCACAGCAGTTTGTCTGTTGATGTGGGCACCCCCCTATATGCTTTCATGTCCCCGCCTCCCTGTTGACGTTCCTGCAGAAACCAAGTAAATAAAGCAGAGTCTAATTCATTGTCTTTAGCGCGGAACATTTTTTTTTCCTAGCGCAGCCCTCTTGGAGTCAATCTTATCAAGAAAACCTCTTACTTTTTCTTCGTCTTTTAGCCATCCACGCAGTGTAGATTCTGCAACATTTATATATTTTGAAAGTGCTGAGTTTCACCTTTTCTTACTCTGTCCACTGCATCGACTTTCATTTTAACAGAGAAAGATTTTCGTTTTTTGCTGTCCGCCATGCTTCGTACTGTATATCTGGAATGTTCACCCAACGTTTGCGAGTCAAATTGCATTATGGGGGAAATGTGACAGAAGGCACAGGTGTCGTTGTCCATCAAATCAACTGTATGACAGTCAGTCCTCTAAGTCACTCCACTAAAAGGCTAAAATATGCACAAGTACACAAAAATTGGACTATGGAACAGTGGTCAAAGGTGCTTTGGACTGTTTATGGATGGACAACGACACCTGTGCCTTCTGCCAGTTCTGTTGTCAATTCAACACTTGTCTTCTCTCTATTCCTTAAGGATATCGTCTTCAAGTATTGCACATCCTTGTTAGACAGCTTTTTGGATCTTCCAGTCCTGGTTTGTTAGTTACAGATGATGTTTCTCTGAACTTGTTGATTATGCTTTGGATACCACACCTTGAAAATAAAATAAAAAAGGTTGAGGTGGGTATGTCCTTTGGAGGAAAGTGGTCACGGCCGCTTGTCCTGCCCGCTGGCAAGATATATTTTCATTTATTTTATTATTTAATTAGGTTGTTCGGCCAGCATGAGTGGAGGCAATCGAGCTCCATTGGACAAAGCCATGGGCCAAAGTATTTTTCATTATGGGCATGGTCATTTGTCAAATGCAGTATATAATTGTTCATTTTAAATCTTTCATGGATCACTGATAGAGAGCACACGTAAGAGAATGCTAAACAGTTAAATGAAGATGTAATAAAACAACCTCTGCAAACTAAAGTTGAACAGAGAAAAACACAGCCAATATTTAAAGTTAAATTTAAATATCCCCCTTTGTTCGTGGCATGTACAGTGGAATTGTATCATATTGAAGTAAATGCTAATGGGTATGCAAGTTTACATTGCTTGCTGGCCTTTGTTTTGTGCATGTGTTAACATTTCTTAGATGTATTGTTTAGTTTCTTTTTGGCCGTTTGAACATTTAAATAATTATAAATGATAGCTTTTTCCGCTACCTGTAGAAGGCTATTGATATTTAACTGTTTATTGGCAACTGGAAAACAAAAACCTGAATAATTTAGTTTTTTCATAAAATATATTGTTATTATTTATATATTTAGCTTAAGGTTACAATGCAGTGGCATACCTGTATTTTACTTCAGACACCCGGCAGGCATCATTGTCAAATAACTGTGCTGCCAAGGTACTCTTGTGGTATCTGTAAGGTTAAGTGATCCTGTAAGTTAACATATCCAGATGCTATGCTCAATGAATAAAGCTACTTGTGGCCACTGCTAGTCCTCATAATCGTAACGTGAATGTGAATCAGTGAAAAAATGATTGTGTTATATATATTTAAATATTACATCAATTATTGTGAGCGAAGGGGTTATGTTTGTGGATCATGGACTAGGTTGTGCACACTAACAAATGTATTTGAATATTAACTGCATGATCTCACATCTGGCATCTTAAAACTTGTGATTTTAAAGTGTGTGGGGAAAAAGTTAAAATCTATGCGGCAGCATTGCTTTTTTAAAACCAAGGACTGTAAATATATAAATAAAGAGGTTGGTTATCATCTTAGCTGTGTTTTGGTTACCTGCTCTCTGCTGCAGTTTGTTTTAATATTTGCATTTCATTTTGCACAGAGCAAGAAAATAGTACTTCCTGTCTGTGTGCACTCTACAAATTGAGACTAATGGCCATTGCACACTGGATCTGATAACACATCCGAATTTAATGTGCGTCATAAAAAAATGATCATGTGCATTCCCTATTGCACCTTGCACACTGAGTCAATTCTGGAATCGAAACAAAACTGGAAAGACACATGGGTTCTTGCAGTACCCTGAACAGAATGGAAAATCTAATTGTGTGTGCCGCCAAAGGGGACTAAAGTATGAGAAACAGGAACACAAATTCCTGGTAAAGGTTTCAGAATCCTTCTGTTTGTCTTGAAAGCTGCAGATGCAGTTCAGATATGCTAACACAGCTTTTGCAGCCCCCTTCGTGTTCCTTATTTCTGGTATTAGAAATAGTACATACGAGGGGTTCAGGCTGCTTTGCATGATTATAGGGAAGTTAGCGTCAGGCCTCCTTAGGGGATTCACATAGCGTGTTCGAGATAAGGATTTGTTGGTTTCATATCACACTTTATTGCCAAGTTAATGGATGACAGCAGTTAGACCCTTCAAAATCTGATTCTCAGTGTGCAAGTCCAGGATTTTTAATGCTTGCTTTGACGTAACCCTAGCTTTTCATATCACATTCTCCTAATTTAAAAATACCTACACTGTGCTTCCAACAAAACCTGAGGCTTTCTAAAGGTTTGTAAGGTGAAGGACTAAGAGCTGTCTATAGCCCCAGGGTATGAGAGCTTCCACACAGAGTTCCTGACCTGAGCATACCACAAAGAGCACCCAGTCCTGGGTCTCTCTTGAGCATATGTTAGCTATTGTGCCATGTTGTGTGGTGGTTTTGTGATAAAGAATAATCAGGACTACTGTCCAGCGAGGACTAACACAAGGATTACATTTTAATTACGCCACCACTCGCCTTATAGCAGCTTTTACCAAACGTATCAAATAGGAACAAATAAACTGTGATGAAGTTAACTGATGTCGTCCGATATGCAGTGTCAGCACTGTTATAATTGATTTTTTTTTTAACTTAATTGCAGGATGCTTTTTATCACTAAACTAGGTTAAAACAACATACCTCTGTAACCTAGAAGACTGTAGTTAGTGTAAATTAACCCAATGCACTGCTTACTAGCCCCACTTAATGTCTGTATTCAAGATTGGTATTCATCAGGAAAATGAGAAGATGTTTTTTTTTTGTTTGTTGGGAAAACAGCTATTAAAGACGAAACTGTGATCCATTTTCATCTGTTCCTTATAAAATGAGAGCAAGATTTATACTCTGCTCAGTTACATAATAAAAAATATATATATATATATATATATATATATATATATATATATATATATATATATATATATATATATATATATATATATATATAAATATAGCCTTTTTTGAATTATTGGACAAGGCTCTGCTCATAATGAACAGTAGATTAAATACTCATGGATCAATCCAGTGACAAGGTGTGTCTGGCTTTAACTGGATTTTTATCGAGGATAAATAAATCTGGTGATGGGTGGGGTGGGGGTGAGGGAAGGTACAGTCCTGCACACAAATTATGCTGGAGGATGTTACTCAAAGTATATAAATATGTGTGGATTCCATAAATAAATAAATAAATAAATAAATAAATAAATAATGTAATATATACACACACACACATGTTTTTTTTCTTTCCTCAACATCACTGCTTATTGAAAATGAGAGACTTAGCATGGCACACCAAAATGCAAAAGTATTGTGTTACAAATGTGTTGGGCTTATCAAAACACATGTTTGCCTCCATAGTCCAATTAAATGATGCAGTTGTTAATAAAGAAACTGTGTTTCTTTATGGAGGGATAAGTTCTAGCCCCAGCAACGTTAAAGAAAAACCTAGTCCCACCTAGTCCTAGTCATATAATGCTTTGTGGAGGTTGATGTTATTTGGAGAGTGGGAGGCTTTGCATCAATTTGAAACTCCCCGGAGTCTCCAGTTGTCAATGTTTCTTATTGGAAATGCATTGCTAGTTTTGCTTCAGCAGAATAGGAGATAATGCTGCTCTGTGTCTGCTATGGTTCACTGTGACACTGAATAAACCATTCTCTTTCACAAGTCAATGATGAACCAAAATTAGCAAGAAAGTTAACTTCCTTCTGTCAGTCATTGCATAATATGCTGAACAGCCTTTCCCTGGTCGCAAATGTGCTTTAGCAGATGAAAAGAGATGGAAAAGCGAAATGTGTTGTTATTACATTTTTAGCCCTGTTGACTTTTAGTTTCCCCTCTAAAACTGAACTTAAATTGTGGTTTTGTGTAAGCGTGTCAGTGGCAGACTAGCTTATACATCTTTCGGGTGTTAGATATGCTTATTGAATTGTTCTTTTATTCTACTGCTGTACATTTCAAAATGTCCTATAATCACAACCTCATTGAAACCCAATAACCGCAATGTCAGTGGACAAGTGGCTGAGGTTAAACCACAGGCTGCAGTGCTGAAACCTGTGGGATATGACCTTTATTCAGCCGTCCAATATGTGTCCATTATGACTTCACTTATATCACTGTTCATTCATGACCACGTCTAATACTGAGCTTGCTAATAAGGCTTTTAAAATTTCCATTCCATATGTAGAACTAAAACAACAACATAAGATAAACTTAAGAGCAGCTAAAGCATAGCACATTACATTGGGATATACCTAATAAAACCTGGGAATATAACATGTGCCAGAACAAGTGGATTTCATTTCTTCATTCTATTCCTTTGCGAGTGATTGACATTGATTTGTGTGTTTGCCATATATTGTGAAAAATGTAATGCAGCTTTTCTGAAAGATATTAATTTGATGTATATAACTGTGTGTTACCTCTTTTGAAATGGTGTTGATGTTCAAATGGAGTATGTAACTATTCTTTATGTGATTCGCGGGGTTGTCATGGATACAGTGTATCTATGGAGGGGGCTGAAATAGATAATTATAAGTCAGCTTTGTTTTTAATGGCATTCAAAGGAGAAGATTTACATATTGAGCATTAAAACACAGAAATATCAGTTTTTTTTGGGGGGAGGCATACATTATATGACACTGTATATTCATATACACAATTAATCTGTTAGACACATTGGCAGATAACAATACAGTCTAACCCTCTGCATCTTGTTTTTAAATCCATCTACCTCATGGTTTTGAGTTAGGCCTACATCTAAAAGGCACATTTAGAGACAAGTGGGGAAATGTCATACCCTCCAATTAATATTGGAACATATAGCGAAAGTAGAGGCACACATACTTACATTTGCATTTATGGCCCACTTACATTTTGCTATACTGTATTATATGAGCTATATGCTGAGTTTGTTAATTAATATATTTGGTTTAAAATATTTGTGGTATAGGAAGTCTCTCTAAAGTATTGTGGTGTAATAACAGTCAAGACTTGCAGCAGAACCCAGGATTTATGTGAACTGACTAGTCTGAAGTAAATATAGTAAATACAGTATAGGGCCTCATGGGTGGGGCTAATCTTTGTACTGTGAATGCCATGGTACTATAGATCAATACATGCTCAAATAGGCTTTTAATGATTAACCTTAAACGAGGAAGCAATGGAAACTCAGTGACTACTTAATGCTCCCATACCATAAAAGAGTGAACGAAAAATTTCTGAAGAAAATAATAAATGTTCGTTCCTAATTAAGAGACATGAAATAGCTGTGGAAGTTTATAAACAAATGTATTGTAAAGGTTATTTTCTCTCTTTTGTAAGACTATACTTTCAGCATATGACGTTTTCTAAGTGGACAACACTGACAACCTTCAGCACATAAAGCTGTGCACAGTGTATGCTGTTTCACAACTGAGTAAACAATGTTTATTTAGTATCTTATTACTGCATTATAGTAAGACACTAACTGTCATTGACATATTAAAATAGATAACCCACTTTGATTTGACACCATTTTTCATTGCAAAAAACACAGTACACTTTATTGTATTTAATTGAACCAAGTTTCTATGTTTTAGAAATTGAAATGGTTAGTCTACTCAAAAAGGTGTAACAAAAACAAAACACTTGAAACCATCCTTGAGAGTATATGGTCCAAAGGGAGTTGAATACAATAAATACATGACTCATGCCGTGCCATTAACGTCGGTAACCTTAAAGGTGTTGGGGGCAGGTTGTCCAAAATATCAAGACATCAGGTTAAGAAAAGTAAAAAATAAATTGCAAACACACACATATTTATAGTGCTTGGTTTATTTTAAATATATAAACCATTGCGTTTAAATAACATTAATGTATTCTCTGTACACATTACATGATGTAAAAATATAAATCTGCATATTACATTAGGCATATACAGCTAGGGCCAAAAGTTTTGCACCACATCATTAGCGTTAACACATTTTGCTTCATAAAGGCGAATGAAACCTGCTGAATAATGTTACATTAACATATTGAATTACATACCGCTCTGTAGTTTCACATATACTTAAAAACCTGACAAAAATTAAAAAATGTGACATTTCGAAATTTAACATTAAATACTGTACTGCTATTATGGCTTCCGGTAGACTTTTGCAATATAATTTTGTAGTTTCTTTGGTTATATGATAAATAAAATCTCAAAATTATGTTCATATTGGTTTAAAAAAACAAATAAAAAAAAAACACAAGCTGGCCATAGCTGTACAACACAGTAGTAAAATCAAATGAATACCAAGCGCACTTTTTTTTTTTTTTTTTTACTTTGGCCTAAGGCTACCGGTAACACAAAATAAATCATGCTGGTGCATTACACATACTGTTCAATACTAAGTAACACATAGCCAATTGTTACTTTTGTTTTTTGTTGCCATGAGTCAAACTTTCTTTACGTTGCAAAAAGCAATTAAAGACTTCAAATTCAGAATATTGCAGTCCACATCTAGCGTTTCGAACCACTGGAGTCTTCTTGCCATTTTCCAACCAATCAATCGCAGTTAGTTTAAACTCTGTAGAGTCTGTTTATATCCCTCTTTTATTAATCATTCTTAATTTTAGCATTTTAGTAGGCTACTTGTATTTGTTAAGAAAACTCCCCAGTAACTCGCAGTATTAAAAGAAGATCAGATGTTCGGATAAGGTTCTGTGGCTGAAAAAATATGGCAGGAGACAGCTGATCGGGTTACTGTGCGGTTGATACTGTAAAAGGGGAGATCATATACTGCCTGAAGTGCTGCCGAGATGAATGTCAGATTGTAAACAAAACTGCGGGGTCTTCACTCTTCTGGATCATGTTCCAAGATATCTCTCTCCTCTTGATGTACAGTCCACACAAGCATAACGAAGCCTGGCATTTTCTCAGAGCAATGAATAGGCTACAAATCTGTTTTTATGTTTTCCAACCAATAAGTAGCCTATCCTGTTCAGACAAGTTAACAATGCAATTTAATGTATGAGCTACAAATAAAAAAATACTTAAATTACCTAATTATTGGATAATCAAACATAGGCTTTTTTGTATTACTATTACTACACGTTCCTAAAGACAAATATTATGCTAGGAAATGATACCGTTAAGACACATCTCATTCTCCACCTGGTCTTCCAATAGCATCAGCCTGTTATCAGATTTGGTACATTAGTGTTTCATTATCAGATTTGGTACATTAATAAAACATTGTACAGAATTATTTTATCCTTAATAAATCACATAAACTAAGACACCATAGGTAAGGTCTGTCATCATCTAGTAACATTACATGGTCTTCAGCTCGAACTCAAACAGCCACATTTATGATATATAAATATAGTTGTGCCCTTGAAAGTCTTTAGTGCTGCCATTCTGTTGCGATGTTGCTTCACAGAAGGAAGTGGTGCTGATGTTGCCCTGCCAAGCATGCTGGTCTCATCAAGTTAAACTAGATAGACCACAGGGGCAGGTTATAGGAATCTTCAAAATCTTAAAACAAATATTTTAAAATCTTATAAAGTGTGGGTTGACAACAGTTGATATTGGAGTTGTCTATGATTGTTTTCCTCCTTAAAATTTCAGAATGCATTTGAACTTGGCAAAATGGCAGACTCTCAAACTTTAATCTGTCTGTTCTGATGGCTTTTTCTCTGGTTGTATTACATAGTAGAACATTATCATGTAGTATTTAAATTATTCATAATGCAAGTATTTATATAGGACAATAATAATAATGTTTTACTATTTGTATGGTTTGTTTAGTGTACCAAACCAAGTTTGGTACACTAAACAATTACAGTAGAATTCCATTAAAACAAACTACTTTGGGGGATTATCAAAAACACTGTATGCACAGAGTTGGGATTCAAGTTTATGTCAAGTCGATACTTTTGAATAAGAGGTTAGATTTAGAAGATTTTTGTTGATCTCCCCAAGTTAACATTTCTTATTAAATTAAGGGGGGAAAAATCACATTTGCTCTGTTTAGACAAGCTCACTTTTAGTATCCTATAAACACAAGCTGGTACTAAAATATTTCTGTTGGATTCTGAATGCTTGTTTATACTTGCAGTTGCACACTCATTCCAAGATTTTTTTTTTTGCAATCCTAGAACTAGTCAAACACATTCACTTCCAAACTTTTGGCTCCTCTGACAAAGCACCATGGCATGAACAATTTAATTAAGGCATGGCAACACCCAGATTTCTCATTGTACGTAATACAGTGCCAAATGAAGTTATTACCAAATTAACTTCAGGGCTCTTAGAAATGCCAATGGTATGTGTAGTATCCTTTCTGAACAGCTTGCAGACTCATCACCTTGAATCAGCTTTGTCCTGGCTGTTCATGTAACCCTACAGCCAAGTGCGTGTTTGTGCTTGGATGAGTCTTGGTTATGGATTTCATTAGAAAGATAAACAGACATACTGCAAAGTAATAAGGAAGCCAGCTGAGTTGGTGCTAATACATTCAGTACTAGTGATATAAAAACATCTTAAGTCTGTCAATTCTTTGGAATTAGTAAGGATGGGTAATTTATCAGTAGTGGGTGATTTTTTACTTTTCAGTGAATAATAACTTTAGATATGGGAGGGCTGAGCATTTTATGTGACCCTGTAACAGGGGGTCTTAGTACCTGCTACTTTAGTTGTGGGTGTCCGCTGAATGATGAGAGAGAGACAGAGGGATGCAGTTGACAACGCCACTCAGGCGTCCAGGTTTTATTCAAATAAACAAAATGTTGTGACAGGTGGCCACCACTAGGGTACCAGCAATGATAGCCCTAGTGCACAAGGACATACACAGACAGAGTGTAATCAAAATAAGAGCTCCAAAAATGCAAAACAAAATACAGTGAGAAAACAGCTAAAAACAAACATTTGCCAAACACTGGCTTAGCGCTGCTCCCACTAAAAGGGAGGTTCCGCTCCGGAACCTACTCTGTGACACACTAAAATAAACTGTGGTGGGATCAAAATGCCCTAAATTAATCCCTTTACAACTCACTCACACTGGCTCTCCACACAGTAGTGAGGCTGCATGCTTGCTGAAACTAGAACAAAAAAAACTGGCTTTCCAGCACCTTTTTTATACCATGTGGCTGGGCTTAATTGATCATCAATTAGTCAATTAAGCCCCAGCCACATTCCGCACATGGATTTGGCAGAGTTGGATTTAACCCCATCCCTGCCAAACTTAAATTCAAAACTTTACAACTTTATGTATAACTGCAAAAACCTGCCATATCTAGTACACACTTAAATTATATATTTTTTGAACTATACATATACACAATACAATACATTATTTACACGTGCAGGGCTTTTGCCCTGCCACATACCCTTTGGAACAAAAGCCATGAGGACACCGGCCCTCCAGGACCAGGATTGGGCCCCCCTGCTTTAAACGAAAGATTCAGTGTAAAGAGCTTCATTTCAAATAACTATTAGATACATTTAGATGCTGATGTAAGGATAGGCGTAGTACAAACAATTGCGGCTGCAAAATCCAAATTGTCTAGCAGCCAGGCAATTATTTTGTACTGCGGCCTATATAAGCAATGCAAATTACTCGACACGCACAAATAATGAGCTTCAGTCATGATAATGAGGGTCACAATGAGCGTCGCCTGTGCATCGGGCTATTTAGCGGCCACACTTACAGCCCAGAGGTGAGGAGAGTACAGAGAGCAGTAGACACAGTATGAGATTTATGGAGCATGAAAATTAAACCAACCAAAAAAATATGCCAGACGAAGGGCAGCAAAGTTTTCTGAGGAGTACCTGAGAGTCCTTAAGGCTGAGGTCACTCAGCATGGAATTTAGTTATTTGGAAAAGCCTCAGCCATCATCAGTTATGCTACTAAAGAGGCCATTTAGTGGAGAAAATCCATGCTGTCAGTGTTACCTGGAGGACAGTCAACCAGGTGATGAAAAGGTGAAATTCAGCTATTAGGTCTAGATGACCTGCAGAGTGAGACGATAATGCCTTACCACCGCATCTTCAGGCATCCTAAACAAAGTGACCCTGGATTGAATATGCAGGGTCTTTTCCATCTTGCCCTACTCCTCCAAAGGTTTCCCTGCCTGTCCTGAACAAGAGCCAAGCATCTCGACATCAGGAAGTGTATCACAGCAGGAAGTGTACCACAGCAGCCATCCTGAGACCAATGACAGGTCTCTGAAGGTGTGTGCTTTTATACAGCTCTTAACTGCTCGCTTCTACAGTGGTTTGCACCTTGGAGGGTCAGCAGTTGCCCAAGTGCAAGGGAAAATCATTACATCTCATTATAATTTTTGCGCCCGCTTAGTATTCCACATCCCCGCCCAATTCCATGCTCTCTTTTTTTCATTTGAATTCATTTCAATATTATTTAAATTGATTATTGATGGCAAAGTGCTAATTTGATAGCAGGTGCAAAACACCAGCTGAAAACTGTTCTTACATACGTTGCGTATTCCCACTTTACGGCCACTAAACCCGTTTTACATGTTGAAAACGCAGATTTTGGCCGCAATATGGGTGTTTTGCTGCCGCAAATATACTTACATGTATACTTACGTATACTTACATCAGCCCCTTAATGTATTAAATCTAGGTGTGTGAAAAATACTGGTTCCTGACACTGTAGCTCTGGTTATAGGCCTATTCTTTATTAATTTCGAGAAGCCAGAATCTATTAAAGGTCACACTGCTGACTTGTGCCACAACATTTAAATCCCCCAACCTAAATTATAAATGGAGGCCATGTGACCTGCAACAGAGACATCTCCATGACATGATGTTGTCCAGGTCTGGCTGATTTGCAGTTAATTTGATTATACTACTTACATTGACAGAGCTTGGTGTTTTTTGGCCATCTCTTGATTACTGTTATCCTGTGTGGAACCTTTAAATAATAATAATAAAATAAATCCCCAAGTAGGCCTAATTGATCTTGAAATCTTTGGTATTGGTATCAGGTATTTGTGTGAAGTGACCACTTGGTGATCTAGTTCTGAAAAGTGTGTCTATGAGATAAAATGGTCCAGCTGGTGGGTAGCTTTATTGGGATTGATCAGTTTCTCACTTTTGAGGGAGATGAGAGCCGCTATTGTAAAAGGCAGATGGGAGCTGGTGCAATTCAGAAACAGGCTCTACCTGGCCTAGTTTTATGTATTTAGCTGCTACCTCCCCCTTAAGATGTTTTAAAAAAAATGTCCCATTACTGCCTAAGCCTCTGTGTGGTTTTCAGTAACACTTGACTTTGGCCCATGTTGAGTCATAAAAACAACATGCTGTCACAAGGGAATGGATTGCATTTGTTTCATTCTTACCGTGGTTTTCGATCTGAATGGATTTGTAAAAACCTAAGCCCTTATCTGCATTTGAACCCCTTTAGGGTGAAATGAAGTTTAGCCTTACACGGAGTGTGTTTTGTTTGATGAAGGATCCAATGGCAAATCATTTAGGACACATGCACATTTTACTTAATAAATATACAGGGAGATTTGTGTTCGGTCACTTTGCTACTGCAAAGAAGGAATGCACCATTGAGAATGCACCATTGAGACACACAAAACAGTATTATCCTGGAATGTGTTTCCCACTGCATTTCTATGAAATGGTAAACATACAGTGTGAAAATTGTTATTAAAATGAACCACATTCTGAATTTGGTACATCAGTTTGCACCCAGTGGGTGGGTTTTCAATTTTTTAGGTGTATACTTATCTGTAGTAGTGCATGTTCCTCCACCATTATGGAACCATAGAAACATGATTAAAGCAATTCAACATTTGTAAAAAACATACATCCATACATACAGGAAAATGTTTGTGTAAGTGCTCATGTGCATAATTAATAAGGACGTTAAACCAAATGAAGTGCTAACATGCCCTCCTTTGATTTTCACAAGTTTCTGTACTCCCATGCGCGGGGGAGGGGAGGATGTGATATACCATACAAGGCATTGTGGTGATTGCAGTTTTGTGCTGGAGATGATCAAAAGGAATAGAAAAAAAAATGCATGATAAATATAACCAAACCACCAAAAACAACATTTACCTGCTAGATGCTTTCAAAGCAAGCCTGAAAGTCGCATGCAAGACACATGCATTACCAATTACCTCAAGTTCAATGTACAAATAAAATGTGAATTTGTATAATTGTTTTTAGAAAAATCAATATTTTAATTGGCGTTCCGGTACTTTAAGATGTAGGACTACACCACTGTATGTAAGGTTGGTGGTACTGCCTGTGTATTTTACTTCAGCCTTGCATGAACAACATACCGCAATGTTTGATACTATACATCCATACTTTTTAGATTTTATTTTTATTAGGAAATGGTTCGACACATGTGACTTTGCTTTGCAGAATTTAAGCAACTCAAAATCTCTGTGTGCATCTGCCATATTTTATTTTGTGTTAGCACTGCTCGCATTACGAGTTCTCACGGGAAGTAAGTATCTCATGATACATTTTCCGGTAGACGTTACCCTGAAGCAGTTTAACCAAAAATACCCGTATTGTTGTTCAAATACCAGTTATTGTATTGCCTGATGAATATCGCAATATACTGGTATATCGATATTATTGCACAACCCTAGCTAGCATGCACTAAGAAGTCTGCTAAGAAATCAATATTAATGATAATAATTGACTGTGCAGCCCTGTATTGATAACAAATTGTATAGCGTATCCTCAAGATATTCCAGTGTGACATAACGTTACACAAACTGTTTCGGAACCACTTCTAGCCACTTTGTCCTCTTGAGGTGCTGTGCCAGCTAATATTGTACAAAACATCTTATATTCTTTATACCTTATATCATACTAGGATTTGTAGAAACCTTCATTGCATTACCAAGCATGATCCATTTATATTGAAATTAAATCCATAGCTGTACTGAAGTACTCTACTGTATTGAAAGAAACACTGTACAGAAGCTTTGTTATGTAGGATATGTAAATGTGGGCTAGCTAATGATTAAGAGGTGTTTAGAAGTGACTCAAGTGCTGATTCACGAAGGGCGTGTGGCGGATAGCTTGCAGCTGGGGGATGGGTATCTATCAGCTATTCAATGAGAGTGGTGTAGTGGAGCTCCCATGATTAAGCTTTCTTTTTAGATACAGCCCATGAGTAACCCTATCCAATAATTGTGATCTGCTTTGAGTTTGCCTTCCTATCAGAGTAGCAACCCATTTAAAATATTCGACTGATGGCTGTTGTTCATAATCCCTTATTAACAGTTAAACTGTCCTGAGGATCATTAGGACCACTTTAGATAATTCACAGTGAGAATCCCCTTCAAATTTGAAGGCCAGGTAGTTGTAGGCATGCAATCATAAATACAACACTGGATGCTAAGCCTTCCAATAGATGCAAACACAAGGCTTTTTATCCAAGACAAACAATGGCAAAAAAACCCCAAAAAAACAAATGGATGCAACACACCCCATAATTGGTAATACGCTTCCAGAAAACAACTTTAATGTATGCAGTTACAGTATACCAGTGCAATTAGTCTGCTAAGAAATAAATAATAATAATTAGTTATGCACCACTCTGATTCTGTTTTAAATAAGTCTCAGTAAATAGCTTCTAATTTTAGACCTTGTGTACGAGAATGCTAACCATATTCACCATCGTTATTTGGGATTACCAATGTATTTCTAAAGCCTGCTTTTCTAACCAGCTTATCAGGTACTCCTGCCCGATGCCACCCCCTCTATCCTCATTTCACAGTGTTTCTTAGTCTGTGTCTAGATGTTTTTTGCCTGTCTAGATCTTTTTTGTGTCTATCCTCAGCAGTACTTAGTCAGTACCAACCAAATACAATATGATCTGTATTAATGAAAAATAACCAAGGCTTTAGAAAAAAAATTTTTTCAAGTGGAGCCCATTTATTCTTCCACTTTATAGTGGTAACACCTTTTTATTATTTTGTTCACAAATAACCTATTTCTGTGGTTTATTTTATTTATTTATTTATTTATTTATTTATTTATTTTTTATGTATTTGTTTATTGTAACAGACTACAGCAGTTGCTTCACAACTGAACATTAAAGGTTCATTTAAAGCAAGGCCCACTAAATGATGTATATAAGTCATTCAGTGTTTAATAATTAAAAACTGTTTTCCTTTGTAGGACGCTGCAGATAAATAATGATCTCAACTGGAATTATATGTTTTTTTTACAGATAATGTGCAGCGCATATTTGTTGACTGGCTCACTGTTGTGAGTCCAATTCTGTTGATTTAACCCAGAATTATTTGCTGAAATACAATAATTAATCAGTTTAATACTAATGCTTTATTAAACAGCATGCAATATGAAAAGGCATTAATGCACATAGTTACCAAATTCAAAGACAACACAGTGTGCAGTCTTCATTTCTACCTGTGGTCAAACAAAGAAACTCTATGCAAGCCTTTTTATACCTGACCTGTGGTTACACCATTCTTCAGCAATTCTTTCTTTTGTAACTTTTCTCCATTACAGCTTGGTATCCTCCTGTACCTTTTCTTGGCCCTTCTAATAGACATACTCCTAATTCATGCATGTGACACACACACCCTGTCTATAAGATATATTACTACAAGAGATTACAAGACACCAACAACCTCCATTTATCATTCCCCAAAAAAGGATGTGTGCTTATCAGTAGGGCTGTATTTTTTCATGGTAAAAAATGGCATTTCACACACAGTCTAATAATAGGTATTTCGAGATATTTTACAATTTAATATAATATTTATTAAAGCTGAAAAAATAGCAGCCACATTAAAAAAAAAAATATATATATATATATATATATATATATATATATATATATATATATATATATATATATATATATATATATATATACACAACTCTGGAAAAATTAAGAGACCACTGCAAAATTATCAGTTTCTCTGGTTTTACTATTTATAGGTATGTGTTTGGGTAAAATGAACATTTTTGTTTTATTCTATAAACTACTGACAACATTTCTCCCAAATTCCAAATAAAAATATTGTCATTTAGAGCATTTATTTGCAGAAAATGACAACTGGTCAAAATAACAAAAAAGATGCAGTGTTGTCAGACCTCGAATAATGCAAATAAAATAAGTTCATATTCATTTTTAAACAACACAATACTAATGTTTTAACTTAGGAAGAGTTCAGAAATCAATATTTGGTGGAATAACCCTGATTTTCAAGCACAGCTTTCATGCGTCTTGGCATGCACTCCACCAGTCTTTCACATTGATGTTGGGTGACTTTATGCCACTCCTGGCGCAAAAATTCAAGCAGCTCGGCTTTGTTTGATGGCTTGTGACCATCCATCTTCCTCTTGATCACATTCCAGAGGTTTTCAATGGGGTTCAGGTCTGGAGATTGGGCTGGCCATGACAGGGTCTTGATCTGGTGGTCCTCCATCCACACCTTGATTGACCTGGCTGTGTGGCATGGAGCATTGTCCTGCTGGAAAAACCAATCCTCAGAGTTGGGAACATTGTCAGAGCAGAAGGAAGCAAGTTTTCTTCCAGGACAACCTTGTACTTGGCTTGATTCATGCGTCCTTCACAAAGACAAATCTGCCCGATTCCAGCCTTGCTGAAGCACCCCAGATGAGTCCAATTTTCAGCTTTGCCCAACACCTGGTCGTCTAATGGTTAGACGGAGACCTGGAGAGGCCTACAAGCCACAGTGTCTCGCACCCACTGTGAAATGTGGTGGAGGATCGGTGATGATCTGGGGGTGCTTCAGCAAGGCTGGAATCGGGCAGCTTTGCCATGAATCAAGCCAAGTACAAGGTTGTCCTGGAAGAAAACTTGCTTCCTTCTGCTCTGACAATATTCCCCAACTCTGAGGATTGGTTTTTCCAGCAGGACAATGCTCCATGCCACACAGCCAGGTCAATCAAGGTGTGGATGGAGGACCACTAGATCAAGACCCTGTCATGGCCAGCCCAATCTCCAGACCTGAACCCCATTGAAAACCTCTGGAATGTGATCAAGAGGAAGATGGATGGTCACAAGCCATCAAACAAAGCCGAGCTGCTTGAATTTTTGCGCCAGGAGTGGCATAAAGTCACCCAACATCAATGTGAAAGACTGGTGGAGAGCATGCCAAGACGCATGAAAGCTGTGCTTGAAAATCAGGGTTATTCCACCAAATATTGATTTCTGAACTCTTCCTAAGTTAAAACATTAGTATTGTGTTTCAAAATGAATATGAACTTATTTTATTTGCATTATTCGAGGTCTGACAACACTGCATCTTTTTTGTTATTTTGACCAGTTGTCATTTTCTGCAAATAAATGCTCTAAATGACAATATTTTTATTTGGAATTTGGGAGAAATGTTGTCAGTAGTTTATAGAATAAAACAAAAATGTTCATTTTACCCAAACACATACCTATAAATAGTAAAACCAGAGAAACTGATAATTTTGCAGTGGTCTCTTAATTTTTCCAGAGCTGTATATATATATATATATATATATATATATATATATATATATATATATATTTTAAAGATATTCTATTTTCACCATCAGTGAATTATCAAACAAAATTAAAACATAAATACCGTGTTTACTTGAATTTAAGTCACCCCTGAATTCAAGTTGCATACCCAAATACGGACACCAAAAAAAAAAAAAAAAGACCCTGAATGCAAGTCACATTTAACATTAAATGAAAAAAACCACAATAATTAACAGTTAAAACACTTTTTTAATTTCTAGGTACCAGCAGGGAACACTGTATTACAGTACATTAAAGCATCAGAGTACGTCACCTACTATATTACAAATGCAAATGGCAAAAGAAAATATGTACAGTACTTTCAGTATTGAACAACAGTCATTGCAGTTTATGGTAGCTGGGAAAGGGTAAATTACCTTGAACTTTATTTATTGTCCTCATTTGTTTAATTTGGCAAACGTGACTGGCAAGCAAAATTGTACAAGACAGAAATGTGTCGTTCATTTTAGGTTTGAGTTAGGACTTTGGAGTTTACACTAGTGGGGTTCCCGTAGTTAAACCAGGCACAGACCATAATAACAGTGAGTAAGTTAGAGAATCAGAGAGCGATGGAGAAACTGCCATTAAGCAGTACATACCTTAGTGTTCCTCTTTTTTGTGCTCCTCCAGATAGAGAAAGAAATATATATATAAATAAATGATTGTTCATTTTGAAGCCGGACCCGCATTGATCATTTCAACAAGTACTGGTAATATTATAGTATTGCATAGCCTTTCGATTGCGTCTCCATCTTCTAACTCATCTCAGATGCCACAGTTTCTCTTTTCTTCAGCAAGCAAAATTACCTTTCTTTTAAAAGCTGCATCAAAAAATGTTCATGAAGTTCACTGTGCAGCCATTTTAATATACCGGTACTGTACCGAGAGTAATATCTGTAGTGGGCAGTACTGTGTACAGTTGGTCTTGTTCAAGAGCACCAGAATTATTGACATGCGCAAATGTAAATTGGTACCCTAACTAAAAACCTTGAATCCAAGTCGCTCCCCCCAAAATTTAACTTTTATTTTGGCCACAAAAGTGCGACTTAAATTCGAGTAAATACGGTAAATGCAAAAATGACAACAGACCTTTGAAATATCCCTTTCTTGTAGTGGACAGAGCAATCTTTGGCATAAATATATCCAGTCTTTGATGCAGCTGGTATATTATTCTATGAAGACATTTTAAAGACATGGTGCAGCTCTATGCAGTGTGTTCAACTAAATCAGCTGTCAGGGTCCTAAATGCAGTGTAACAGGTAGTGCGTCAATAGCCTTAATTATCAGTAACATTCCACAAGCTTGCCTTTACATTGAATTAAAGAAATATACAGAGAAAGTACAGCGACATATACAATTGCAAAACAACACCTCAGCAACATGCAAAATAGAAAAACATAACAAAAACAATGTCTCATCTTCCAACATATCTGTTTCTGTGTCTACACTTGTTGACTCTAGATCATATTTGCATATCATTTGCAAACAGCCAATGAGGAGCTCTCTCTTTTGCAAGCCACTTTGAATTGAAACCTTTGTACACTGTACACGCCTTCAGACTGTTTGCTTTTGTTTTTTGTCTCTGAAGTTCCATAGAATATTGAGGAAAGGGCTTCACAGAAAGCAAAATAAATAAATACAAGTAGTATACATATTTCACAAAAAAAACAAAAAAAAAAAAACACATGACCACCCACAATGTAACCCTTTATTTAACATGTGGCTGTGCAGCAATCCCGGAACTAGGTCTAGCAACCAGAAGTACAGACATAAAAGTCAGGTGTCTGGGAGCCCGGGTCGAGGGATGCAATTCACTGGCGCTGGACTGTTGCACAGGGGTGGTGGTCAGGGTTGTGGTGGAGATGCTCTTCACCTCTCCCTTCTCTGTATAAGGGGTCAGCAACTCTTCCCCCTTTGACTCTGGAGACAGAAGCGACTCCTCCCCTTCTGATTCCGGGGATGGTAGCGGCTCCTCCAACTTTAGCTCTGGAAATATCTCTGCGGGTAGCTGTCAACATCATAACTATTTACAGGTTTGCTGTTTAAAAGTTCTTTAATTTTCCTTTTAGCACCCATGTCAAAAAATTACTTGTGCTCTTTCCAAATCAAAGCCTTAATAATTCTCAGGAGCTGATCCTCACGTAAACGATGTGGGCTGGTCTGCCCTCTGTTCTGACAGCTAAAACGCTGTTCTGCTGGTGCACTACATGGGACCTCGGCGGAGTTTTTGTTTTTAAAGAGGATGCAGGGAGCAGTGGAACCATTTTTACACCTTGCATTGCATAAAACTACTTTGTAATATAAACAAAATTATTGGATAGGGATGAAAAAGGGAAATGTTGTCTTACATCTGCGTTTCAAGAACGCACAGCTGTTGTTGTTTGCGTTCTATTAAAATGTCCTGCGTAGTTTTTCTCTTGATTGGTTGTTACTCTGACTGGTTATGGATTTAAATTTTTGTTTTGCTTTGACCCCCATCTGGTACAAATCAACACGAATAAGGTAAAAAAAAACAACAACAATAATTTAACATATTTAATTACTACTGTATATGCATAAACTGATGTAATATGCAATTTAATATGCATAATAGTTTTTAAAGCGTTACTTGCAATGTTACACAGTAATCCACAGCTCCACATGTATGACTTGTTTTTTTTTTTTGTTTTACCCTTTCATAAAGTTGAAGAATCGATGCATCGGCTTTTTTGGAGAACAATATATCGACAGTGAAATATTAGGCATGGCCCCAGCCTTAATTTAACCCTTTAATTAACATGTGGCTGTGCAAAGGCAGCCACAAAACACACATTTCTCAGTGTGGAGTGTCTCTGCCCTGTCACTAGGTCATAGAGAAGAATTCTCAGAAACTTAAACCAATGACCAAGATCATTGAATTCAAGTATATTTAAAGTTGAATGGCTATTTAAAACATGTTGCACAAGTTGGGAATCGCTGTAATGTATTTAATGCAGCTTCTAATCATATTTAGGTTACCGCTGCCGTTTCTGTACAAATCAATATACATTATAACCACAGACTTTTAGAATGGATGTGACTTATTTGGACATTCCCTTGCAATCACAAAGTGATATGTTACACCTAGGGAGCATATTAGCTCTTCCCTGTGAAAATAAAATATTGGATGTTTTTCAAGGTTATTTAAAAAAAAAAAACTCCATTCTACCTTAACGTTACAGACAACCCCATGACTTTTATAACATTATCCTTACGTTCTTCATCCTGTGCTTGAAGAGGCTTGAACAGCACCATAAGTAGGAAGAAAGTAATACAATTCATAGAGCTCTACAGACTGCTGTTTCCCCAACAGTGAGTCCTGTCCAAAAACCTTTTTAGTTTGTAAAATCTGAAATAAAAAAAATGCTATGCTAAAGTACCCCATTTAATTATCAAAACACATTACATGCAAAATGCACAACTGAAGCAGCGGTAGGAAAATAAATTATGCATAAGTGCTGAACCAAAAGTTATTCCTTTATTATTCTGTTTACATGCACCTTAGAGTGATTAGTTTACCACTATGCTGAATGACTGGGTGGAGCATTTGTTCACTATTTTATGAAAAACGTTTCCTGAATGGTGACTGCGAAGAATATATGGCAGAGCAGAGCCTCTGCACACTGAGAAGTGTGTGTTTTGTGTCTGGCTGCCATCTTGGCTCAGGCATAGAGGAACAACCTGGGGCCAAGTTGGCCACCTTTACACAGCCACATGTTAACTAATTGTTGAATTAATTCATGAGATAAGTGTGGATTGTGGACAGGTGGAAACACTATAAAAGAAAAAAAAAACATTTTTTGTTTTGGGAGGGAGGTTCAGTGAAGGTGCATGCAAAACCTGAACAGTGGAAACAAGAGAATGATTCACTGTGAAAGCAAAAGCTTGGGTGTTGTAATTTATAAGTGTTTAGAAAAGTTTTGTTTATAGTGTTTTGTTTAAACCTTTGTTTTGATCTTGTGTTTGTTTTGTTAATTAAAAGTGCACAAGGAAACTCTAAACTGCAGTATCTGTGTCTGGGTGTACTATTTCAAGTGAGCAGACCAGCCTTGATCCGAGGGCTATCCCACAACTGGGGCAATATTCAGAAACCTATTTTGGAGAATAGAATTAAGAGAAAGTGTCATTGCCAGTCATTCTGCATAACAGCTGGATCATATTTGGGTACCACTGCACTTGTGTGACTGGCTGTTCTTAAAACCTTTGCATATTTATAAAGTGGAGACAATGATTTATTCCAGGATACCAAGATATTTATTAAGTTTGGGGTCTGAAAAAAACAGCCTGCTGGTTCAAATTTTGTAAAACTAAAATTCAATTAACTTTTTTCTTTTGTTGGTATGGACTAATCTATTTGTTACAGTAGCCCTAATCAATATAGTCTGTATGCCAGTGAAGTGACATGCCATTTAAAACATTATGAAATACTAAGTACAGAGGGAAGTTCAATCAAGCGTGAGCGAGTGTGTGTCCTGCATCTTTTCTCCCAATTATTTGTTTACCCATTTAAACATGTACACTTTTTGAAATTGCCTGTGGAGACCACTATATCATTGAGTTATTTTAGTTAATACCAGTATGGATTATAGCCATACTGGTGTTGAGAGAGAGAGAGAGAGAGAGAGAGAGAGAGAGAGAGAGAGAGAGAGAGAGAGAGAGAGAGAGAGAGAGAGAGAGAGAGAGAGAGAGAGAGAGAGACTTTGACTTTTAAGGTTCTTTATTTTCACATTTAAAATCTGTTACAAAAGTAACCAATAGGATGAACCCACAAAAAAAAGTAAAAATTACAATTTTTACTTACTCCAGGGATCACCAAAATCTCCCCAGAGCATCAGTATAAAATCCTAAAAGACAAAGTATTTACCCTAAAACAGATATTAATACAACAAAAACCCTAAAACCTAAAGAAACCTATATTCATATTAATCCATTTAAAAAAAAAAAAAAAAAAAAAAAAACCCAATAAGGTAAAAACACAAAAATTATGAAATTAAGATTCCTGCTGGTTCCAGGACATCACCAGCACGTCACCATAAAAATCCTACAAAAAATAAAAGAAAAAACTATTTTACCTTAAAAAAATAACACTCTGAAATTCATTATAAACAGACAAAAGTTTCAAATTAAATTAAAACAACAAGGTTTCCTTCCTCACTCACCGAACAGACAGCCTCACCCACACACCATTTCACCTGGAAGCCTTGTAGGTCACTAACCAATTTAAAATAGGCGAAATCCACCTTGAGCCTGCTCACCACCAGGACTCTAAACAGCCTCACCACCTCTGTCAGCCCTAAGCCTGCCAGCCTGTTTTTTCAGGACTTCAGTACAGCTAGCTTTGCCTGCCCTAGAAGAAAATTAATTAGTACACAGACATTGCTTTGCTTCTGCCTGTAGGGGACCCCAAAAATAAACATCAGCCTTGTAAACAGTACCCCCAAACTCTGCAACAGGTTGCTGAGGAGTTGGAATAGAGGCTCTAGCCTCTCACAGTCACTGTACGCATGGAACACAGTTTCCTCCTGCGAGCAGAAAACGCACTCCGCTGATGCTGGGGTCGATTTTATGGAGGAGTCTGCCTGTGGCCAGGATGCCATGAATAAGCCTCCACTGCAGGTCTCCTGCTCTCTTATCCAGGGGAGGCTTATACAGCACCCTCCATTCTGGGGTCCCCTCCTCTCCTAGGGACAGGTGAGCCCTCCATCTAGAGTCTACCCTCCCTCTCAGTTCTCTGCAGTGGGCTGACTTTATACATAACCTGTACAGGTCTTGACTTTTTAAAACTCTAAAATTCAGATGTTTCATTTTCTGAAGTTTTAAAATCTGACCTCTTTCCTCATCCTCCCCCTGCTCCTCCACCACACCTGTGGGAGACACCAGCAGCTCTGGAAAAACAGCGTCTTGTCCCTGTCCTCCTTCCTGTGCGGCATCATCTCTCAGGGTTTGCTTTTGCCCTGGAGACAGACAGCCCCTTACCTCCCTCAGCACTTTCTCTGCCTGTCTCTCGCAGCGCCAACCCAGCCTTCCTGCCAATTCTGCCGCACTGAGCCAGCAAGAGAGTCCAGGTGCCATCAGGTGTCCTAACCTTGTGATACCTGCCCTCACAAAACTTTCCTGCAGTGCTAGTGACTGCAGGCACTGCGCTCCGAGAAGAGTGTTAAACAGAAGTGGTTCCTCTAGGAGGCTCTGCACTGTTGAAACCTCCTCCTCCCTCTCCACTCTCACTGCCTTCCACACTTTTAAAATACTGCAATAAAAGGAGGGTAGGTTAGAACTGTCCAGAGTGTGATGGCTGATTAAAAACAAATGAGTGCCGTATCCCAGCCCCTCTACTTTATTAAGGAAGAAGCAGGCTAACCTCTTCCAGTGGGCTCCCTCCCCAGCATACAGGAACCTTTGTATGGCCTGCAGTCTAAAAGCTGCCACCCTGCCGGCGATGCTGATGAGCCCCTGCCCTCCCTCATCACGGGGGAGGTACACTACAGCAGGCTTTAACCAATGCTTCCCCCAGAAAAACTCCAGGAGAAGCTTCTGAAGACTGTCAATAATATCTTGGGGAAAGTCCACACACACCAGCCTGTACCACAGCATTGAGGCAGTCAAATTATTAACTACCAGGACCCTCCCCCTAAATGACATTTGTTCCAGCAGCCCCCGCCACCGCTCCAGCCTCCCCCTGACTTTGTCTATCAGGCCCTCCCAGTTCTGCTCCATATAAGCAGCGGTACCGAGGAAGACCCCTAGCACCTTCATCCCTGATCTGCTCCACTTCAGGGTCTGTGGCAGAACCGGAGGGCCACTCCCCTGCCAGCTCCCTGACAGGAAGGTGTCAGTTTTGTCCCAGTTAATCTTCGCAGATGATGCTCTCTGGAACATCTCGAAGCTTCGCTGCAGCTCCAGGATATCTTCATTACTCGAGACAAACACGGTCACGTCATCTGCGTAGGCAGAAACCTTCACTGACACAGGAGAAGCAGAGCATGGCAGTTTCCAGCCTGTCAGTCTACTCCTCAACAGAGCCAGCAGGGGCTCAATCGAGAGGGAGTAAAGCATACCTGACAGGGGGCAGCCCTGCCTGATACCTCTGCACACCGGGAAAGGTTGGCTCAGCCCATGGTTGATTTTTAAAACACTAAAAATATTATTATATAAAAGTCTGATAAACTTAATAAATTGAGGACCAAAACCAAAGGCTTCCACGGTTTTAAACAGATAAAAATGGTCGACCCGATCAAAAGCTTTTTCTTGATCTAAGGAGACCAGTCCCACATTAAAATCACCCATTCCTGTTGCTAAAAAAAAGTCTCTTATTAAAAACACATTATCAAAAATAGACCTCCCCTGCACACAGTACGTCTGATCTGGGTGAATGATGTTAGCCATGCAGTTTCTCAATCTGTTTGTCAAACATTTCGAAAATATTTTTAAATCTGCACATAAAAGTGAGACTGGTCTCCAGTTCTTCAGCAGGCACAAGTCCCCTTTCTTAGGCAGCAGCGCAATGACGGCCCTACGGCAGCTTAGCGGCAGCTCCCTGGACCTCAGGCTCTCCTGCAGCACAAGGAGCAGGTCAGGCCCCAGTTCATTCCAGAAGTGTTTGAAGAAGTCAATCGGTAGTCCATCAATCCCTGGGGCCTTTCCGCTAGTCAGCTGTGTGGCGGCGGTGCTCAGCTCCTGCAGTGTGATGTTTCCCTCCATGTCCTGCTGCTCCTCCTCGCTCAGCCTGAGCAGGTCCTGCAGCAGCATCTCCAGGTCTGCTGAGTTGCATGGTTCTTTATTGTATAAGTCCTGGTAAAGTTCACCGCCGCTACACTGATGTCCTCCTTACTGAACAGTTCTCTGCCGCAGGGCAGTCGGACCAGAGCAGCCAAGCTTACTGTTGGCTTTCTTCTTCTCTAAGCCGAAGAAGAATTTGCTGGGGCATCCATGTCCCTCAGCTCTATGAACTGGAGCGCACCTGCGCTCCCCGCCCTCTCCTCCAGCAGGCTGCTCAGGGTGGATCTCCGCTGCCTCAGGGTATCTTGTGCCGTCTCACTTGGGTGGCTGTCTGCTCGGCTCTCTAACTCAACAATCTCTCTTTCAAGCTCTGTCATGGCTGCATTCCGTGACCTGGTTGCATCCCGAGTGTAATGCTGACAAAAAAGTCGAATCTGCACCTTACCCAAGTCCCACCACTGCTGCAGACTACTACACTGTTGTTTTTGGCTTCTCCAATTTCCCCACATGTACTTTAAGTATTGTGTGAAAACTGTATATTGACCACGTATATTGTTTTGTATTAAGGTGTAGATTCCTCCAGATGTCAAGCAAGCCACCAGAAAGCAAAACAACAGCCAGCTCTCTAGAGGAAGGGGGGTGGGGCTCAGCAGCGTTTCTGTCATTATTAAAATCAACAGTACAATTAAAATCCCCACCCACAATTAAGATATCCTCTGTATCGATATTTAAAAATGTCTGTTTTAACCTCTTAAAAAATAACACCCTTCTGCTCCCTATATTTGGGGCATAAACATTTATAAAAGTAAACACTACATCATTAATTCTAGCTTTAACTTTTAAAAGACGCGTTTTTTCAATCTCTTCAATTAATAAAATATCTGCTGCTAAACTCGGTTCAAAAAGCAAGGCGACCCCTGCACTTGTATTGGAGCCGTGACTCAGCACACACTGTCCTCTCCACTGCCGCTGCCACTCGCTTCATCACCCGGATCTGAGTCGTCTCCTGGAGGAACGCAACTCCTACCCGCTTCTGTTCTAAAAAGCTTAAAACTTGTGCTCTCTTAAAACTTTGTCTGCAGCCATTAACATTAAAAGAGAGAAAATTTGTTTTTTTAGAAGCCATTAAAAAGGTTAAAACTAAACAATAAGCAAAAATATTACATATATAAAAACATACATTAATTAAATTATTCTTTGTTCTGTCTCAATGAATCGCGTACAGTACTATCTTTTTAAGTCTGTATCGTTTTGGCATGTCTAGCTCTTTCACTGTTGCCTTCTTTAATGCTAGTTCTGTGAATTTAATAAAAGATCTTAAATCAGAAAAAAGGTTGCTACATCCACGCCATGCTTGCCTTTTGTTTTATCAAGGAAATCGTTTATCATTTTAAGTGGATATACAATGCTACGCCGAACGGTTTGGCTGTCGGGGATGTCAGAGAACAGCGAAGAGTCAGAGATGTCTCTTTCATCTAGGTCTCCCCCCTCCCCGCAGCTCATCTCGTCTTTTTCCAGACCAGCATCCGCCCGCTCCTCAGCTGTCTGCGGCGGCGGCTGTTGCTGCTGCTGCGGCTGGGAGTCAGGCTGGGCAGGATCCCCTACAGTGCCGGCCTGGGTCTCCGTGCTGTATAGCGTCTCAGAGCCCTGCTCTGCCTTACCTTCGCTCTCTGGTGGTGCTCGGGACGCCGGCTCTTCCTCCCGTGTTCCCCGATCACCCCCTACCTCCTCCCCGCCAGCAGTAGCATGTCCCTGCTCTTTCATGGGGCACGATTTCCTCTGGTGTCCTGGACTCCCACACTTAAAACATTTCATCACGTCTGAACTAGCAAACACCACACAGCTTACTCCCTCTACATGAAAGGTCCATGCCACCTCAATAACAGCACAAGGGTTGTTCAACATTAAAAAAGCCTGTCTTCTAAAAGACTGCACATGTTTCAACCCCGGGTCTTTACAACCCAGCGACAGCGATTTTATTGGACCCATAAGTTTTCCATACCGACTCAATTCTCTTTCTAAAAGTTAATTTTTAACAAAGGGAGGCACATTCGATAAAATTACTTTAGTTACAGGTGTCGCTAACGGCGAAACCTGCACTAAATTCCCTTTAATAACAAATCCCTGTTCAACTATTTTATCAACTAGCTGTGTTCCGCTAAAAAACATCACTACAGCTTTATTCATCCTTGACGCTGAAATGATATTATTACTTCCCACAACCGAGCAGGCCGCCAGCAGGCAGTCCTCTACCGACACACCGGTGTCCGGCGAGCAGCGGATCCCGTGTCGGCGGGTGAGAGCCCCCGGCCCTCCAGAATGAGACCATAGCGGGGTCTACAAACATGCAACACAAAACAGTAAACAAAGACTCGACAATTAACTAAATTAAATAATTAAACACAAATGTACAAACACTAAATAGATAATATTTATATATTTTTTTTTTTTTTTTTTTTTTTTCCAAATTGCCCGCTCCGACCAGCCCTTTGCCTTCCTCCCTGCACGCTTCTCCCACCAATCCCACAATCCTCAGAGAGAGAGAGAGAGAGAGAGAGAGAGAGAGAGAGAGAGAGAGAGAGAGAGAGAGAGAGAGAGAGAGAGAGAGAGAGAGAGAGAGAGAAAGGTGACCAAGATTTCTTTGAATCATCCTTCTGGTATTTGAAATAAATATCTGAAACAAAAGATCCATATCGCCAACCTACACCATAGATGCAATTGCAGACTTTTATTAAGAATAAAATTGTGATCTCTCTCTGCTATAGACTGCAAGGTCACTATGTAATAGATTGCATTGCTAATTAGGAATGCCCTCTCTGGAATTATTGTCCTAGTTCACAAATTAGGAATTATAATTATACTCTGGAGACTACTCTGCTGACTATTTCATCCGTTTTACACAGTGGGTGAAATTTTAATAATTGATGAAAGGTTAGAATTGTTTTTATACTAAAACTGGTCTTAGCCTGATTGCTAAAAAATAATTACTTAATAGCAAATAAAACTACATGAATAGCTTCTACTCTGTAACTGCACTGTAAATTACCAGGGATTACTAAAGATGATGTACCTCTTTTTTATTTTTTATATAGAGTTTTCCATGAAATATGTGTTGCATGCAAAATTCAAAAGTGTGCAATTTCTCCAATTTAAGGTAATTACTATGTAGTTATTATGCAGGTGTTAGTGCACGACCTATTGTATTAAAGAAAAAAGGTTATTGTGGTGAAAGGCATTCATAATGTTCTTTTGTCATACAGTGCTAAGTGCACCATGACAACCAGTTGAGAACAAAACAGGCTGTTTCAATCTTTTTCATTTCAATACACTGGAAAGATAGACACACACACACACACACACTGATGCACAAAAGAAACGCAACACTCAGGTCCATTGGATTTAATCAAATATTTTAAACATACATATCAAACAAAATCACAGAAAATGTGAACAAAAATATAGATCAAAGAATCAAGTTTTCAGTATAAAACGTGACACACTGTCAAAATGAAAACATTACAAAGTTAGTAGCGGGTATGACCTGAGCATTAACACAATCCTGGCAGTGTTGATGCATAGACCTGATCAGCCTCTGGATAGACTGCTGTGGGATCTTCCGCCACTCTTCCTGTGCAGCTGCAGCCAGCTGGCGAAGGTTAGCTGGTCGCGGATGTCTTTACGCGATTACGCAGATGGATTTGTCGGTGGTGACCCTCTGCCTTCCAGGACGTGGTCTGTCCCTCACAGAGACGGTTTCCTGGTTTCTCTGGACTAGTCTGCTGATTGTTGAAGCAGAACGTCTCATTCTCCGGGCAACTTCTATCACAGACAGGCCAGGCCGCCTTCTATTATGCCGATAGCAGCCAGGCGATCTTCATTACTCAAGCGGGACATGGTCCTATCTTTCGCTGTTCTTGCATTAATTAAAATTATGTCTTTTCGAATAGCAATTTTGGCAATTTTAATTCAACTTAAATAACACTGAGCATCTGGAGTTTTTTTATGAAATCACATGACTTGAGCTCAGTGTTTTGTTATCCCAAGGAACAATACTACTCAAACAATCAACAAACCTCATCTGCTCACTATTTAAAATGTAAATAACATTATGCATGTGACCAATGAGCTATTTATGTAAAACTTAGGCTGTTGCGTTTTCATTGTGCATCAGTATATACAGTGTGTGTATGTATACATACATACATACATACATACATACATACATACATACATACATACAGTAGTCTCTGGCTAAGAGAACACCCCTTGGGCAAGCAAGCAAAGTGTTGTCTAAGACAGAGTTGACCACTGGACACAATATGCCAAGGCCAATCATGATATGAATCAATAAATAAAAATGTATTTATTACTTGTGTCATGACGCACGTGCATCAACATATGAAATGAACAGAAAAAGAAAGAAAAGCAATAGGCAAGCTTATGTTAATAAACTGTAATAATAAACAAACTGACAAACTAATGTTAATAAACTAACTGACAAACTAAATTAGAAAATGTTGTTTCACCACAAGGTTGTTCCCTAAGACGAAGTGATGGTATCACAGATATTTTGTCTTACAGATATTCGGAGGAATATAATGCAGATTTAATCATTAACCATAATTATACACTGTTTGACTTTGCCCTTAATTTCAGATTGGGATTATTTAGGCCTGCCAAGCTTCTTCTTATTAAGCACTGCATGTGATTTCCCCCTGTTGCAATCCCATTGTCTGTAGATATTTTTAGATGTGATGCCATGTGAACAGAGCTGCTCCAGGGCTTGTGTTATCTTAAGTTCTTCTCCTCTGGGGCTGAAATCATTTTTGTACCTTTTGTTTCTTTGGTGCTTTTGAAAGACACTGGATTGGCACTGGAGACAGAAGTTATCATTTATGTATTTAGAAGATGCCTTTATCCAAGGTGAAGAAGTCCTTTGAACACATCACAAGCTGTCCTGTGGGGACCACCCAAATAGCTGCATCTAAAACATACTGATGCACCTTTTGTAACTGGATGGGGGCTAGGTGTAAAACCGGCACCCTTGCACGTCGCAAGAAAGCATCTTTACCACAATGCAAAAGATCCAGCCTTGCATTCATGGTTAAAGAGCTTTTAACCTTATCTCGCCAACAGGAGACTGAATATATATTGGCAGTGCATCACACAACACTGCCCATTACACTTGCTGCAACTATAACTCATGGCAGCCTTTAGACAAAGACCTATGTCAAGTTGTGTAGTAGTTTTTGAGATCTGGTTTACTGACTACTGCCCACTGTGGGCTAAATTTAGACCACTGTACCAAACTCATTTCACATGTTTACCTGCAGTAATCTGGATTTTGGCTAAAACGTCCATAAGGGAATGTCTGGCACATTAACCCAGATATGAAGAGAAGGATTTGAGCAAATCTTTGTGGACCTTTAGTGCATACATGTCTAACATTTCCCATTGCCAGTGTGCTCTGGATTTTTATATTTTGTTGTCGTACAAATTGTGGTTCTGTTATTTGGAAAACATGTATGTTAATGGAAATGTAAACATATCATATTGTGCTATTTATTAACCTCTGCAATATCCAATTGTGATGAAATGTGGTAAGGACATTCTTTTTCACAAGTTATAAGTATATCAGAATCTTATGGTCTGTGGTGAGGTCATAATAATCTAGGAATATACACCTAGCCACCTGTCTGAATGTCACATTTGCATTCAGAATTTATTTTATTACTGATGCTATAATTATTTTAAAGTTCTTACTTTAAAATAATAGTTACTTATTACCTATAAGGCATTACATAGTCTTGGACTTTCTTATCTTCAAGATCTGTTGACCCCATATGCCCTACCCAGACAGTCCCTAAAATTAATTTGAACTCTGCCGGAGCCCGGCCATTTAGTTATAATGCTCCTCATCTTTAAAACCCGATTCATATCAGGAATGCTAGCACAATTTAATCTTTTAAAACCTGTTTGAAGGGGCTCCCGAGTGGCGCATCCAGTAAAAGCACTCACGTAGAGTAATATTATTATTATTATTATTATTATTATTATTATTATTATTATTATTATTATTATTCAAAAAACAACCCAGCATAAAAAAAACCTGTTGTCCTATTTCTGGATTAATATCGTTGCCACTTATTTATAGTTTATATTTATTTACACATAATTATACAGAAAAGCTCCAGCATTTGCTGTTAAATTGTTTGAACCAATTGCTAAATCACAATGGAGTCTATTACTCACCTTAATGCATTTCAAACTATATTTTCTTGTCTGTTTTCTTTAAAAGGATATCCTTTACTAATGTTTTTTATTGATGTAAAAAAAAAAAAACAGTATTCTCTTTTATTAACTTAAAATTGTCTAAATAAAACAAAGTATTCATTGAATAACGGTTATATTCTTCTTAATTGTAAATACTGTAAGTGATCATACTTCAATTGATTGATAGGTTTGCATCGATCCTGAGTTTCTAAAAGTGTACTCCGTCGAAACTGATGTGTTTCATTTGTTGTTGTGTTGTTGCTAGAAAGTGTATTTTGAGAAGTGAAAGCGTGTTTAGCACAGAGGTGGTACTTCAGATTAAACGTAGCCTACGGTTGTGATACTGAAACTCAATTTGACAGTAGATACGTCAGAAATAATTTTTTTAAATAAACGTCCTATTCACAAGTCCTTCACTTTTAGTACTTTGCTCCATAATGCAGTTTTATGACTAACTTTCTATGCAAACGGCGAAATGCGCTCAAGTGTATTAAAATGGTGCCACAGGGAATGAATTACGGTATGCTAAGAGGGTCAAGACAGAGACGTGCAATTACCATGCATTAAAAAAAGTCTCCAAAGAAATGAATGCGTTAATCGCAAAAATGTTAAAATATGCAAAATATTTTACAAAATGTTAAAAAATGCAAAAATGTATATGTAATATATTCACACGTTTACGCCAAATAATACAATGAATATTTATTTATCCTTGTACAAATTTCCTGTCATTTTTCCCTTTGTTCCAATGCCTGTTGAATGCAAAACACTTGAAAGCAGGACACTGTCTTAATTATGCAGCGTACTGTATTATAAGTATTCTCACAACTGCTCTTCAAAGCTGGCTGAATACTGTTGGGGCTCAGACAGGAGCAAGGAATAGGGACATGTGTGCAGGTGTTTTATGCTTTGTCAGCCCCTTGCATGCACTCCTCTTCAGATATCCCTATTCATTTTATTATTACAAAGAGCTCCTCCAAATTTTTGTTCTGAATCTGAAGCCTGCACCTGAGATGAAACTCCATCGTGATTGCTTTAACTAAGATGAAAACCGTGCGACTGTATGTTCATTTTTTGTTGCCACTTACATACATAATGTATTACATAATACATAATGTATTATGGAAATTAAATCCCTGATTTACTGTAGTCATGCATTCATTTGTGATGTTGTGATGTGTACTTTTTTATATAAAAAATATGGTAGTTAGCGTACATACTAAAGATACAGTATGCTTTAATATGATCCATGTGTTTAATGTCTGTGTCTGTTTTAATGTCTGTCATAAATTGAGAATGTACCTACATTACGTACATCTGTTGCAGTCTTGGAAAAATTCACCACACAGCTGCAGTTATAAACATTATATAATTTGATACAGTTTTTTTTTTTTACCCCTGCCAGTACCGCACAGCTGCCCTAGTTACTGCTGTAGAAATGCATGCAGGATGGGTCAGTTTGTTATGATTTTTGTCTTTATACACAAATGGAATGTTTCAGCAAAAGTGCATCGCAAGGAAAGTTCCAGAAGAGTGTTCATTATAAACAAGGGCTACATTTACAGTAACACGCTGAGAAAGAGCAGCCTTCAAACTTCTAAAAGAATGGTTCAGTTATATTTTAGTCTGCTTCCCGGACTGCTGTGTTAATGGGGTCAATAGGCTGTCCTCTTTGCACAAAATGATAGGGTTTCACAGGACTTTTTTTTTTTTTTCAAAGAAGTTAATACCCAATAATTTTATAAGGGAAAACCTACAGTAATAAACAGTTTAGAGTGTAATTTCTGATAGACTGAAAGTGTTCAACGCATGTTGGTTATATCAGCCAGGGTCAATAGCTCATTTGTCCACCATGTTGGACTAGCAAGATAATCAAAACAAGCGTTTTGAGAAAACAGTGGGGGAATGATTGGGAAGGATAGGAATGACAAAAGCAGTACAATGTTCCTCATGTAAATCAAATAGTAGGCTACATTAAATGTATTTTTGTTTACACGTTGTTTTGTAGGTAGCTGGCTATGATGTTATTGTTTGGCGGTAAAATAGAACACAGATGGGTTTCCCTTTGCACATCATGTGCAGGATATTAATGGTGCAGCTGAGGTGTGACTTGGCCGTCGGTTTTAGTTCTATCACAGCAATTCACTGGACGCCAGACCGTGCGCAGTGTTTGTAGTTCAAAATCGTGTTACTTGTATTCCAGGCCAAGATATGAGCTAGAACAATGTCACAGTGCAAATCAGAGGCTGCTACATTAGGTTTGCATTTCAGCACGTCCAATTTTTTAAGTTGTCATGCCAGTCAAAAATGTTTTTGGGTTAAAGATACCAACATTGTGGAAGGTTGTGCACATGGTACCATGCAATACAGTGTGTTGATACAACTTATCTTAAACAAATGCACATTTGTGTCATAATCTTTACTATGCAGATATGTCAGTCCTGCTATTTTTGAAAATACCTTTCAACAAATGTGTTGTGGACATGTTCAGGGAGATAAATACAAAAATGAAATCAAGCCTGTGGCAGGCTGGCTGGGTGGTGACGTCAGGCAGAGGCAGGAACTAAAAATACTGACACCAATACTGCAGATTTTAAAATAATAAAGACGTGGTGCGCCGTTTTATTTTTACAAAAATAAATAAAAGGTTTAAACAAAACAGTTGCTCACAGAGCAAAATAAAAGGTTTAAACAAAACAAATCTCGAACACAAAATAACACGATCAGGCTGGGCAATAGCCTTCACTGATCCTTTGAGTTATTCTTTTAAGTTTAGTTTAGTTTTCGCTCGCTCTCTCTGCTCTCGTTCCTCCTCTTGAACACCCACCTTGAGTGGAGTGAGCTGCAGGCTTTTATGCAGGTGACCATCTCCCGATTTAGCAACAAATTAATCACTTAATTAATTCGGGAGATGGCCACCTTCTGCACAAGGTTTTTAAACTGCTGTGGATGGGGCTACCAATCAACACTACTAAACAAAACCAATCGGCTACTGGCCATATTTATAAACAAAACAATAACACGGTGGTACGCCGTCACAAATACAATAATTAAAGCATAATAAACAAATACTAAATAACACAGGGGCGGAGGGGGAAACCCCGTTCTAAAAGTAAATAAACAAATCAATGTACAGGGCTCTCTACCGCCCTGCTACAAAGCCCTACACTGGGATTGGATCTGAAGCATACCCCATCATGAGCACTGTAACCCTTAACATGACTCAACAGGGAAAGGCTTTGAGTATTATGGGTTGGAGACAACAAAACAACATTGGGATCACAAAGTGAATGTTGTTTACTGAGCTTGGACCATGTTGTACATGGGAACTAACACTGCTAACATATTTCAAGTAGACAATACCACCAAAGCAATGGGCTGAAACAATCACGAGATAGGAAATTACCTTAACTGGGAGTCACAGTTTCAAGGACATACAGTTTCATATTAATAAAAACAAATGAGATCAACATAAATAATGTACTTTAATTTAAGCAAACATATGCCTCTTTTTAAACTCATCACTTGTTACTAAATGTTATCAAATTTATTAATACATGTATTGAATACAGTTTTTAAACTGCTTTAATAATCTTTTGGACAGGAAGTATAGCCATTTAGTTAACACTCCCCATCATGTCAGGTACACACCAACTGTAAAGGCAGGCACAACACAAATCCACTCTCTGATTGGTGGCACACAGTTTCAGCAGCCTTTATTCAAGGTATTCTAGTGAGATAGCTTTGTCAGCTCAAGATTTATGCATGACCACATTAAATGTTTTATTAAGTGGGTCATTCAGAAAGCATTGATACAGCGGTAACATCTTTTAAAGTGTCTAGTCGGCTTTATAAATCATGGCACAGTGTAGGTTCTGTGTAGGTTCTGTAATAATAATAATAATAATAATAATAATATATAATAATAATAATAATCAGCAGTACTTCCTTGAAGGAAAGTAGTATGGAAAACCACTAAGGCTGGGGCAATGCCTCATTTTTCACTATCGGGGGAGGTGGTGAGCTCAATCGCATGCAGATTCAGTGAGTCAGACCTGAGGTAAGCAGAGAAGCTCTGCGCTTAATGCAAAAAAATAATTGCCGATTTTCAAATGTAATAAAAAATAAAAGCTTTCCTTTACTTAAACCCTTTAAACAAAAACGATGCACAGGCTTGACTATCGATAGTTGTCAAACGATATGATGCGTTGATAAATCGATACATCGCTTCAGCCTTAAAAACCACAGTAGTACAATGACGTGTATAATTAGAATACGACTCATTGAATTAGTTAAGAAGGTTTTATTTTTTTTATTATTTCACATTTGTTTTATTATAGCAGACATTTTGAAAAGAACTTTAAAACAGACTTTAAAGTTGTAAGTGTAAAAAGTTGTCAGGATGTTAACAATGAAAAGAAAAATTACAGGTATGCTATTTAACCAGTTGTAGCAACATGTGGGGATGATTTTTTTCAGGGTGGATGTTTCTGTAAGTGTAAATATCTGTTTGCTGCTTTAGGCTTAATAGAAAACACCAGTACACGAAATAAGCTGCTATTTGAGGACCTGACCCATTGACTTTGTAAGCTATTTGTGCTCTCAAAGCATTGGATGTTAATTGGTTAAAGTAAGCCCAGTAGATTTATAATGACGAACAACTTTAAAAGGAATCATGATTAAGTTATAAAAGCAGATTTCAGTTTAAAATAGCCACAATTAAACAAGGTGAAGGTGGAAAGGCATGAGCCTCAAAGGTTTGATTAGTGATTAGCTATACTACAGTATCAGGATCCATAATCAAAGATTCATATGGAGTTTTTTATTTTTTAATTTTTTTTTTATGGTGGGAACATTTACATTTTAGATTTTAAGATCCACAAAGATTTCACTCTGTGTAGATTGAGTAAACAATCTTCAGTTAAAATAAATGTATGTTCCACAATATTTCATGAAATATTGTTGTGTGTGTTTCTGTTACAGTAGCAACATATTTTAAATACTGTGCTTCTTTCATTAAGTGTGAAAATCCAAACAGTTGCGAAAACTATAGGAAACCACATACGGAGACATAATAGATATTATGCTTATATCCTCCAAACTTATGGTGTGGTTATAGTTTCCATGTCAAAGATTTTAACGTTGAGCTCTCTGACTGATTTTCAAATGAAACAATTCGGTTACACAAATTTGGTTTTGAAGAAGCCTCCACAATAATCAACAATGGCTTCAAGATTACACATTTCCTCTCAGCAATATAGGGATTAGCATTGCCTTTGTAATACAGTACATCAAAAAAGGCATTGAAACACAATTCCATTGGGGGTTAGAGAACCTAGTGTCTGAATCTTCGTTAAAATAAATAAAATGCACCACAAATTGAAATGTAGACTGCAGTTCCAGCAGGTGGCTGTAAAAGGACAGGTTTTCAAATTCAGAATAGTCAGAATTCTGAATACAATACATTCCTCGTACAGAAAAAAAAATTGGATTCACAAACCGATACGATTTGTTTGCAATAACCAAGGCAATATAACAATTACTGTGAAAACTGTAAATATCAAGAAGCAAACTAGTTGCAGGAAGGAGTACATACAATGCCTTGCATAAGTATTCACCCCCCTTGGACTTTTCCACATTTTGTAGTGTTACAACCTGGAATTAAAATGGATTTAATTGGGATTTTTACCATTTGATTTACACAACATACTTAACACTTTGAAGGTGCAAAATATTTTTTATTGTGACACAAAAGTTAATTAAACAAAAAAAAGACATTTGTTGGTTGCATAAGTATTCACCCCCCTGAGTCAATACTTGGTAGAAGCACCTTTGGCAGCAATTACAGTTGTGAGTCTTTTTGGGTAAGTCTCTACCAGCTTTGCACATCTGGATCCTGCAATTTTTGCTCATTCTTCTTGGCAAAATTGCTCAAGCTCTGTCAAGTTGGATGGGGACTGTTGGTGAACAGCAATTTTCAAGTCTTGCCACAGATTCTCAATCGGATTGAGGTCTGGGCTTTGACTGGGCCATTCTAAGACATTCAGGTTCTTGTTTTTAAACCACTCCAGTGTAGCTTTGGCTGTGTGTTTAGGGTCATTGTCCTGCTGGAAGGTGAACCTCTGCCCCAGACCCAGGTCTCTTGCAGACTGAAACAGGTTTTCCTCTAGAATTTCCCTGTATTTGGCTCCATCCATCTTGCCCTCAATCCTGACCAATTTCCCAGTCCCTGCTGATGACAAGCATCCCCATAACATGATGCTGCCACCACCATGCTTCACCGTGGCGATGGTGTTCTCATGGTGATGAGCAGTGTTGGCTTTGCGTCACACATAGCGTTTTGCGCTAAGGCCAAAAAGTTCAATTTTGGTCTCATCAGACCAGAGAACCTTTTTCCACATGTTTGCTGTGTCTCCCTGTGGCGGAGTGTCCCGCCCCTATTATTATTATTTGTATTATTGTTTGCGGCGCGGATAACAGCGCCGCGTATTTATTATTATTTATATTTAAAAACCTTGTGAGGATGCATGACTGATCAGCTACTGATTATTTAACTAGCTGACAGTCATGCATCCTTACCAAACGCGTGCAGACTGTGGTCGAGGGGTAATAAGATAATTAACAGCTAGTTAACCCCTCGGCCAGAGTATAAGAACCTGCAGCTGTCCGTTCTGCGTTGGTTGTGGAGTGTTGGAGTATAGAGAGGAGAGTACGGGAGAGCAGAGAGAAAGAGCGAGGAAAAAGAACAATTGCTATATTTAAAAAATATACTTGTTGCTGTTTATTTGTTTGGCCAACGCGCCTTTTTGTTTTCTTGTTTGTTTAAATCTTTTATTTTTGTTTTGTTTATTAATAAATACGCTGAGTGCCGTTGCACTCAGCTTCACCCGCCCATCCATTGTTTTGGTTTCTGTACTTCCTGGTCCGTGACGTCACCACTGAGAGCCATACTGTCACACTCCCACATGCCTTTTGGCAAAATCCAAACGGGATTTGATTGGGTTTTTTTCAGGAATGGCTTTCTTCTCGCCACTCTTCCATAAAGCCCAGCTTTGTGGAGCATCCGGGTTATAGTTGTCCCATGGATGGTTTCTCTCATCTCAGCTGTGGATCTCTCCAGCTCCTTCAGAGATACCATTGGCCTCTTGGTTGCTTCTCTGACTAATGCCCTCCTTACCTGGTCACTGAGTTTTGGTGGACAGCCTTTTCTAGGCAGAGTTGCAGTTGTGCCATATTCTTTCCATTTTTTAATAATGGATTTAACGGTGCTCCGGGGGATGTTCAAAGTTTGGGATATTTTTTTATAACCCAACCCTGATTGGTGCTTCTCCAGAACTTTATCCCGGACTTGTTTTGATAGCTCGTTGGTCTTCATGATGCTGTTTGTTTAGATATGCTCTCTAACAAACTCTGGGGCCTTCCAGAAACAGGTGTATTTAATCTGAGATCATGTGACACTTTAATTGCACACAGGTGGACTCCATTCAACTAATTATGTGACTTCTGAAGGCAATTGGTTGCACCAGAGCTTATTTAGGGGTGTCACAGCAAAGGGGGCGAATACTTATGCAATCAAGACTTTTCAGTTTTTTATTTGTAAATAATTTTGAAAAATATGTAGATTTTTTCCCCCACTTCGACATTATGGACGATTTTCTGTAGATCAGTGACAAAAAATTAAATCCATTTTAATTCCACGTTGTAACACTACAAAATGTGTAAAAGTCCAAGGGGGGTGAATACTTATGCAAGGCACTGTATATTATTATTGATTAGTTCTTTCTTTTGTTGATTTTATTTTTATTAGTATAGAGTTGAATTGTTTTGTTGTTTTTTTGGTTTTTTTCTACCTGCTTCTAAATACACTATGCACATGTCACACCACATATAAGAAATGCTTTGATACATATAGCAAGGGCCAGGAAGTCTGCCACCTGGCTGGGTTAAAATCAGTGAATTGTGAGAGACTGGTGAATGGTGGAGAAGCAGATGGCAAGGTGTCTGTAAATGGCAGGTGGCAGGTACTGTAGGACGAGATGGAGGAGAGCCATTATGAGCGTGTGAGTCTGATAGCGCAGTGAAGGGCATGTTTGCAGGATGACGAAGCACCACGGTTGGTTTTGATCTCTGCCTAACTTCTTGACATGCTGATACCAGGCACTTCACAAGCTTAACTTGTATCCCCAAATCCTTTTTTTTTTTTTTGTAAATTTTGTTTATTTGTGTAAATACTTTCCAGATGGTCGAGCGGTGTTGTGTCATTCATTGAGGTTAGCTTGTCATCAAAGCACGATGCCTGACCTTGGCTTGCTTAAATCCAACCCCTATAATGTTTTTATTTTGTTTGTTTTTTTTTCTACAGATCTTCATCTAAAATTTGGACCACTCAAGTATATGGAAATACTGATTATACTAAGAAAATATAATATTTTATATTAGATTGATGCATTTATAATAATAGTAATAAATGAGCTGTATTTTAATTTGACCAATGTATTTAATAGAAATGGAAAAATGCAAATGGTTCAAATCAACACCAAAAATAAACTGTTTATTACAAATACGTTTTCTGACTAATGACATACAGTAGCTGTGTTTTGGGGTTCAATTTAAGTTCTTCACACACATTACATTCTGTTTGTTATCTGTGGAGGGTATACGGACAACATGCCCCACATGTCGACCTGTTCCTATCCAGTTTTAAATTACTTTAGCATAACAGAGGCAGAAGTGTTAAAGGGACTAGGAGCTCTAAAAATAAACAAATCCCCTGGGCTGGATGAGATCCTCCCAATAGTACTCAAAGAAATGAAAGAAGTTATTTACAAACCGCTAACCAAGATCATGCAACAGTCTCTTGACACACGGGTTGTACCGACAGACTGGAGAATTGCAAACGTAATACCGATCCACAAAAAGGGAGACAAAACTGAACCGGGTAACTACAGACCAATAAGCCTGACTTCTAATTATATGTAAACTTATGGAAACTATAATAAGATCCAAAATGGAAAATTACCTATATGGTAACAGTATCCTGGGAGACAGTCAGCATGGTTTTAGGAAATGGAGATTAGATAAAGGGGCATTCAAAACAGAAAATAGGAGGCACTTTTTTTACACAGAGAATTGTGAGGGTCTAGAACCAACTCCCCAGTAATATTGTTGAAGCTGACACCCTGGGATCCTTCAAGAAGCTGCTTGTGATCAATAAGCTACTAACAACCAAATGAGCAAGATGGACCGAATGGCCTCCTCTCGTTTGTAAACTTTCTTATGTTCTTATGTTCTTATATGTCTCCCATAGGTCCATGTTCAATCTAGTGGTGGTACAAATCAATTGTAACTAAATACTCTTTACAAAATACACCACCTTCATTAAGCTGCTATTAGTTTTAGTTTCAATACTTTTACCTTACTCTGGTGTCTTTTAATTTCATGTCCCCCAATCCAGCAAATCAATTATTTGCAACGATTTCCACCCGGATTTAAGTTTTTGTTAAAAAAAAACAAAAATCAAAAAAAAAACACAGATGCATTCCTGGGATGCATTCCTATTTTAAAAAAATAAAAAAAAGACCTTTGACTATAATGCAAAGCTGTTTAAATATAGAATTTGTGCTAATTTGACATGCAAATGAATTGCATGATGCAGAAGGTGGAGAATGTTTTTTTGAAGCTCCAAGGTTTCTTTAAAAGACCTGCAAAAATCATAAATATAAGTTCCCCAAGCATTTTGAATCTCATGAAATAAAACAGAATCACTGTTTTGAGGTGGAATATGTTTGATGTTTTGGCTGTAGTTTTGAATGGTTTCACTTTCTTGATAAGAATGTTGGAAAGCTGCAGGGTTAGTAGACACTTTGCACTGTAGCTGTTTGACGGTTTACCTGTTTTCAAAATGAAACATCAACTATGGTTTCCACATTTTAATAGCCGGCACTTTATTATCTTTGGTGAGGTAATCCTTACAGCTGCCTTTTTGTTTGAACATTATCTTATGTCAATAATACTGTCATCAGTAAGGATTAAAAAAATAAGCTTTTTTTCCATTCCAGTGGTACTAACGTTGGTTGTTTACATATACTGTGCCACAGCCTTCCAAACTGTGCAGTATGATATTTTATAAAAAGTTTACCTTAAATGCAGCATAGTGTTTTATACTGACGTAGAATAGCAAAGTTTCATATCATCCTTCCAACCTGTAGATTAATTTTTCACACCAATGTATTTTTTAAAATAGATTGCAGCATGACATCACTTTTGTTGCCATATATAACCTTTTTGTTCACTTCTAGCCTCTCCATAGTATTGTTGATCCACAGACTAGCTGATGTACTGTGTTTTGTAAATCTAATTCAGAAGAGGACCTTGAAATGATTTCCACTGCATTATTTGTTGCTCTTGAATATTACAGTGGATTATGCTAACGGTTTGTGCTAGTTCTTGAGAGGAAATGGCCTTTGGATATGTATATGTGTTTAGTTGCTTTCGTTCTGATCCGGTGTTCATGCAGAGATGAGCGGCAGATCTTCCTGTTCGGTTCAGTGGATTTGTAGATTGAATAATCAAAATACCAGGCAGAACTAAGGCTCGGATTGACCGGGTGTCTATTTTCATGTCCAGATGGCTGGATTAAAAAGCTTGTGCATGTTGTAAGTTGTGTGTACTGTGTTATCATATTCACAGCTATAGCTGTTTTAGCAGTCTTTTTTAAAGTAAAATATGAACAGTCCGAATATGCCTCATAAATTAATAACAGCTGGTGGAAGCGGCCACAGGCAGGAATCTTGGTTATTTTTTTCATTAGAACTAATTCAGTATGCTCTTGCAAAGTGACACAGCTTGAAATTTGCAGCAACCCTGTCATCTGCACAGGGTGTACTCTACAGAGCATTTTTATACGGATGCTGCTGAACTATGCTGACCTATTGTTCTTCTCCCTGATGTTGCTGGCTGTGTCTGACGTTATCCCACATCCATCTGAAACCACAACATGAATTTGATGATATCCCTGTACATCATTATAGTCAACAATAAATTAGAGAAGACATTGCAGTACCTATATAATTTTTCTCTTACCGACCTCTCACGTAGATTTGAGTTTAGCCACCAGGTTACAGTGCAACATTTTACCGACATAATTCAAAATAGCAGATCTTTTAATATGGCTTAAATATTTAGCATTTGGTACTTTTCAAAAACAGAGCAGTGACCTTGGGTTCGTTGTATGTTGGAGCTGTGTTAATGTATTATTCTGAAAGGTATTTTTTTTTGCTTGTTTGATCAGTTTTAAAACTGTTGAATTCCTTTAAAAAATTTGCATGCCTCAAGTTAGGGCCCATTGTCTTTTAAGCCTGCCATCCCAGATTTTCCTGCTGGCAATAGGCTTGTAAATGTAAATACATTCTGAAATAAAATGTAAGAAAGTAATAATAATAATAATAATAATAATAATAATAATAATAATAATAATAATAATAATAATAATAATTCAGTTTGTCAACTTTACTTGGTTAGCAATGTGTAATTCACTATTTGGAGTTATTGATGACTGTTAATCCGAATGTAATACTTGGCAGAGAGCGCTGCTCACACAAAGGGAACACTTTGACACAGTGATCTGAGAGAATTCCAGGAACTATGCAAACCTGCTCATTTCTTTTGTAATTTTTTCATTAAAGTTCCAGTAATCCCAGATGTAAACAGACACCCTGTTCAGAATTCAAAGTGGTTTGCAGTTTGTTTCCTGTCATTAGCCAAAGAGAAGGTCTTGTACAGTACATTAAATGCAAGTTATTCTTTTTTTTTAATATGTAGGCTGACTTGAATTGAGTTCCTTACAAAATTTCCAGAAAAAGAAAAAATAATATTTGCATGCTGAGATAGTTACACTGCAGTTCTATAAAGTAGGGTCTATGTGATTGGCAGACTGGTTGCTAGACAACAGGCAGTTGACTGGATGACTAGCTTTGGTGATTAGCATAGTTTCCATGAGAGTCAGTGAAGTCTGCAGTAATGTACCTATGTGCTTCACTTTTACTCTGAAACATTTAACAGAAAATGTGGCTATACTGTATGAATGTTTGTAATTAATTTGCACCAAGGCTATTTAGCCTGGGAGTTTTCCCACTGCCACAATTCATCCCTGTTCTAAAGGGACCTTCAAACTGCTCAGCCAATCCAATCCAAACAAAATTATTTCCACTGGCCAGTATTTGTATGCAATTGCCTTGGATATAGCACGTTTAGTGTGTCAATTTGTAGGTAAACTTAAAATTGAGATATGAACGCAAAGCTCAGGACAATTTTTATAAAGCAAAGCTGCAATCAAAGCTACCTTACCTTTGCCATGGCACACACCACATACTGCCAGTGCCAAATACTGTCAGGACAATAGACAATATTACCAGAATTGTGTGATATTATGGATAAAAGGTGAGGTGTGTCACAGGACTAACAAGCAAAAAAAATGTTTTGTTGCCAACTGGACTCCTATTTGACAACAAGACATACATTCTTGACTGTTAGCTGGCTGAGTAAGGACCAAAATTATGCACAGAAATCCTTTTCCTACTCAAATAATTCATACTGTACACTGTTCTGCCATTCAATTAAAATGGGAGGGAGGGGTGTTTTTTATATAATTGTCGTGTAGTGTATGTTTCCTTCATACTGTATATAAATAAATATATATCTTTTAAGCTAAATTAAACTTGAATCCTTAGTTAGCAAATTTCCATGTAGTTATTCACATTACTAGTTCTTTGAATGGAGATGCAACAAAGACTATCATATTGTGATTACTGGTTCCGTAGCAAGGTTTATGGTGAGGTATAATGGAATTATACTGTCCTGTTTTTTTTTTTTTAATTTTGGAACATGAAGATGTTGAAGTAAACCTAAAAGCCTAAATTTTGGGGCAAAATTACAGACAATATACAAGCACCATTAGGCCACAATCAGGCCCTACGTAATAATTGATCGGATTATTAATTGTACAAAAAATGAAAGATATACAGCAGTCCTGATCCATTGGTTTACCACAACAGTCACTAGCCTAGTGCTTGTTGTGCAGTTTTGAAGATGTGTCAAATGCAGTTGAAAAGCAAATGCATGCTATGCCTAAATAAATTGAAACTTTAAAATACATGTTTCCAATTTGAGATTATGATTTTTTTTCTTCAATGATTCACAAAGTATGCTTCTACAAACCAGCATTTTTTTATACGGCACCATATTTGATTGTATATCAAGGACAGGTGCTGTAATTTTGCACCTGACTTGCCTTAAACAGGTTGAGTGTATAAAGTCCCCCAGAAAACCTTTGTGTCTATAATACTTTGAGGCAGCAGTGAGACAGTAGCACATGTTCTACCTTACTACTTAGTAGTTTCTGAAACCAATGATCCAAGGAACAGCTGAGCTGAAGAGAATAGTCTCCATGGACAGTTGTAGCTTATAGACATTGCCTGTAGCCTAGTAGTATCCAAGCTTAATTATTTTATTGACACTGTCTTCAGTATTTGGAAAAAGAAAGTTGAGTTCTGGTTTAAAAAAAAAAAGAGAGAGAGCAAGACACACAACTTGCTCACTTTGAGATAAAGTGCTGAACCCAAAAACAAGTATATCTCCTGTTAAGAGCTTTATAGCATTCAGCATCAACATTATCCTTCCTTTAAGTGGAGTTTATTCGCACTCACAATGTAACTGTAACAATGTATTTTACTCAAGATGTCATACTTATACCCTATTTATTGCCTTATCATGTGAATTATTGCCATCTATCAAGAAATCCATTAATATGAAGGGCGGCAGTACAGTACTTGACATTTTGAAGTGTTCCGTTGAGGGATTTCAGGATGTATTGGGTTTTAATATCCTTTCTATGTCCTTCTGAAAGCAATACAGTACAAGATGTCAAGGAGTGCTACTAACTTTTCTGTTACCCAAAATATTAAAGTGTTTATTTGATTTGAAGTAGCAATTGGCAATGCTAGTTGAAAATCCCTTGCCTTTACTTATCTTGGAAATTAGTAGTTTGCACCTTCACTTTTAAGACTTTCACAGGTGTTTGCTTCAGAATCAAATCTGCATATCATTAAAAATAGAGGAATCTTTTCATTGCTGGGCTCTGGGTAACGGACAGTATACTAAATATGGTGTTTCAGAGACTGGAGCCATAGTGTGTTAAAGGCTTTATTGCTTAGTAGGGCATTCCAAACTGCAGTATACCACAGCAAGACTGACTAGTATTGAATCCTAACTGATGCCTAAAGAATTTAAACAGTGTTTAATGTTTTATTAATAAAATCTCCATCCATGACTGGTGCTCTAGATCCCTTCAGACAGGCTGCTCTTATATTGTACTCCAAGAGATTTATTGTTTGGTTTTACTATGGACAATCTGTGAGTTCTATCTCCTTTTGAATGTCAGGCATGGCATGCAGTTTCTGGAGAAGAATGTAACAGCATTGACAGATTAAAAAAAAAAATCCGGCTTTAGTCACTTAAAGTGGAACCAGGACTGTGCTTTGAAAACGCAGTTGTTGGTAAAGGAAGGAGAAAGAGGACCATGACTCATAATACTAACCAGCCAGTCATTCATTTTACTTTCATTTGATTCTCATTTAATCAAGACTAGACCCAGGAAACCTCCAGCCCCACTTCACCCACGCTTGTGAATGCTCTTTTAACCTCTATTGGCAAATGCTTTCATCTCACAATTGAATTCTTACATTTTCTTTTTTTAAAAGTCAATAGAAAATGAGATTAAAGAATTCTGGTGACTCTTTTATCCTCTGCTGACTGACCTGTGAGCCGATTTCCTGGTAAACATGTTCAAATACAGACAATGCTTGAACTTTTGTTGTATCCAAAACTATAATTCTGCTAATAAATTACACCCATAATAGTTTTTTCCAGGTTACAGAATGTACAGTGTATGTATATGTATATCTACAAGTTAAACAATTTTGAGTACACACAGGCTGAAACCATTTCACTAATTTTGCGACCTTTCAAACAAATAATTTGCACCTGAGCTGATTTAGGGCTGCAGTAGCAAAGGGGTTGAATACTTATGCAACTGAGATTAATCTCTGTCAATCTTACTTATTTATATTCTATATGCATTTTTTTTTAACTTTATCAGTGTGGAGTAATTTGTGTAGATTGTACATGTAAAGTCTTAATTTGAAAGCGTTGTGGAGTACGCTCATGTGCCAATAAAATGTGAAAACTTTGCAGGGGTGTGAATACCTCTGCAAACCACTATATATATATATATATATATATATATATATATATATATATATATATATATATATATATATATATATACATACACAGACACACCAAATAATTGCCGGGTCTCAAATAATCGCCTGTCTCCAATACACGCAGAGTCTGCTGGCAAATCAGTGCATATAAAACAGACTGTAATAATACTTTCACTTTATACTTGAGGGTGTACAATACAATGTCATTTTAAACTGTTACTTATTCCCACTGACACACAGCCTTTTAACAAAGTTGCTGGAGTGTTTAAATTGAGTTACGATGTTGCTACAAGGTTGTGTGTTAGCGGCTTCTCAATGACCGCATGGAGCATGTGAAGCGAGTGATCTAATATAAACACGGGCCTCAAATAATCGCCGGTCTCCAATACGAGCCGGGTCTGCTGGCAAATATAATAAACAAATGCCTGAGGTGTTTAAGTTTTACGGTATTATGTATATTTATGATTTATCCCCTGGAAGATTACATATTTTGTATCTGCTGCTTTCAAAAATGATTCTTTGATTCTTTATATGATATTTTCAAATAAAGATTCATACTAGGCAAACACTGCTTGCCCCCACCCAAAAAAAAATATATATCTATATCTATATATATATATATATATTTATATATATAATGTACAGACATTGCAACTTGTCTGCACCTTATACAACCATCCCGATTAATGCCACAGCACAATGCAGAACACTGTAGGAACCTGCAAATGATAAACTCTTCCATCTGCAGCCTCACTGTACTGCATACGAATTTGCAACAGGGTTGGTGGTGGTGGATTGCAAGGTTTTCAAGCAAGAATTCCTTTAAATAGTGTTATACATGTATATAATCTGTTTTAATGCAGTTAAATAAACAAGTGAGATTCAAATTACCTGTGTGTTTTTCAGGACGGTTCCATTTTTTTTTCCAGCAGCAGTGTGGAGTAGTGGTTAGGGCTCTGGACTCTGGACCAGAGGGTTGTGGGTTCAATCCCCGGTGGGGGACACTGCTGCTGTACCCTTGAGCAAGGTACTTTACCTAGATTGCTCCAGTAAAAACCCAAATGTATAAATGGGTAATTGTATGTAAAAATAATGTGATATCTGGATAAGGGCGTCTGCTAAGAAATAAAAAAAATAAAATAATATGTTCTGTGAAAAATCTAATAATTTGATGGATCTCCCATTTACCATTTCACAGCTGTTTTGTAATAAAGTTTATTTGCGAGATATTTACAAAAAATCTCCACAGAGTGCACAGTATATAAATTATGAAAGAGCAATGTAAAGAATACTTTCCTTCACTCAGCACATTTCAATTGAATTTCAACAATGAGTTGGTAACGTGTAATTTTATTTAGTGAGACATATGTTTAACAGAAGTGTTCTTTTTTTTAGTTTATTTATTTATTTTTTTTGGTCACATCATGAGTGTTAATAATGCTGCTGAAATCATGTTATCATTATGAAGTGTTAAAGCTTCGGATTGTGAGAGATGCTAGTTATTTCTGGATCTCACACTCACACCACTCTTTCTCTTGCTACTTTAAACACAAAAGACTAAAATCTGCTGCATCTACTTGCAGTAGAAAGTGTTATATTTGATGGTTCTCACTGATTCAAGATGTGTGCTTCACAGATTAAAAAAAGAAACGTTAATTACCCATGCAGTATATTTTCAATAGAGATGGCATTTTGCCTGTGATTTTCTTAAAGAGGAAAGAAATAGGCCCTGTTATAATTAAACACAAAAAGCATGTTTTTTTTCCCCTTTTAATAACTGCTTCAATACACAATTTACAAACCAAGTACACTTAAGACCTTGGTTGCATAGCATTATCTGATAATAATAATTAAAAAAAACAAAAAAACAATGGTTTGAACAATTTCTTGTTTGATTGTTGTTCCTTATGAGTTTTGAAGGGATAAATCATGTGTGTCAACTGGCAGTAATAAACACAGTGCATCCATTCACTGCATGTTGATGTAAAATCAAATATCAATTTAGTGACAGCAACATGAAAAGGCACCAGTACCAGCACCTCTACCGTCTCTTATACAAGCATTCATTGATTTTTAGTGGGCCTGATAATGATATTTGTAGAGGAATGTGTTTGGTTAATCAATCAAAATAATAAGAGCCAGGAAACCCTGGCTTTAAATCCAGGTATGGCCTCCGAGTCAGTATTGAGCTTCACCAAACTGTACTGGTACGTCACAGGCTTGCAGCTATTGTAGTGGATTCCTTGACTACAATACTCTCTCAATCGCACAATCGTGATGTACCAATTGGTTTGTACTACTGAATCACAGAGAAATGATTCAGGGATCTATGGTTGCAAATGTGATGACAACAATTTTTATTTTTTTTTCAGGGTTAGGTTAAAAGCATGTGTCAATATTTATGAATGTGACATAACGTTGGTGTGTATATATACCGAGCATCAAAAGAAACTTATCATTATTATACAACATTTATTTTTAAAAAAAATAAGGTATATAAATGATGGACATTGATGAAATGTTTTTGGTTTCTTTTTAATCACTCGATCATTCATTCTCGACCATGACACGCTTGAGTGACCTAATTAGTTGATTGGACACTGGATATTCAGCTGTTTGATTGCAAGCTTGAATAAAAGCAATAAAGAAAATCACAGAAAAAAAAAAAACAGTATGCCACGTCTGTCACGAGGGTAGCGCCTTCGTGCAATCGGCATGTTGGAGGCTGGACTAGACCAGCGTACTGTGGCTCGTTGTCTTTGGTGCTCATAGCCAGCAATTTAAAACCTGGCGAGATGGTATAACCAGTCACACTCTGTCAATGACAGGCCACGAACTTGCCCTTTTATAAAACAAAGTGTATAACGATGTCAAGTGAAAAGCTACTGTGTTTATCTGCAAAAAGGCGGCCAGCATTTTGATACTGGGAAATGCCTGATCATTAATGATTACCTTTAGGGCCTTGAAGTCCCTGGGAAGTTACTTCTTGGACAGCAGTGTGAAGTAGTGGTTAGGGCTCTCGACTCTTGATCGGAGGGTCGTGGGTTCAATCCCAGGTGGGGGACACTGCTGCTGTACCCTTGAGCAAGGTACTTTAACTAGATTGCTCCAGTAAAAACCCAACTGTATAAATGGTTAATTGTATGTAAAAAATAATGTGATATCTTGTAAGAATTGTAAGTTGCCCTGGATAAGGGTGTCTGCTAAGAAATAAATAATAATAATAAAAACAAACAGAAGACTATCAGTATGTTCTTGCAGGTAAGCATAAGACAGACAATTATGCTTGATACAGAACCAAATTAATTCCACCATTAAAGAGATACAGTATGTTGTAAATTGTGCCAAACAGAAACATTCACTGTAGTGCTGTATATTTTCATTTAAGGTTACATTTTTTGATTTATTGATGTGCACACATACTGGCTTTTAAATTCTGTACCTTTTTATATGTGTTATATATTAATAGGTCACCTTGTGGGAGGTGGTGAAATTTAAGTTTGAATATGATGTACGCTGCAGTGTAGGGAGCATGGAATCCTCTTCGGCATTCAACTGTAGATTCAAGGGTGAAATAATGCAATGTTACTGTATTTATACACCATTCCATGAATAGTTACAAGTATCACTTAAGTGCAGATCACTTTTCAAACCGCACCTGATGGCTAATACTGTATACTTGTATGCCACAAATACAAATCATGATTTTAGTGCTTGAAAACCTTCAATACACTGTTACCAACCCTATTACGAATCTGTATGCAGTACAGTGGGGCTGCAGGAAGAAAGTTAATAATTTGCAGGTTTCTACAGTGTTCTGCATTGAAATGTGGAGACTGTACTAATGAGAGAAACTGTAAACTTTCATCAGAATGTTTGGATTAGAAGTCTAGAAATCTATGCAAATGTAATTATATTCAGCACAAGGGTTTATAGAGCTGCTTTAGATATTCACTAAAAAGAACAATTCTCGCAAAGATAATATGGCATGCAAAATACAAAAGTATTTTATATGCGATATAAAGGGGGAAAAATAGGTTACCACATTGCAACGCCCTGCTTCTTTATATAAGAGCAGAGCAGAAACAGTGTACTGTACAGACTTGGGCCCAGATATTCAAAAGGTTTGCACCCTGCTCGGAGGGTTATGCGTGTCGCAAATGGCCATTACGCGCAAATGCACAAAATGTGTCATATTCGAAACTTCCTTTTGCGTGCCATTTGCGCTGTGCACAAATATAATGTATGCATAGCACAATTTGGCGGGAGTGGCTGACAATTTGCGAGATCCTGCCATGTTCGAAATTATGCGCCAAGCACAAAACCAGTTTTGCGAGGCACAAAATAATGGTTTTAAAAAGCAAGCCTTAACTCTGCGTACATCACTCCAGCACTCACTCATCCAGTCACTGAAGTGAAATGCAGGCGTTTTCCGAGGTACTACAGCAATGGAAAACACCCAGCGATCATACAAGGTTCCGTCCACATCTACATAATGATTATATTCAAAAGAACGATTGTGATAGCAGCATCACTAGTTTTAATACATGTTTAAAAAATAAACAGGGAAGCTGCAATCATGATCGTTCTTTCTGACCGAAAGAAAACAAATCACTTTCCCAAGCACGCTTTCTTGGTGCGGAAAGAATAACTCCCAAAACAGCATGAAGAGTACAGCACGGTATCATAGTACATACCATCGGTGTGTAACATAGACCGAGCCGGCAGATACTAAACAACTACCTGTATAATGCAGGAAAGCTTTACTTTAATAGACGCATACCACAGTATATGAACCCTCGGTCAAGCAACAGTTTTCACCTCCTTACCTTGCATTCACATAGATTTCAATATCAAAGACACTGCTTATACAGTAGTAGGCTAGGCTACTGATTACTGTATTGGTAAATTGTGTCTGTGTTTTGTAATGTACGAAAGGTGCTCCTTTCTTATTCCACTGCCCGTTCAGCCCGTTTTATTTAAGTTGAATTAATTGCCCCCCAGGTTTGTCAAGTTTTTTTTATAGCATATTTACCATATAACGGGAAATTTTGGCGGGAATTTATTTTGGCTTTAGTGGTGGTTTTGATTGGCTCGCCAATAATTCTTCCACCAATCAGACTGTGGCATACAGTGAGTGATCCCGGCCTCTGACAGAATGGTATGCAGCACAGGTTAAAGACAAGCTGGGCAAGGGAAAGAATGTGTCGAATGTCAAAGTGAATATGAGAATGGCAGTGTGATGAAGCCAGTTTGCTTGAAAAAATGAAAAGCAGACCGGACATTTACATCAATGGATTTAGAAAATCTGGAATTTGTGATGCAATCAGGAACTCCGAGGCTGTGTAAACAGCGCCTGCTACTGTGGTACCTGTACGACTGTTCTTTTTTATGTTAAGCAGTTTTGTGTTATTGTTTTTTTACAAGGGGTTAATTAAGTACTGTAACAGCCAAAATAGTTTATTTCAGACGTGTTAGAAAGTCTGTGACAAAAGCAGATTTGTAGATACTGTAGATCCTACTATTAAGACACCCACCGTGCAGGTATCGCAACGTCTCTAAACAATATGTTAAAATAAATTAGTTCTGCACCGTATAAAAATGAGTTGATTTTGCCAGTGCTTGCTAGTCTATTAACTAGTTTTAATTGTAAAGCATTTTTGTTTTGGCTTTATTGTTAAAGTTTTCACACGTGGCAATACTGTCCTACAATTACTAAATGATATTGTGATCATTCCACTGTGTTATGTTAGTGAACCAGAGCTACGTTTTAAAACTGAGAGTTAGCAAATGCCTATCGTTAAAGTGTACTGCAGCTACTAATCCTTTCCAAGTACTGGTATCTTAAAATTAAGGACTATATAACGATAATGTTGTACCTCATTTTTAGAAGGCCGCCTTTGTTCTTATCCAAGTTGCTGCAGTGACATTGTAGATGCTGTAACGAGTTACTGTAAATGAGATACTGTTTTAGAAGACAGGTTTCATTAAGTAAACATGTATTTGAATGTTTTTAAATTAAAAGTAGAAATACAAAATGGTGGCATTTTTCTTTGTGAACGTGCTAACAGTGAAAAACGCCAATTCAAAAACCGTCAAAATCTACCAAGGTAGCAAATCCGCCGAATTTAATACCAGCCAAAATTTCCAGATATACGGTATATAGGCTATAAAAAAACAGGTGATTCCATTTGGATTATTAATATTGTTCTTCTTGTTGTTGTTGTTAATGTATGTGTGTATCCAGGGCGACTTACAGTTCTTACAAAAAAAGACAAAAATCAGATCAGTCCAGACACTGAGCAATAGCGGTTTGATAAGCGGGATCACGGCTAATACTGAGAAAGAAAGAAAAAACGGATGGTACTGCAACAGAAAACAAGAAAGTCAAAAAATGTAAATGAATTAGAATAGGTAACATGTACTCATATTTGTGTGACACCTGTCAAAATTATGGAGACAGAAGTAGAGAAATCATAAATTCATTTCTCAGCAAACAGCACAGATACATCTGTTTGAATTCCATAGAATCTGTGATGGCCCTTTAAATATTTAGCTTATTAGCCATGCTAATGCCTGTGATAATGATAAACATTAGATACAAATGTGTGCAAATTTCATATGCTTAAGCACAAAAATATTTGAATTGCTCCGAAGGTCAAATTTGAATGAAAGTTTTGCGATAAGCATGACAGGTTTGTAATGCGCAGAATGTTTCCATTAAATGCGTTTAGCCAAGTGCCCTATCCTCAGTAACATTGGCAAAGGACCACAGTGCCCAAGGGCTCAATCAGTAAAATATCCCTGTAGTTGCATTCTCCAGAGGCTCCCTTTCCTTTTCATGCCACTCACCTGGTAATTCCACACTCAGGTATAAGGACACAGCTGACTTTTTTAAAGTATTGTTATTTATTTCTCATTGATATCAGAAGCATACTTTGACACCCACGATCTGCAATCCATGCTATTGACTATGTCATACAGGTGTGGTAGGAGCAGGGTGCGTGGTGAGTGGGGAGCAGTTGGAAGGGGCTTTCAGCAGGAGTATGAGTAAGGGATAGACATGTGCAGACTGCATCTACAGGCAGCGTTCTTTGCTGGCTCCATGCTGAGATTCCCATCTTTGGGGCTTCCGAATAGAATAGTGTTTTCAGCATTGTGGGTTTGTTTTACAGTTCACACTTCCGTAAATATGTTTATGAGCAAAAAAATGCTATTTTCCAACTTCAAGCAACTGTTTTGTGCCGTGTTGGAAAATATCAAGTTTTGTGCAACAGCACTCATTTTTGCGAGGCACACATTTTGTGAGGGGATTGCACACGCTTCAAATATCTGGGCCTTGATGTTTTTAAAATGAGTTGATATTGACAGGTAATAAAGATGAGGTTCAGATGTGGCATTTAATGTAACGTTTTAGTGACCAGTGTAATTTTTCATAGGTGCTGTCCATGGCAAAAAAAAAAAAAAAAATTGTACACAGATCTGATCAAAGCAGCTTTTGTTTCAATGTGCTTTGTAGAGTATGAATGGCAACTATTGAGATATCCTCAGGCAACAGGAGTATGGATTTCCAGCATTATTTGCATTTTGTAGAATTTGGTTAATTTATCATGCTGGCTTTAAACCAGATGCATGCTTGAAACTATTTTCTAGAGATAAAACCTGAGGGAGATGCATAAGAAGTAAGGAAGGCTTTCAAAAACAACCACCACACATATTTATATATATGGGGGGGGGTAAAGTATATCTGGGTTATACAGTACTATTCTATATTGGAAACCGTGGTATTTTTGAAATAGTATTAATACAAGAACTGTGTGTTACACAAGATGTGCTTATTATACATAGTGCATAGTATATTATATTAAGTTTGAGTATGGTAACCTGTGGTACTATTTAGTCCTTTAATAATAATATAGGTGTTTTTTTTTTAAACTATAGTCCTTTTGTTTTATCTGTTGCAAATACAATGCAAAACCAAAAACATGTCTGCAGCAACAGTGACCTTCTGCTATTTCTTTGTTTGAGTCCCACAAGTGTAGGTGAAAAATCTAAATAGCTACTTGAGAAGATTTTTACTCTGAAAGTTTTGAATTACAGTAGCAGAGTAAAATGTTGCCACAATTATTTATCACATTTGGATTGCTGCCATGGTTACTGTTGTGACATTTCAGATCTGGGATCTCCCAACAAGTTATTTCAGTTGGAAATTCTTCTATGCATATCTGTCCATGTAAAACTGGCACCTCCCACACAAAACACAACAGAGAGCATGTCAGAGTTACAGGTGGAAATAGAACAGATAGAAGAAATTACAGAGAAGCCTTTTCTGTGGCGATTGTACTAATTTATGCCAAAAACTACCAAAATTCACTCAGTGTAACTGCCATCATATCCAATTTTGTGAGTATGCTCAAATCAATGAAGGCACTCATTGTAAGATCATATTTCATATTTGTAAAACTAGGGTTGGTAAAGTACCTGCATGTTTAAAAATGTAGACTAATATATTTGGTATTTTTGCAACAAATTAAAAAAAGCCAATACAATTCTACAACATTAACGTGTTTACATAATTTGTGTACTCTCTATGGAAATACAGTATATTGAAATATTATCAAATATGAACACCTTACACAATGGTTAAAAGCTTGAGAAAAAAAATGTTAAACATTTAACACTTGCAAAACCTTTCTAAATATTTAAACTCTAAACTATTAACATCTCTACATTTAGTTAAAACAACATTCATAGGTGATTTAGCACTTTTACACCCTGTCCATCCATTGACAATTGGAGGCCCATTTAAGAGTTAGTCTAAGGAATAAGAATGCTGCTGGAGTATTGAATAACAGAAGGGCTCAGGTGGCAAGTGAAGATGGATGTCAGAATGAAAAGCCAAGGTCTTTAGCCTTAGGGTCATATTTCTCAACTGCATATCACATCAGAGCAAACCATCTGACACCAATATTAATCGCTAAAGGAAAAGATTTTGAAATACAGTTCTGTAAAATAATACAAAAGCGATTTGTATTTTGAATACATTTGAACATAGTCGCATCTTAAGATTTTCCTTGTAAAATCCCTTGTAAAATCATATTTACACTTATATCATTTGGTAATCTGGATTTTTTTTAATAAATGCACTCAGGCATTATTACCTGTATAACTCTATAGTTGGGAGCCATAGTTACGAGTTGTGCTTTTTTTTTGCTGCCTTACTGTAAATACATTAATACCTACAATGTTTAAAATAATGTAATTGTCATTTAGATTTACAGGCATATTTCGCTTCAAGATATTAACCCAGAAAAACACATCTCTTTGATGTACATCTATTCCTAGAATGGGGTGAACACACTTTTTACATATTTCTTTCTGGATTCTTGTGGCAAAGTGGTTAACAGTGTACAGGTGCAGAAGTGATGTTGTGCTTATTCAGGAGACAAGACAGTGATAATCCAATTAGAAAGGCATTTAATATTGTAATCCAGGTCTGGTGACCTCAGACAATAATCCCAGGCAATACACAGCAATGTGTATTGCACTGTTCAAAATCAAGGTTTGCAGTCCTAAATAATAAACACAGTCCAGTTACACACACAATATACAAACACGGTCACCAGTCCTGGATGAGTGCTGTAGTGCTCGTGGTGCAAATACAATTATTATCGTGACACAGGTGTAGTGATGTCCGGGTTCGTGCTGACCTCTGGCGACAGCTCTGCAACGTGTTAGCCATTACTAATAACAATAAGTAACCATTAGAGACGAGACAAAACAAACGAGACACTCATGTACCATATTTTTAACACATATCCTTCCGGGTCGTTTCCTTAACCATAAACGAAGGAACAGATCACGTCGCTCCGTCCCCTATTATACCGCCACGCATGACCCCTTGATAAACGATTGCAGCCACTCCTCCAATCTGTGGCTGCCACATCGTTTCCCTTCCGGGTTGATGAGTTAGTGCACCAGAGTTCCGCCCCCTTTCTAGATGACCAACTTTCTTTTAACCCTGGGAATGAATTGTCAGGCCATCCGGTCCAGGGTACTCTGTTCCCTGTACTTAGCACCCTCAAAGGTCGGGAGGGAGATTTGCCACCAAGAATCATTCTATTTCTGTCACAATTCTGTATTTACATTGCCCCGGATCTGTATAACAGTTACAGTAAGCGTCCTGTACAAAATAATTTTGAAAATAATATAGAGTTTGCTAGTATTATCCATGGTGCCTTACTAATTCATCTATGAATTTAGGACAAGTATAGATTTTACATCATGGTCTGATTAGCCTCTTCTCGTGCCATTATTGTAAGGGCACCCACATTCCATCCTTGGTGTTTTGTCGACTAGCCCACAACGCCTTAAGAGGGCTTGACAGTGATTCTGGCATCCCAGCATCACCCCCCTCCGTCTCCCACTCAGCTAAGCCCAGCTTACTTACCTTTCTTTACATGAACATTTCTTTCTTTCTACTATGCTTGAAGTCCCCACCCAGAATCTTTTCATTTCAACCAGAGCCAGTTGCTGCTCCTCTCTGCTGCTTCAGATAAGTTCTTAACTATGCATCGCAACTCTTGACACTGAATCTGATGTCTCTGAGAAACCAGGTTGTGGAGTGTGCCACAAATCCTCGACAACCCACCTCCACTGGGTAAACCTGGACTGTCCACCCTTGCTGTTCCGCTTCAGCAGCTAATTGAGCGTACCAAAGTTTCTTCCTTTCATACACCTCAACCACAGCATCCTCCCATTGCACTGTTAACTCTACCAGGTGAACAAGGCGTGCGATCCAGACCACAAGACAATATCAGGTTGAAGGTTAGTGGTGGCAATCTCAGGTGGGAAAATAAGCCATTGTCCAACATCTGTCAGCATTTTCCAGTCTCGAGTTTTGGTTGTAATACATTTTCTTGGTGGTTGCTCCCCTGGACGGAGGAATGTTGTTCTTTGTGTGTCATATATTGCTGGCATTGGTGGCAACATGTTGGTCATGCGGCGCTTGTTTTCCAATGCTAAGGCCAAACATCGCAGCACCTGGTCATGACGCCAAGTAAACTGTCTTTGGCTAAGTTACATCCTGTCAAAATGTGTGTTAATGTAGCTGGCAATGAAGCCAAAGGACACCACGGATCCTTTGCTACCCATAGATTAAGGTTCTGTGGTGATGGGAGAACATCATATGTACCCCTGATGCTGATCCTGACCCTGTTCTGTTGGATCTTGTCCTTGAATCTCGCCAGCCGATCTTCCATTGTTCCACACTCTCCAATCTCGTCCATTCTCCTTGGCCTGGGAAACTGCCTTTATGCACCTCATCCGCTCCTCCTGCTTTTGCACCACGTTGACTACCAGCTTCCTCTGTTGAGCTGGGGCTGCTTTGTGCCATGTAGGAGGAGCTGAAATGAGACCAACGCCTCCTCTTCCATGCTGTACTTGCCCCATGTTATCACTGATAAGAAGGGCAGCCTTTGCATCTTCCACAGCTTCCTTTGCTGCCCACTTACTTCCAGTTTTCAACACACTGCTGCCTCCCTCACACATTCGTTGTTTGACTCTACCAATGAAATTTCCAGTCGAACCTTGGCTCACTTAAACTTCTCGTCTAGAGCTGAGACTGGCAGTCACAGTATCTCTTTACCATACAGTCCCACTCTGCTGAGGCAGCGTGGAACTCCTAACCATTTCCTGACGTATGAACTGATTAACCCTTTGTGGTCCATTTATTCGGCACGTCTTAGGCACGTCAGGTCCAATTTATTTTCACACGCACAGTTTATTTTATACACGCTGTTTAAAAGTATTTTTTTCACAGTAAAACAGGTTTAAAAGGCACTGCATATCAACAGGATACTCAGTACTGCATCTCCAGCCACGCCCCACCCCTTGTTCGCTGTATTTTTCACATACCTCTTCATAGTCGTGCATACTGATAAATCATCTCCTGATCACTCGTTTTATCACCAAACTCCTCAATAATGCGATCCAAGTCATTATTTATTTACTATAACATCTCAAAAATCTCTGCTAATATCAGTGATATTCTTTGAGCACTGGATGCAGAAGCAGCTATCTTGTTTGTTTATGGCCGTGTTATTTCTGTGGTGCCGGGGCTATGTGTATTGCTCAGATCTGCCCCTTTTTTTTCGGCGCCAATCAGTCTGACTCGGCCATTGAATGGTTTTCTCAGCTTTTTCTTGAGAAAAAACGACTAGAGACCTGTGTTTTACGTCTTTTTGATGATGTCAGACATTACTAAAATGACGGTGGAGAATGAGCCCTCATTGTATTACATGTATATGAGACTTTTTCTTTAGTGCGCCTCGGAATATTGTTCCATCTTTTCTTAATCTTCTTCACCGTTCTTATAATAATACCAACACTCTAGAAGTCAAGGCTCTCCTTAGAACCTTGCTTTGCCACTGTGGGAAGACCTTTTTAGGTGCTTCTAAGAACTTTTTTTTTACATGGATTCTATATTCTCTATCTGCAGACTTTTTATCATGTAAGCGATGAAACATGTATTGAAAACTGGAGTTTGCAAAACAATATGGTATTATAAACCGCAATTTACAAACTGACTTGATCAGAAGGGTTAAAAAATTAGCTCTTTGCAAAATGTTATTAAATGTGTCATTGTCCTTGAAAACGATGTCTCCTTCTTGCTGCAGAAAAGTCTCCAACATCACCTTGCCTTGTATATAGCCTACTGTCTGACTGGCAAATTAACGCCTGCTTTTCAGAGTTCTTAAAATAATAAAGCAAATACGACGCTCGCAATTAATGGCAGCGTTAATAAATTAGATGGCATATTTAATAGACCTCATTTGCAAAATCCCTTCCCAATTTTAGCGGTTTCGTTCAGAAACGCCCCAGAATTACATATGCATATACAGAATTACATATGCATCAAGGGCTAAAGCGCACAGAGACATTGCCCCCGCAAATCACGTAAAAATTGCGTGTTTATGCCATTGCGTGTGTTTTATAAATCCCATCCAAGAATTCAGAACCCTCAGCTCCCACTTTACAGTCATAAAACATGTGCAATCCTTTTATAAATCTGGGCCTTTGTGTTTTAGGTACTCTCTGTGTGCAACCATGTTTCACATCTTTAATTAGTCCATTATTTTTATAGTGCTAGCCGCATAAAGCCATGCACATAAAGTATTGCATAGACTCAACGGCTGCTATTGATTCTTATTGAGATTATTCAAAATGAACCCATAAGGATTGACCCATCTTTTCCTTTGTCGGGTAAGGGAAAGTTCATGTTGGTGTAACTGGGTTTATAAGTGTATATGTTTGTTGTATGCTGCTTGTTTGTATTATGTCATCATGCAATCATTTCCAGTAGTAAGCAATACAGCTTGTATAAATCAAAGTTGATATCTGTTTTGGAATTTGCTGTAGATGTCTGATGTCATTATGGAATGTTGAGTTGAAACTCGGGGCTATAAAATCAGAAGCACCTCTTGCATGAAATGCAGAACTCAGCTGGGGCAGAGAATGATGCGGCTCTTGTTTGCCCTGAGTGCACATACTGTTTGTTTCTCCTGTGCTGCTGTGTCTAAAATCTTCTATCAAATTTGGGGGGAAAAAACTGTAAATTAGGATCTCCCCAATTGCCTGCAGTAGTGCAATAATTTATTTTCCTGGGATGCATTTTCAAGCACTTCCTGGAACCATGACTTGAGCTTTTTCATTTTCAAATACTCGGGGCAAGTTCCATGGCCACCATCTTTGCATCATTCCTTTGTACTTTACAAGTAACTAACAGTACAGCAGTTCTGAGCTGACCATTAAAACCTAGATACAAAGTGCGGGCAGAGGAGGTATTTGACTTGGAATTTTAAACCAATTAAATATCCGTCTACTATTCATACTGTATATATTTATAATCCATTTGAAACATTTTTTTTTAATATATAGCCACTTTACTGTAGGCATTGATTGATTGCTAAACATTTTTTTCTGTTAAACTTTAATTTTCTTTTAAAATGTTTTTTCAATATTAATTTGCAGTTGAAAAGGTAATACATTTGAAAGCTTTTTCTCCAGATAAGGATTTGGATAAATTATTCATCCTTTCCTTGTCATTCAGCTTATTGCCTGTTTTAGAGCCTAGTGTTACAAAGAGATGAGACATTGCCATAGAGACCCCTATTTATAGAAAGCCTGAAAGAATCATGATTGTATTATGTATTCATACAACAAGCATACTCATATGAAGTTTATAATGTTTTTACCATACAGGGGAGGGAAGCCATTGTGTTTGTTAACCTCTGTGTTTCATTTGTTTAAAGAAAAGAACCAGTCACTAGTCATATTTTCTCTTTTATATATATATATATATATATATATATATATATATATATATATATATATATATATATATATATATATATATATATATATACTATGCAAAAGTTTTAGGCAGGTGTGAAAAAATGCTGTAAAGTAAGAATGCTTTCAAAAATAGACATGTTAATAGTTTATATTTATCAATTAACAAAATGCAAAGTGAGTGAACAGAAGAAAAATCTACATCAAATCAATATTTGGTGTGACCACCCTTGCCTTCAAAACAGCATCAATTCTTCTAGGTACACTTGCGCAGTTTTGAAGGAACTCGGCAGGTAGGTTGGCCCAAACATCTTGGGGAACTAACCACAGTTCTTCTGTGGATTTAGGCAGCCTCAGTTGCTTTCTCTCTTCATGTAATCCCAGACAGACTCGATGATGTTGAGATCAGGGCTCTGTGGGGCCATACCATCACTTCCAGGACTCCTTGTTCTTCTTTACGCTGAAGATAGTTCTTAATGACTTTCGCTGTATGTTTGGGGTCGTTGTCATGCTGCAGAATAAATTTGGGGCCAATCAGATGCCTCCCTGATGGTATTGCATGATGGATAAGTATCTGCCTATACTTCTCAGCATTGAGGAGACCATTAATTCTGACCAAATCCCCAACTCCATTTGCAGAAATGCAGCCCCAAACTTGCAAGGAACCTCTACCATGCTTCACTGTTGCCTGCAGACACTCATTCGTGTACCGCTCTCCAGCCCTTCGTGAACAAACTGCCTTCTGCTACAGCCAAATATTTCAAATTTTGACTCATCAGTCCAGAGCACCTGCTGCCATTTTCTGCACCCCAGTTCCTGTGTTTTCGTGCATAGTTGAGTCGCTTGGCCTTGTTTCCCACGTCGGAGGTATGGCTTTTTGGCGCAAGTCTTCCATGAAGGCCACTTCTGACCAGACTTCTCCGGACAGTAGATGGGTGTACCAGGGTCCCACTGTTTTCTGCCAATTCTGAGCTGATGGCACTGCTGGACATCTTCCGATTGCGAAGGGAAGTAAGCATGATGTGTCTTTCATCTGCTGCAGTAAGTTTCCTTGGCCGACCACTGCGTCTCACGGTCCTCAACGTTGCCCGTTTCTTTGTGCTTCTTCAAAGAGCTTGGACAGCGCATCTGGAAACCCCTGTCTGCCTTGAAATTTCTGCCTGGGAGAGACCTTGCTGATGCAGTATAACTACCTTGTGTCTTGTTGCTGTGCTCAGTCTTGCCATGGTGTATGACTTTTGACAGTAAACTGTCTTCAGCAACCTCACCTTGTTAGCTGAGTTTGGCTGTTCCTCACCCAGTTTTATTCCTCCTACACAGCTGTTTCTGTTTCAGTTAATGATTGTGTTTCAACCTACATATTGAATTGATGATCATTAGCACCTGTTTGGTATAATTGTTTAATCATACACCTGACTATATGCCTACAAAATCCCTGACTTTGTACAAGTGTACCTAGAAGAATTGATGCTGTTTTGAAGGCAAAGGGTGGTCACACCAAATATGGATTTGATTTAGATTTTTGTTCTGTTCACTCACTTTGCATTTAGTTAATTGATAAATATAATCTATTAACATGTCTATTTTTAAAAGCATTCTTACTTTCCAGCATTTTTTCACACCTGCCTAAAACTTTTGCACAGTACTGTATATATATATACAGTCCTCACTTGTAAATACACAATATTCAGACTCACATATGGGCATTTAGTCCAGTACTAACCCTTTTTCTTCTGCTCAAACATGTGAATCCTTTAACTACAGTAGCATCGACTAAGCCCAGTTGATTAACCATATAGAGCTTTTTTTGAAAATGTATGCAGACTCAGCAATGGAAACTGAAGCCAATGCTAACACCATTTTCTTTTTTTCTAAACCTCTGCTGATTGTTGATTTACTTTTGACCATACATGTTAACCTTTTAACTTAGCATTAACTGAGCCCTTTTTAAAAGCACTAAAATGCACTGAACCCGAATGGATACGGTACCAGTAAAGGGTTAAACTACGTTTCTATAAAGCTATACATTGCGATAAAATCAAAGCAAAAATATAAGTTACTTTATGAATTAGTATCAAGTATCTAAGTTTACTTTAAACAATTAGGAAATAGCAAAACATTTAGTACTGTACATAGAATTTTGGAACACAACTTGTTTGTTCTCAACAGTCTGTCAGGAGTGGTACTTTGGACATGGAAATGAGCGCCAGTATATACACAGTCAAGTGTCCTTGATTCTAAAGCAAGAACCATAACTTTAAGTTGCATTTAAAGCATGACACTTTGTAAATTCCCAATCACTGTGGCAAGCCAGAAGCTATTAATTAGTGTCAAATATGGTAGATCATTTTTGTATTGTAACCTTGCTGCAAAGAGTAATTGAATAGTTAAGTTTAGTCTAATACTATATGTGTGTTAGGCCAGTGATCCATTCCAATGTACCTTTTGTCCAGCTATTCTGTTTTATAATGTGCATGTCTTTCTGAGAGAGACATTATGTCCATTTGTCCTGAATATAGAATAGAAACTTAGATTTTAATGATCTCCCTGCACCCAAGAACTGTTCCATTTTGATAGGTTACATATTAATTTAGTTTTAATATGAAGTGATATTTTTATATTAATAATCTTAACAATATTAGTTTCTGGTATCGTGCTCAATTCCTACCACACTGTAACCTGCTAATTACACTAGATGTCCTCTTGATTACAGTATGATTATCGGAGCCTCTAGTTTGAAGCAATCACTTGTGGCATGTGGCAGTGGAGTCCCTGACTTGGAGCAAGGCCGTTTTCATGAGGTCATTTCAGGTGTGTCACACAGCCTCTCTCACTCTAAGCAAGGAAAGCTGACAGCTTCTTAACCTGCTTCTTCAGATGGATAAACTGGACATGAATGTAATGCAGGATTAGCCCTGAAACCTTGAATATCAGCTTGTCCCTCAAGACTCTTGATGACAAAACAGTACTGTATCCATTGTGAATGAATCGCTATCGGTGCCAAGAAGGTTCCTGTTCCTGTTCCTTTAGCTGGAGCATTTACAATGGGGAAAAATCTGTTTCACCACAAGGGTGTTCCCGTAGGCGAAGTGTTCCCTTGGGTGGTGTTCCTATACTGCATTATATCACTTTGATATAGCCTGTATATTACATTTATAAAATGCATATTTACAAGTGTTTAAGAGGCAATTCTTATATTCCTCAAAGGTGATTTTTTGTTGTTGTTTTAATTAGAAGGTTTCTCAATTTTATTAAACTGCAAGTAGATAAGGAACACTTTAAACCATGTTAGTCACTGGCAGCTGTGCACTAGATATGCTGCTGCATCACTGCACTGATAAAATGACTTCTCTTAAAGTGATCTATGCAGGCAAATCCATTGTAAATGACAAAAAAAACCCTAAAAAAATAGTGGGAGCAGCAACTGAAACGGTTGCCTTTTTCATTTACTTTACTAATCTCATTTTCCCCCTTATGAAAGTCTTATGTCAGCATTTGCCTTAATTAGCTACAGGCAGCTTTTAATGAAGTTTAATGAAGCATTGCTGTTACATTTCTCTAAACAAAAATACCTAAGTACTATAAATACAGTAGCTTCAAATGACATCTTTACATTTTTTTTTTTAGAAGTTGCTCCTCAGTTTGAATTGCCAGTCAAATGTTACATAGGCTACAAACTGCCTATAAACTGCCTGTCATATTTACTGTACCCTGAAAATCTAAAAAATCAGTGCATGTTGAATCAGTCAACCCATATTACACGTCTAAATTTGGAGTGTGCATGGGAACAAAAAAGAGAGGCTGTTTTTTTTTTCTAGTTTTGGGAAGCATTTAAGCAATATTTGAAATGTGCTAGAAAAGTCATAACTTAATGGCTAGCACTATAAAATAAGTAGTAAGGATATTTAAAATAGATAAAAGATGGCTACAAATCTCTGGGAAATGGACAAATATTTTTTTTTGCAGTGTAATGAATCATAATGAATCAATACATTGTGAAGGGTGGTTATGGCTGTTTTTTCAAAATGCTGCTGCTAACAGCTCGTCTTTCATGGGTGCAGTACTTTTTTTTTTCAACAGAAAGTGTAATACAGCTTTATTACAAATACTGTAATTTTGTATTCTTATCGATTCCCTCACTGACAGCAACATCTTCATCTTAGTTACCAAACTGAGCAAAGGCAGCAGACCACATCCCAAGTGATATCTGTCCTTCTGCCAGCCAATTGTCACGTTCCAGTATAAATCCTGTCCTTTTTTCATTGATTACCACCTGGTAGAGACAAATCAATGAGGGTCATGAGGGTCATTGCATGTCAGCAATCAGCCATTCATTATAGTATTGTCTGGCGTTGTGGAGGTTTCCCTGCAGCTTCCAGCTCTTGACATGACACAAACAATGATAAAGGAAATGGTGAAAGACATGCGATAGAATTGATCTGTGAAGGAGCGCTATATCATTATGGTGTTTTGTTATGCATGGCTAGGCATTGATCTGTATGGATTTTCTTGGTATTCTTTTGCAAGCCCACGACTTGCTGATTTTAAGAAATGTAGGTCTAACTTACCATAATCTTGTAAATGGCGTTTTGAATATGAAAGCATTCATCACATCTTTTGCCTATATCTTCAGGTAGAACATGATCTGTTCGGAGATGCAAAGATTATTTTTTTGTTCTGAGAATGGGAATATGCTACAAAACATATATTAATTGTTTGCCATCAGGTTATCATGGCAATGATTAATACAATCCTTTCTTGTTTTTCTCTACTGGCTGTAATCATTATTCTGTCACCAAAGTGTGCAAATGTTCTTCACAGGCGTTAATAAGACAATAATTAGTTTATATTGATTTGTGTATTGTGTTCAATTGAATTCCATCAACAGCCCAAAGCACCTTTTACCATTGTTCCATAGTCCAATGTCTGTGTTTTTATGCATATTTTAGCGTTTTAGTCTTGTTCCCCTTTCTTAACAGAGGTATTCTTACTGCAACACATCCTTTAAGTCCTGATTTCAAGAGTGACCTTCGTACTGTTGATTTGATGTGCCTAAAACTTTTGCACAGTACTGTGTGTATATATATATATATATATATATATATATATATATATATATATATATAGAGATTTTTTATTTTTGTTAAGTAGATGGAAAAGCAGTATGTAATTCAATATGTTAACATAACATTATTGAGCAGGTTTTATTCTATTTTGTGAAGCAAAATTATGTAGTGTGCTGCAAAACCTTGTTGTCTTGTTATCCAACTGTATAGGCTGGTCTCACAGGCCCCATTTTAGCACTGGTCTTAGACTACCTTACCTACTGTATCATTAGGTAATCCAAGATTAGTGCTTATCAGAGTTGGTGAAACTGGACGGTTGTGCAACTTTCAAACACATTTTGAAATCATCAATGCAATCATCACTGTTTCATTTGGCTTCCCAGTTGCTCATAATTTCAATAAAACCAGAGTCATTGTCACCAATGAATAATGAACATGGTGCATTTTATTTAATAATGTATACTAAGGAGAGGCAGCTGGGATGCAGCACTTTGTTTTCAATACTATGCTGGTGCTAGCAATGACATAAAACACAGTTATATTACTAATGTCCTAATATTGTACATTAAATTACAGCTTTTTTACAATGTCAACATTGTGAAACACAGAACAATAAGGGGTAGAGTATGTCAGTAGCATTAGACCTTCTAAAGAGGATTGATATTTAATTTACTGAACTCTAAATGACTCGCCTCTGTAATGCAAGACTGCATTTGGCCTTCCATTTGAAATTTACAAAGAACCTCAAGCTCTTCTAAGAACCTTAAAAAGGCAAAAGCACATGGGCTCCCGAGTGGCGCATCCAGTAAAAACACTCGCTAGAGTACAGGATGCGCTCTATAGCCTGGACGTTGCCGGTTCGAGTCCAGGCTATTCCACAGCCGATCGTGGACGGGAGCTCCCAGAGGCGGCCAATTAGCGGCGTAGTCCGGTTGGAGGGAGGGTTTAGGTTGGCCATAGTGTCCTCGGTGAGTCTGCAGAGTGTAAAGAAGTGGGCGGCTGACGACACACGCTTCAGAGGACAGCGTGTGTTCATCTTCGCCCCTCCCGAGCCAGGGGTGGTAGCGGTGAGCTGAGCCTAAAAATAATTGGGCATTTCAAATTGGGGAGAAAATAATAAAAGCTAATTGGCAACGACTAAATTTAAAAAAAAAAAGGTCAAAAGCACTGTCAGCTAATTAGTGCTTATTTACTGAGTGTATTTCCTGATGAAGAGATGATTTTTTTTTAAAAATTTTTTTTAGCTTTGTAGTTTTTGCAATAATGTTTCAATTGTTTTTGTCTACCCACAGATCACCAGAAGTTGGAAAGAGAAGCTAGAATCTGTCGTCTTTTGAAGCACCCAAACATTGGTAAGTTCACTTTGACACTGTACTTTACAATCAGACCAGCTGACTGAGTAAGGTGTCATAGACCAAAAATGTATTGATATCCATGCATTACGCATTTATACTCCGGGGCACCACACATCTCAGCAAAAATTCAATTTGTCCTTGTTCTCTTATCAGAGGGTGCCTTAAGTACAGGCCCATACCTTTTTAAGAGCAAGGGAAGATCTGGGCGTTGGTTGGATATCTGAACAGACATGGCCTGAAAAACTAACCCGTTTGTGCTTTCTGCTTCTAGGTTTTAGAAGCTCAGACATACGTTTTACCTTGTTAAGTGTATTAACATAATGGGTGCATACCTAAAATAGCAATGCCTTTGAAAGTCGCAGACAAACAGCTGTTGACTTTCAGCACTGGTTCAACGTTGACTCTGTGAACTCACCAACTTTAGGAGCTAGTGAGCTAGCCAAAAGATGGCAGCATCCACAGCAAACATAACACTGTAATAAACAATGTTTTCTTCTGTATATAAATGTATATAAAATATACAGATCATGAGGAATAGCCCATTTTTTTTATTCATTTAAAATCCACCTTCATTCAACAAAGTATTCCCAACTACCCAGCAATGTTGATTTTAATATATACTTTCTAAAAGTTAATATTGATATATTATATACGTTATTTAATGTATGTAATGGCTGAAACTTTACTCTCAGTGCAGCTATACAAGTACAGTCTGTATATTTTTAGCGGGGGTTTTGGTTTTCCTTTTTGTGAATCCAACCTTGGAACTCACATGATTTGTCTCTGAAGACCAGCTTATTTGTAATTAATGTCTGTCGGGGGCTGGGCGTTTAAGGAATTAGGATGTTTTGCGTTTGGAAGGGAAAGCAGCACAGACCAGACACTAAATCCAGTCCAGTTATTAATGTATGCTGATTTTCTTCCATTTTAAATGTCATTCTTTATTTTTTTGTACACTATTGTTCCAAATTACCCAAACTGCAGTAGCAAGAAAAATTAAATAATCAGTTTTAAAAAACAGTAGTTATTTATAATCATATATGAATTACTGTATGTATTGTGCTATATTTATATTTAGATCAGTTTGCCTTTTTATTAAGGGCGCTTAAATGTTTCTGTAGCAGCTTTTTCACCTGCTAATTTTATCTCGTAAGACATTTGAGGTGCTGACTTTTGGAATTTTCAGGCAGAATCTATCGGTACCTACTTTTAAATTCTGACCTACTGTAAGAAAGCTCCCATATTGGTGTAACATGGCTTTTTGGATAAAAAATGACAACATAATAAATAACATGGAAATTAAGAAAATTAATCCACCTGTAACCCTTAATACCAGGGTAGATATTCTGGTTTAGCCTTTTTGTATTGTACCCAGAGCATGTGGTTTGTCAAGGCATTTTCTATTGCAGCCTTTCCACTGCCAAAATCCAAAAATAGATATAGGTTTTATACAGATTATTTGAATTTCATCACTGTGCAATAGGAAAAGCCCACAACAGTTCAGAGATTTTGAACTCACTACCTCCCACACAAACAATGAGTAGTGTCAACTGGCATTTTCTGTGGCTGATTTACTCTTGTCGAATCTCAACAGCACCTTACAGTATTTTAAATCTCAAAAATATGAACACAAACACTTGTTGTCCACTGAACCAGTGTCAGAACATGATTCAATCCAGATATTATGTATGCCTATATCATTTAATTCTATTAGTGTTAAATGATCAGTAATAGGGTTAAATAGACTCCCACACAGTAAACAGGCAGCATCACAGCAGAGACAGACTAACAGTTCAACGCCCACTGAAACGGCCACTAAACCACCTAATTTCTTGTTATCCAATGGCCAAATAAAGATTCAAAGACGTATCATACAAGCGTCATCGCTGGGGTTCTGTGTAGTGTAGTTTAGATCGGCCTGTACATTCTAAAAGCAACACTATGCAGGTTATAGGGTTAAAGAAAATACCCTCTCATAACTTTGCAGATGCTGGGGTTTAAATAACTCCACACCTGACATAAAAACGGGCACCTTCTATTGATTGTGCTGGAAATCCATTCCTGCCTTGTACATTTTAGTGCACGCTTTTGTAGTGGGTGCAGTGTACAAAGTCACTGAAATAATCTACATTCAGCAGTGACTGTAATTTGCTGAATTTAGCACATGTCTACAGGATCTTTAAATACTGCATTTTTGTGCAAAGTAAAACTTGGAGGAAGCAATAGCAAGAGCACCTTGCCTTTCCCAGCCATTCAGTTTTCTCAGCCAAATTTACACCCATCCACCATTCAACTCCCACTGCCACATTTTGCCTTTGAACCCATACACTCCATGACTAATCCCCAGGCACATATTTAATTCCATTGTACTTTTCTATATCTATAATAAAACACTGGAATGTTGTTTTAGACAATAATTAGTGACAAGAGGCTAAACTTGACATATGAAGTCTCACAGCTTAATTTGCACATGCACATGTAAAATATTTCAAGAGCTACAGTTCAAGCCGGCATCATGCCGTTTTATAGAATATGTTTTTTTGCATGGAAATACTCAGATGGAAGAGAATATTCTAAACTCGGCAAGCCCAAGTGACTGTAGTGTTTTTATTTTGGGTCTGTGTCCTGGCATTTACACACCAAGACAAAATGTGCATTTTGTTTAAATACAGGCCTGCTGTATGTTCAATTTCAGTTTTAAAGAAAGCAGCTCAGGGTCCAACAAGAGAAAGGAGTTTTCTGCTTTGGTAATTTAGTGGTGACCTGCTATATGGATGGTGTATAATAATAATAATAATAATAATAATAATAATAATAATAATAATAATAATAATAATAATCTTTATTTTTATATAGCGCCTTTCATAGTGGACCACCATCACAAAGCGCTTTTCAAGATATGAGACTAGGGTGTGTGAACTATGCATCAGCTGCAGAGTCACTTACAACAACGTCTCACACGAAAGACGGAGCACAAGGAGGTTAAGTGACTTGCTCAGGGTCACACAATGAGTCAGTGGCTGAGCTGGGATTTGAACCGGGGACCTCTCCTATATAGCTTTCTATTTTACGTATCCTTAATAGGACCTTCTATTATTTATTTATTTATTTATTTATTTATATATTTATTTATTTTTACCGAGCAGCATCATCCATGGCTTGTCCTCTGTTAAATAACTCCACCCTTTATATAATATAAAGTGTGTCATTTTGCTTCAGGGATCAGTTTTGCAACTAAATTGTCATATTATCATCCTTAGCTGAGTCACTAAAATGCTGAAGATATTTACAACATTTCTTCTTTCTCTTTCTCTATTCTGCTTCCTGCTTTGCATCATCTAGCATGTAGCATTACACTGCTACCTTTTGACTCAACTCAAGTGTTGCCCTGATCTGATAATTAATTGCAAAAGTTTCCCCATGGCCCAGAGTCCACAATATACAGCATCTTTCTCTCAACAGGTTCATAAATGATTCTGTGCCAAAAAAAGCTTTAATGCAGAGAAAGTCCTCTTTCAGCCAGTTAGATCCAAACACATGCAGTCAGCTTGGTACAGGTGCAGATGGATACAAGGGAAGAAAAGAAAAAGAGTCCCTCTGTCTGAAATAGTAAGAGCTTTTCAGTCAGGTCAGCTTAGACATCCTGACATCAGACTCAATTACCATCAAAGGCATAATTAGCTGTGCGAAGCTTTAACATCAGGAAATTTAGTATCAGTAAGACACCACATAGCAACAAAGAAGGATTGTTTGGAAGCTTTTAAAATGGCTCTGTGGAATTGGATAAGTCAGTCCCATACTCTTGCTTTCTATTACATTGATTTAAATACCTTAATGTTTGAAATGTTTCAAATTGAAATACCCTCAGTCAGTACCTGTGCGTGACTTGTGGGCAAGGTGATTAGGTGGCAGTCCCCTGCAGAATGTGGCTGTTTAGTGTGTGGGTGGAAACACAGGTCTGTTGAATTTTTTTTTTTAATGTCATAATCCTCCTGCGAGTCTACTTAGTTGATATCAATTTACAGGAAGGAAGGTATCAGATAGGTAACAGATATCAGGCTTAAAGAGCATTGAAAGCAAGAGAGAACAAGTAGGTCTTGAGAGTTGATTTGAAGTGAGCGACTGTGGGAGCTGCATGCACTAAAGCTGGAAGAGAGTTCCAGAGAGTCAGGTCCTTGAAGCTAAAAGAGCACTGTCCAAGTGTGGTACACTTTTCCTTGGGTATAACAAGCAAGCCTGAGTCAGAGGACCTCAGCTTGTGTGCAGGGACATAGCGGGTCAGCAGGTTGGAAAGATACTCTGGACCAGTGTGATGAAGGGCCTTTTAGCTAATCCTGAACTTTACAGGTAGCCAGTGCAGCTAGGCAAGACAGGGGTAATGCAATCATGTTTTTTACATCTGGTAAGGATCCTAGCAGCAGCATTTTGAACCAGCTGCAGTTGGTTTTTGGCACGTGACGGAAGACCACCATAGAGAGAGTTGCAGTAGTCAAGAGGGGATGACTGCATGACAGAGTATCTCTGCATCCGGGAGGGAAAGGTAGGGATGGACCTTTGAGATGTTTCGGGGGTAGAAGGAGGATTTGACTACAGAGGAGATTTGGGCATCAAAGGAGAGGTTACTATCCAGAAGTACACCGAGGAATTGTACAGTGGGGGAAGGCAGCAGCAGACAGTTTCCAAGGTTCAAGGAAACACATATTGAGATTCTTGAGTTGAGTTTTCGATCCTACTAGAAGAAGTTCAGATTTGTTAGCGTTGAGCTGAAGAAAACTGGCAGATATCTAGGCCTCGATGTCTTGGACCATGGCAGAGGGACATCCAGGGTCTAGTTTTAGGTAGAGCTGGGTGTCATCTGCATAGGAGTGAAACATGAGGCTATTGGTGGATGAGGTGACCCAAGGGAAGCATGTAGATGTTGAAGAGAAGAGGCCCAAGAACAGACCCTTGAGGGACACCACAAGTGACTGGGTTTGCGTCAGCATTGCTTCCATCATAGAAAACAGACTGCATGCATCCAGATAGGTAAGAGGACAGCCAGGAGAGACAGGTTCCAGAGATCCCAGCATACTTCTGAAGGCGTTGAAGAATGCTATGATCTATAGTATCAAAAGCAGCAGTCAGGTCAAGGAAGACAAGGACAGAGGGAGCAGCAGCATCAGCATTAAGCAGGAGATCATTTACAATGCAGAGCAGAGCAGTTTTGGTACTGTGATGCATCTAGAAGCCAGACTGCAGAGATTCAAGCACATTGTTATCTGTGAGATGTTTCATCAATGGCTGGCTACAACCCTTTCAAGAGTTTTGGAGGGAAAAGGAAGATTGTATATGGGACGGAAGTTAGATAAGACAGCCAGGTCAAGGAAGGGTTTTTTGAGCACTGGTATTACTCGGGCAGTCTTGAGGGTAGCAGAAACCAGGCCTGAAACCAGGGACAGGTTGATAGTGTGCATAATGGAAGGAGCAAGGTCAGAAGCACAGAGACGTATGAGATTTGTTGGCCAGGGGTCCAAGGGGAAAAGTGGCAGTAGTTGATTTTAGCAATAGGCTGGAGACATCAGTAATGGAGAGAAGGAAGAGAGAGCAGGAGGGGCAATCGGAGGGGAGTCAAGGTGGTCAAGTACTATACTGGGTTTGTGGTAGGAGAGCGTAGAATAAATGGTGTTGATTTTGTTCCGAAAGAAAGAGGAGAAATCATGGCAGGTAAGAGAGGAGGATGAATGGGAGATGTATTTATCGATGGCTGGATGCAGGATTTGGTCATTGGTTTTGAAGAGAATATTTGGTTTACGTGTCCCAGTGATAAGAGTTCTAAGAAGTATTTCACCCTGGCAGCAGCAAGCGCACGTCTGTAGCTACTGAGGTGATCGATCCAAATCTCTCTGAACTGTTAGTCCAGACGACCTGCATTTGCGCTCAAACTTGCGACTGGCAGACTTAAGCAGTTCAAGGGTATACCATGGACAGTTGCGATGTTTCTTCACTGACGTGGTTGTGAGTGGAGCAACTGTGTCAATGATCTGGGTAGGGTGGTGTTGCAGAGGGACACCGCATCATCGACTGTAAACGGGAGAGTACCAGTCAGAGGGGAAGAAGAGACACATTCCGATAGTATTGTAGGATTTAGCAGATTTTTGGGATGGAAGGAAATAACAGTATCAGTCGTAGCTGAAGGTGCGGGAAGATTAATTTTGGCAGTGATTAAGAAATGGTCAGAGAGAGGGATATCTGAGACCTGAAAGATTGGAGATATCAAGACCCCTGGTGATAAGCAGATCCAGAACGTGTCCACGAGTGGGGACGGTGACAGATTGAGAGTCCAAGACAGTCCAGGAGCATGACAAAGTCGGTCACTAGAGGGGAAGAAGGCAAATCGACATGGATATTGAAATTACCTAGGAGTAGAATATTGTCAGTTGAAGTGCAGATTACTGAGAGGAATTGCGAGAACTCAGCAATAAAAGCAGAGTTATTCTTTGGTGGACGATAGATAACAGCAAGGGTGAGGGACATGGGAGATGGGAGCATGATAGCGAGATGCTCAAATGAAGAGAAGGCTGGGAAAGAGAGAGTTGAGGGGGCAAGCACAGAGTTAGCAATAACAGCAGTGTCCCCACTACCAGTGAGGCGTGGCTTGTCAAAGAGCGAGTAGCCATTTGGGGTGGGTAGATCTAGTGAGTGCCAGGTTTCTGCTAGATAGAGAAGATCAAGATTAGTATCAGTTATAAGTTTGTTGAGAAGCAGAGATTTGTTAGTCAGAGAACAGCAATTTAGGAAGGAGAATTTACAGTTTGTAGCAGGCAGGGTGAGAGGGAGTTAGTAACTGAGTAGTATCTGAAGTAAGTACTTACCAGTGTTCATTCTAGGAGAGGAGAAAGAGTGAGCACACTTTGTCCAGGGGATCCAGACGTTAGGTGTTAGAATGGGAATGAGGCCTCTAGTAGCCATTGGGAGAGATTTGGAAAAGATCCTCGCTCTACCTGTCATTGCTCGGACTGCCACAGCTCAGACGGCCCTTGGGCGTGTGGCCCTTAGACTGTCACAGCTCAGACTGCCCTTGGTCGTGTGGCCCTTAGACTGGCTGATGCTTAGAACGGCTGGCGTTCTAAGACACTGTTTGCCAATTTATACTGTCTTGCAGGTCTAGAGCTGTTCCAGTTTACATGCTATCTAAATTCACTTCAATCTACCACAGCTCTGAACACTATAGAAAATTAATTACTTAGCTGATGTAATTACATTGGCAAACCAAGCATTCAAATTTACTTACCAATCGCTATTCTGTTCTCTTCCAACTGCAAACAGCAACACAATCCACGTATTAAGCAGGTCAGTCGCTAGAATCAATGAAAACAATGAAAAGAAAAATTACAGGTACGTTATTTAAACAGTAGGCTAACCCTATCCACAATTGTTTATATGCATGTATACAATGCCATCTGTCATATCCAGTTGAATTGGTTCCAGGGCCCGTCAGAGATGTGTGGTGCACAGCTGCAGTTCGCATGAGCTTCTTGTACTTCATTGGTTACCGGCATCTCAATGGTCAGCTGTGAATAAACTGCACGCAATAGCTAGAGAACGGATCATAGAAATGACAGGACAGCTTATAGCCTGCCTGGGAATTGCCAGAATATATATAATAAATACAATATTCTGTGTTTAGAGAGAGCCGGGATGCTTTATACTGCATTAGCAAGCCGATCAATAAGGAATACAGTATATAAATATATAGTATGTGCATGCAGGCCTTTCGTTAAGTATATTCCATCTGCAGCGTTGAAATTAAAATCAAATCCATTTCTGTGTTTATTTGCTTCACAGCCATATTGTTTGTGGTCAATAAAGCAAATAAGAAAAACATGTTTTTTTTTTATTTTTTATTGTAACACCAAGTTTTTGTACAGTAGTTCAAAGTAAAATTACAGTTAAAATGTAAGGTTGTAGTTATTGCATAGCCCATACGTTCTCATTAAAGTATGCACAGTATTTATTTAAAGTACTCCTGACTTCTGGAGCATTGCTTGAGGTGGGAATTCAAATATTATTTCCTAGTGGAATCAAAATGAATCAGTCCTCACTTTGGAATATGTTCCATACATTTTCCAACCCTATGAGCTGTCACTTAGTCAGAAGTATTATCCAAGATGCAGTTATTCTCAAATGAAAAATGTAATGAAAAAGAAACATATTTTATCCTGAAAAGGATAAGTTTTGTTTAGGGCTGTTGTTTTTTCCAAGCAGCCCCGATTCCTTTCTATGTCTTCGTCAGTCATCTGTTACGTCAATTTAAGTGAGGTAAATAGATCCTCTTACTTTGGTCTAAAAAAATGTCTAACGTATGGGTGTGAGTAATTCTATTCAATTACATACAAGAATATGAGCTCAAGTAGTGAAGGCTAGTGGACTCAGGTTTTGAAAATATCTATCTGAATAAACATGGAGGATTTGTGTTTCTGCAGTGCAGTAGGTTGATAGGTCTACTCAGTGATGTATAGTGGCCTGACTTTGGGAAGGGTTGGTTTCAGAGGACCATGTAACAGTGGGAGCCCCTTTATTCATACTGCCTAGACATCACATGTTCCTTGATTAGCTAAGTGGAACATTGTATACACTTTTGGTTTGGAGCCACACAGGCTTTTTAGCTGTAATTTAAGGCAGTAACTAATGTAACATTTAGACCATATATATACTGCAGTGTTCAGAAATATCAGGGCACCTCTGTGGATTTGTTGTGCTGGGGGGTTGGGCATTTGTCACCCATTTTCTAAGAATGATGAGCGACTAGGGTTTGCTGAGTAGATCATTATTCCCTTCACAACAGTAGTCAAAATATTTTATTATTAACACAACCCACAAGGGCAGTGGCACCACTACTGCTAACGCAGAATGATTGGGTGTAATGTTTGTTCTGCATTTTACCCCAGACAATAAGTTTTTGAAATTTCTAATACAGGCACAGCATTTAGCAGTCACCATTTCAGAAACTATTTGTGTAAAATGTAGAATTAATATCCTGTCCAGCAGTTTAAAGTTAAAACTATGTGCTGCTGTACATCAGAGCTTTGCTGCAGTTCCACAAAAAGAAAATGTCAAATGTCCATTTTTTATACCAGGAACATTACAGAAACCAAATTGAAAACCCCAGAGTATCTTATGATGTTATAAAGATTGCCCTGTGGCCAATCTAATTCAAAATATGATTAGCTATCCTGCCGGATTGCAGTGCTTGTCTGCAGACTGTTAGACATGTTGAATGTCACTATTTGATTTATGATGTTTTTTGAGGACCATCAAGGGCTGGGAAAACCAATACATTTCATTTATTTGATTTATTATTAATGATCCATTTCTTTTGGCTCTTACAGGGGTGATTTATGACCTATATACTCTTAAGGTGACCACTTTGGTGCATTAATAAAATGTTGTTCTGCAGGTAATGCATTGTGGTTTTCACATTGGTTTAGAGTGGAAGTATAATTAAACTAATAGGTGCCCCTAATCCCACTTTAACTGTGTGTTTATGGATAATGAAACCGGAATTGATTTATTTGAAAATGTCACCCTTAGGATGCGTATTGTGCTAAGTTACACAAACCAAAGGATTAATTCATAATTTTATTTAGTACATGAACACCAAGCCCGAAGCAAATTAATTTGATTGGTTTACTGTACAAGCTGCAGTTTTTGGATGTTGTTTTAGAATGTATAGCTATGGCCAAAAGTTTTACATCACCTAGAATTTTAGATTGAGAAATAATGAAATATATATATATATATATATAGAAGCCATAATAGTACAGTATTTCATGTTAGATAAGTATATGGAAAACTACAAAGCGGTATGTAATTCAATATGTGAAGGTAACATTATTCGGCAGTTTTCATTCAGTGTTATGAAGCAAAATGTGTTAATTCTATAGGGTGATGCAAAACTTTTGGCCATAACTGTGCAATTTTTCAATCGTTTGGAAAACATGTTATTGAGACATTTTTAAAATGAAAGGGCTTTGGCCCATGAAGACAGTGTTAGCCTAATTCTTCTTCATTTAATTAATCAAAATCTCTCTTTTTATTTCCCCAAAAACCTCAAATTCTATACAGTAGTGTTTCTCTGCAAATTAGATTAATGCTACTGTTCATTTTTGCCACCTACGCATGAGATGCAAATAATGATTGAGCAAGTGGTGTGCTTTTAAACAACTATAAATAACAGGTAACTAATGGCAGTAATTACTGTGGAGAGGTGGGTTTTGACAGGGGGGCTGTTGTTTATATATTCTAAAATATGAACATGAAAAGTACATTTTTTATATTATTTCCATCAACAAGTAACCAGCAAGAAAAAGGCTGACACGGGGTGGGGGGGGGGTGGTGGGGGAATCTAAGCTGTATAATACCAGCAATTATTTAATGTTCCGCAATATATGTTTTCATTCGAAGAAAGATGCAATATGAAAAGATTAATATTTCTGGAAAGAGATTTGGTAGACAACTGTTCAACTTTATATCGTTTATAAAAATAGCAACAAATTATCCCCAGCTTAACTGTTCTCATGCCATTTAATAAAATATAATTTTCTTTGAAAAGTGGTTTCTTTAACCCATGATTAAACTTTGCTTGCTTAAATAACTGATTTATGTGTACAGAATACAGTACTGTTTTGTAATAAAATACCCTGGCCTACCCTATTTGTGTTGCTCAGGGGTGGAGCATTTGTTGCTCATTGTATCTCACTCAGACCGTTTATTACTAAATATCTTGGCATCCGTAAATGGATAGGCCATATTGTATCCTTTTTTTTTACCCCAACAATCACTGCAGTATACAGAAATGAATTTTGTTCCAGTCGTGGAAGAAACACATTTTTTGTATGTCATGGTGACCTATCACAGACTTTGGGGTGTCTGGGGTTTCTTTGGTTTTTTTTTCAGGCAGATTGACTGCAGTATTTGAATTGTTCTGGAGCGCTGGATAATCAATGTACAGAGTAAGAAATGCATTGATGGGTGCTTTCATAATGTGGCAGTCAAGTCTAGCAGCCAAGGAAAGTCTAGTGGCAAAGGGGTCACAGTCCCCCTTTTTCTGTGTTTGTTTTAAAGATTTAATTCGACAACACAGCTTGTAATGCGTCACATCCTACTTACACAAGTCTCCCAGTGGTGAGAGCAGTGAGTCGATTTCAGTTATAAAAATATCTGTTCTATAATTAACAGCACAATTCCACATTATTGCTGTTTTTAAAATGTAATCACTTCAGGAAGCAGAATGTTCAAAAGATGTTTCTATTATGAGAAAGTCAACAGATATCTTCAGAAAGTCTTTATAAAAACCTCCTAAGGTTTAAAAATGAATTTGCCTTTTTAGCTTCAGTACCATAATGTTTCCTTAAGAATTTTACAATGTAACTCTTGATTTCTAATGTATATGCTTTTCACCATTGCTTTCCTTACTAGACAGACTCAAACCACCTCTCTTCAGAAATACAGCTTGTATGGGATCTACTCAATTGATCTGAACAGTTTTGGATTCAAATAGATCTGTCACCATTTAGATAAATTAAATATAACTATTTGACTCTTTTTAGAAGCAGCCCCAGTGATTTGAGCCTGGCAAATAAATAATGGCCTAGACAGAAACAGCAGTAGATAATTATACACAACACAACAATGTGAGTGGTATCCATCTAAGTAAAAAATAATTCTAGAATTCTGTGGTACGTAAGCAAACTGAGATTGTAATTCGCTTATGAAGTGAAAATTAGGCTTTTAACTGCTGTGCAGTTAATTTGAAAAGGAGGATATCGTGCAATCAGGGTTAAGGTATTCCCTTTCCCCTACCAACAATGACTCTTCCAATTATTGAGCCATTGCAATCCCTATGTATAGTAGGAGCAGAATTGGAAATTTCCCCTGCGAGTATTACAGAACACATCCTAACTAACCGGTGGGCGCAAGACAAGAATCTTCGACATAAAGATGCACAGGTTGTTCTCATTCATCTGTCTGTATAAAGAACTGTCTGTATATGACACAGCTGTAATTCATGAGTGATAACGGAACATTTTGATACTATTCAGGTTGACGATAATGAAGATACAAAGCCTGTCTTTAAATTGCCTGATCTCTTTTGCATATAGAAAACTGTACAGATGCTGGCAAGCAGTAGTTTTAATGCACAGTTTGTGGCGAAAAGACTGTCACAGCCATTTATGTTACTTGCAGTTAGTTATAAATCACAACATGATCTAATCTGCATATACTGTAATACAAAACATGTGATTTATGTTCGTGGATGTGTCATTATTAGATATCAATTAAAGTCAGTGGCCAGAAAACAGAGGACAAATAACTACTATGTGTTGTAGAAGAACTCACAATCTAAAATTCTTAATTAAAACTTAATTAAATGGACACTCAATCTTTTTTTTTTTTTTTTAGATGTAATTACTGATACCTTCCATATGTAAATTACCACAATTGAGGTCTTTAGTTTGGTCTCATTACTAAAAAAAAATATATATACTGTATATATATATATCCTTAATCTCTGCATCAGATAGTAAATAACACCTCTTAATTGCTACTTGCTGAAGATCTATTTGTATACACGTCTACATTTAAAAAGCTCCTCTGATATTGGTATTCATACAGATATTAAGTAAACGTTACTTTGACTCAACTCCCCATTGAAAATTGCACAGCACAGTGTATTCAATCAAGTAGCCTTTTTTTTCTTATTGAAGACAATTAGCATTGGCTGTTTTTACAATTTACTTGTATTGCAGGATAATTGTGCACCACCAATATGTTTTCTTAACAGAACAATGTTGTATTGATTTATCTGTGAGATCTCTGGTTTCAAGGATAGTAACTTTAAATGTTATACTGTAATACACAACCTTTGTACTTTAATTATCAGTCTCTTATCAAATAGACCAAAGAATAACTTATGTATACAACAGTAATGTGCTGCCAGTTTTGTTGTTGACCTGCTCATGAAGACTAAACAATTTTGTACTACTGTTTTTTAATGCAGAGCTTTAAATTAAATAACAGGTTACAAGTTTTCCACACTTTATTGGTAAAGGTTTCACAGGATAGAAAGTGTACTTCTGGGGCTCCCGAGTGGCGCATCCAGTAAAGGCACTCCGTGTGGAGTGCAGGATGCGCTCTATAGTCTGGACGTCGCAAGTTCGAATCCAGGCTATTCCTTTGCCGACCGAGGACAGGAGCTTCCAGGGCGGCTCAATTGGCCCAGCCCGCCTGGGGAGGCAGGGCTAGGTCGGCCAGGGTGTCCTCGGCTCACCGCGCACCAGCGACCCCTGTAGACTGGCCAGGCGCCTGCGGGCTTGCCTGTAAGCTGCCCGAGAGCTGCATTGTCCTCTGACGCTGTAGCTCTTGGGTGGCTGCATGGTAAGTCCGCAGTATGAAAAAAGCGGTCAGCTGACGGCACACACTTCGGAGGACAGCGTGTGTTCGTCTTCGTCCTCCCGAGTCAGCGCAGGGGTGGTAGTGGTGAGCTGAGCCTAAAAATAATTGGCCATTTCAAATTGGGGAGAAAATAATAAAAAATAATTGGCAACGAATAAAAAAAAAAAAAAGTGTACAGTATGTGAGGTAAAGGGGCTGATGTAAGGATACGTGCAAAGTGATTTGTGGCTGCAAAACACCCATATTGCAGCCAAAAAAGTGAGACTAGCAGTCACTGACAATGTGGCAGATGTAAATAATGGTTTTCACCTGCTGTTCTGCACCCGCTATCAAATTAGCACTTTGCCATCATTAAGCCATTTCAATGATATTGAAATAAAGAAAAGAGCACTGAGATCCAGAATACTAAGCGGGTGCAAACATTATAATGAGATGTAAGGATTTTGCCTTGCACTTGGACAATTGCTGACCCTCCAAAAACTTTGCATCTCCTCTGACAAGGTGCAAATCATTGTAGAAGCGAGTATAAAACCACACACCTTCAGAGACCTGTCATTGGCCTCAGGATGGCTGCTGTGGTACACTTCCTGATGCGGCGACGCTTGGCTCTTGTTGAGGACAGGCAGGAAAACCTTCGGAGAAGGGCAAGACGGAGAAGACCCAGCATATTCAAACCCAGGGTCACTTTGTTTGGGATGGTTTGTCCTCTCCGCTTGCCTATCCAGCGATGTCAGCTGTGATGTAGGTGACGGCCCTACTCCTGTTCCTGCTGCGTTGTGAGTTTTGCTTTTGTTCGCTGCCGCAGGCCCTGACACCTTTTTGTCACCTGGTTGACTGTCCTCCTGGTAACACTGAAAGCATTAACTTTAGAGGGCCACATGGCCTCTTTGGTAGCATAACTGATGTTGGCTGAGGCTTATCCAAATAACTCAATTTCATGCGACTTCAGTTTTAAGGACTCTCAGCTCCTCTTCAGAAAACATTTCTGCCCTTCCTCTGACATATTTTTTGGTTTGGTTTGATTTACGTGCTCCACAAACCGCATTCAGCGCCTACTGCTCTCTCACCTCACCTCTGGCCTATAAGTGCAGCCGCTAAATAGCCTGATGCACAGGCGATGTTCATTGCAACCATCATTATCATGTTTGTGGCTCATTATTTGTGCGTGTTGAGTAATTTGCATTGCTCTTAAGTTTACATAGGTCGCAGTGTAAGATAATTGCCTGTCCGCTATGCAATTTGGATTTTGCTGCCCCAAAGTGTGGTATTTGTGCCTGTAACTCAGGAAAGCAATGGGGAGAGAAAAAGTACTTTGTAGCGTTGTGATTAGAGCTGGTTTCACCTGTAGCCATATTCAGACTGCCACCATTTCCACCCCAAGGGGGAAACTTTGTGGGAACACAATTAGTTTGCTGGTCCCTGGAAATTAAGAGATTCCATGGTAGCTACAGTATGTAAATGGGCCCCCTGAATTAACAGATTATGGTAGTGTTCAGATACAAGGGGAACCCCCTGAGCAACAGTGGAATAAATGTATTACCCTTTCATTTTTTACAACACATCCCTGGAAAGGTAATTGCTAACATTTATATTACACATCTTCTTTTTTTTTTTAATTGAGAATGTTCATATGAGTTTAGTGTGTTTTCTTCCTTCATTCAAGGTATGTAATCTAGAGTACCCAGTACATCATTCATGTGTGTCTAAATCACAACTTAATGGAACAAATAAGCGATGAGCAAATTGTAGGCTTGTGGACTGCTCACACATCTCACCTATTTACTGAAATTAATGTTCTCTTACCCATGGTTGTAAAAAGGGTTCGTCCCATAGCTTAATGCTGCCATTCTGTTTCAAGCCAGCATGCAAAATAAATCAAATAGGCTATGTACTGTGTATTTTACTAGCAATATACCAGTGTACAGTGTATTTAAAAACAGAAAGCCTCAAAATCCAGTTAATAGAATACATTTCTGTTATATGCAAAATTAGGAGTGAGACAATACAGCAATTTGATAACATCAATCCATTCTTTCAGGTGTAACATGTCATTTGGAACTTTACCAAGTCCAAAAAGAGTTTACCAATTGTTAGTTTAAAACCTCGGCTGGGCATTCTCAGGCTTGTTGCATATTTTGCTTACTCATGTGATGTTATATGTACTTTTAACTGCTTTCATTTTAGCACCCCTCATGTTACATAATGCAGTAATAATGCTGGATTCCTTATCAAATAATACCACTTGTCGCAGCAATGTAATTTCAAAAGATAAAGACCATACTTAAGCAAGCTTAAAAGGAAGTTTACAATATATTCTGAAAAGAGATACACTTTTATCTCAAACTTTGCACATGGCTTGCATTCTATTTGCAGAAAAAATAAAGATATACAGTTTTAAAAAACAATGTTTTGTACAATTTTATAGAGACACTCATAGGCAACATTTTTATAATGGAGGACTATATTTCATAGAATGTTAATTTTACAGTGGTTATGTGGGAGAATACATAAAACAAAATAAGTACAGTTAACATCAATAAAAATTATAATTAATTGTACTGTAACATTGAAATATAAAAGCAATAAGACCCTCCACACAGACAGTACCAAGTGTAAACATGTCTTTATATTCATGAAACACATGCTCATTGTACATTATGCCTTCTTAATTGAGAGTAAATTATAGTTCACTTAAATGCGGTGATTTGTTTGTACTGTATGTAGCTAATGAGCTTTCTCAAAACCTTTCAAGCTACTATTAATCCGTTTCCCTGCATAATGTTAGGAAGAACTTCCACCAGCTGTTAATAAATACATCATGTATTTTTACTGGAAATGAAATCCAACTATATAGAGCACTTTAGATTCTTGAATTAAAATGTAATAAAATTATATGGAGTTTCAAACTGAGTGCTTTCTACATTATGACACTGCAAACTAATATTCTAGAGGAAAGTGTCCCTCTTTGTGTACAACAGTATAATATCACCTAGATATATTATAAAAGCCAAAAGCATTCAAACTAATCGCATTCAAACCAACAAGACTTGAATAAACTAATGGCAGGTATTAGAAATAAACAACCTCCTTAATTTGAATCAGTTATTTAAGCAACATTAAGAAATCTAGGTGATTCTGTGTTGGTTTGGACAAAAGCCTACACTCCTTCTCTCAGCTAATTTATTCATAGTAAAATTACTTGTCATTGTTCTGTTTAGACATCCCTCAGCTGAGCAAACAGAAGCGACAGTCACATCAAGCCTGCTGCCTTTATTCCCACCTGGTTTCTTTTAATTTTGCTTGACTGTTTTACTGATGGGATTGAAACTCCGGTTCAGCTGTTGTACTATGTACCAGTATATGAGTAGACACATCTCTTACACTTTAAGGTCTACATTTGCACTGCAAACTACCCACGACTTTTTCATGGGGCCTATATTTTTTTTTTTTTAACAAAACCACAACATATCATTGGTGCCAGATCAGAGTTTATACTGCAATAATTTGTTTACATAATTGTATTACCATTAAAACCGGTATATAAGTCACATCAGTGTATAAGTCACCCCTTTTGAGACAACAATTTCAGGAAAAAGCCTATAGGTCACACTGGTGTATAAGTCGCTCCCCCCTTTTTAGGACCCCCTAAAAATACCTACAAAATAGACTTATACAAAGGTTTTTACAGTATTTGCGTGGAATTTGCCCAATGACTGTCTTGTGACAGCGAAAAAGTTTATGGTAGATTTTTCTTGCAAAAGATGTTTGGGTTTTTTTTTTTCTTCCAATAATTCTGAAATTTGCTCCAATTTCAGCTCTGCCTACATTGTAGATACACTCAGTTAGAGATTACACTGCAAGTACAGCACAGTATCTGTACAAAGTGATCTGTAAATGTCATTTAGTTTTTTTCATGTAGTGAATTACGTTGTGTTAAGCTATGATTAACGGATCTCTGTGGGTTTAAAGTAGTGTTGATAGCCTGTGTTGGTAAAAGTTGGTATTATTGTGATGGCTACATGAGTTCTCTCTTTGGACTTGAATGAGTGATTATCTGAGTTGAAACTTGCTGGCTGATTCAGTTCCCCAGAATGACAACATCATGTTGTGTAATCTCAGCAGACTTTTATCCTGGGTATTTTATGTGCAAGATCTGAAATTGGATCAGTTCAAAATTTATATATACTGGATCAGGCAGGACAATTATTTAAAGGAACTACACAATAAATGGCACCAGGAACACGACATATGAAAGGGAGCTATCTGTGCTGTTGCTCTCCAGTGTATAAACACAAAGCCTACAATGCTGCAAATAATACAGGAGTATCCTTAAAAAGTGTACACAGGGGCATTGTGCTGTACTAAGTTACAAAGATCTCTGTGTTCAAAACCCTGCATTAAATGTACAGTACTTTATTATAATGGATCTTAAAAAGGTTTAAGCCATACACATTTTTGCATATCCAAATTAATTGCCTGACAAAACCATATTATGGTACATGGTACTGAAAATGTTTTGTCGTTGTTAAAGGAAGAACATGCTTTTATAATGGTGGATTGGGTTGGAGGTTGTAGTCGAATGTGCTGTTTTTAATCAGTGTATCTCTTTCCACAGTGAGACTCCATGACAGCATATCAGAAGAGGGGTGTCATTACCTAGTCTTTGATTTGTAAGTAAACATGTTTGTATTTATTTCCATAGACATTCTTATATGTACAGTATGGGCTTTCATCCCTTATTTTCTGCCTTCATCGTCCTGCATGCACCACTGTAATCCAGTTTTCCACACCAGTATTTCCTTTCTGCTGGGCTGGTACAGTACAATCCGTTCTAGTCACAGAAATGCAAATTCTGAAATGTTGTTTTCACATTAAAGTGTTTCTTGGAGAATACTGCTTCATAAAGCAACTGTGTTGGTCAGGCAGTTCACCCCAGAGAGAGAGATTTAATTTAGAAAACACCTGTAGAAACCACTTATGGAAGAAATCCTCTGGGAGACCTGCAAGTTGCACTGAATGTACTCGGTTTCCATATGTTGCTTGCAAAGGGATTGGTCTTGGCATCATACACAGTGGTTGAGGGTGGGAGGGAGAAAGGGGGTGTGGTAGAGCTACCTTCCAGAAAGCTGTAAAAAGGATGCAGGAATGCAATGATTCAACGTGGCAAGTCTGCAAGGTGTGTTTCAATTGGGTTAAAGTCATCTGACCATTTTTCAATGTTTACAGACTCAAGTACCTTTCATTCTCAATCAAAGGCAAATCTTGCATGCATCATTGGGATTCCATATCCATTTATCCTTCCATATATATATATATATATGAGAGAGAGAGAGAGAGAGAGAGAGAGAGAGAGAGAGAGAGAGAGAGAGAGAGAGAGAGAGGCAGGAAACTGTTTAATTTACAGCATAACATAGCAACATGACTGTCAAACTTGGAGTGAAAGCCACATTTCCATACTGTACAGTATATTTTATTATTAAATGTATTAAAAACAGGAATTTAAAAAAAGAAGAGAAAGACCTGTACTCAGTGTGCCCTATACTCTTGCAGTACTAACATAATAGAGAATCCCATTAACATAACAAATGCATCAGTCTTGCAAGGAACAGCTTGTTTTCACAAAAGTCTGCACTACATAATATTGCAACTGTATACTTATCGGTCAAGATTTACAATGGATAATACATCACAACAAGTAAAGGAAGGCATTCCTTTACACTCTCCAGAATAGATAAGCCCCTTTCTGAGGGGCTTCCTTAATCAATCTGCATGATCCAGTCCCATTAATATTCCTTGACTGCAGTTGCTGATTGCTTGTCTAAGTACTGTCTTTGCTTTCAGTTGTTTTTGGGTTTCTTTTCAGTCATCCTTCCCTTGAAATCTCTTTCTGGATATAATGTGCAAGTGCTCGTCTCAACTCTTTATAGCTAGATATATTGGTTTGACCAGGCTTACTCATACATACAGTCATTTATTTTTATTGCCACTTACAGCAGTGTGTTTACAGTGCAGTGTGTGTTTTATTCTGTTTCTATAGCTAACAATAATAATAGTTCTGTTGTATTCCTCTGCTAAACTACTTTAGTTCCTCCAGTATTTATTTTATTTTATTTATTTTTTTACCAAGGAAAGTTTTTGACATTGCCAAAGATCTCATGCTGATTTTACTGTTCTAGCAAAATAGACATTTCATTTACCACTGGAAACTGCCTAGGAAAAGGAGGCAGTGCAGAATATTTCAGTCATCAATTACCTCGGCATTTGTTAACAAACCATGGTAAACTATTATTTGCAGTCTTGGGTTGTAGATAATTAATTACATCATCCATTAACTTAATGATGCGCACTAACTTTTTGAAGTGTGGGTGTCTGGCTTTAGAAAGGTAAAAAAAAAAAAAAAACACTAACAAAAAAAAAAGTTCTCTTCATTATCAGCTCATTTGTGTAAAGTATAATAAGAGTGTACATCTCTGCCGACTTCCTTTTCATTACCGCACAGGGCAGTGGAAGCTGCTGTCATTCCTCCCACTCTAACACATGTGCCTTCATCACAGAGGCAAAGCACACTTGGACTGTGTGGGATTAAATGTTATCACATCTTATCATACATCGGAAAATGATTATTATACAGAAAGATCATTTATAAAACACACAGCAGAATTGTCACATGAGGCAAAAAAAAGTTTATACATTTCTTTTTAAATAGTGATTTAAGTTCCTAACTGTATGTGTTTCTACAAGCTACATTTAAACACGTTCTCTGTTAACACTTTAAGGTGGTGCTTATATGTTTTAGTTCTGTAAATGTGCCACACATTCAACACCTCGTGTGCACCTCAGAAATAATTTGATATACATCATATTTGCTAAGTTTTAGAAACTCCTTCAAACAAATTTGCTGTTCTTGACTGCTGACTTAATTATGACTGCAGTCATGTAACTTTTTTCTTTTGAATAATTGGCTTCCCATTACAATTATTATTATTATTATTATTATTATTATTATTATTATTATTATTATTATTATTATTATTATTATTATTATTATTGTTATTATTATTATTATTTGTTTATTTACCAGACGCCTTTATCCAAGGCGACTTACAGAGACTAGGGTCTGTGAACTATGCATCAGCTGCAGAGTCACTTACAACTACGTCTCACCCGATAAACGGAGCACAAGGAGGTTAAGTGACTTGCTCAGGGTCACACAATGAGTCAGTGGCTGAGGTGGGATTTGAACCGGGGACCTCCTGGTAACAAGCTTTCTTTACCTTTTCTTTAACCACTGGACCACACAGCCTCCTTACTCTTAAAATAATTACCCATTATGAGCCATTTATTTAAAATTTTACATTCTATGAATTTAGCTCCTGGTAAATTTTGATTTTTTTATGATGCTGATACTGCAAATGGTTAAATTAAGGTTACATTTTGGGAACAAACTCTCCATACACATTACAGAAATAACAGAAAGTAGCTTACGATTTAACATTGTTCAAATATAATATTTGGCTGAGCTATCAAAGATTCTTTTTTTAGGAACTGCTTGACAGAATTTTATGACACGTACAATTATTTAACATACAAGTTATTCCATGGTGTAGAGTGTGACAAAAAATAAAATGATGGTAAATGTGTTCATAAAAACACAGATGTCTATAACGTGCTAGTTTAAAACTGCAACAACAAGTATGTGTTGCTACTTAATTCTTCCATTCATTAACAAACACTAATCAACGTCATTTTAAATACGGTGGTTACAAATCCAAACGCACATCCTTTCTTTTATTAAAACTATGTAAATGTACTTTTAATTATCCCAGTAATATCCACACACTAAGTGCAGCAGCAATAAATGAGCTGAGCATTACTTGCATTTCCATTGTAAGATTAATTGAACTCTGAATCTGGCGTATGGTATTCCTAATTAAAAATATTTATTCCATGCTCGCTTTTTATTCTGCTCTGCTTATATTCTTATATTTTACCATAAGATTTAGCCCCAGAATAATAACAATTTCAGATGATTCTAATAAAACAGGACAACAGGATCAAATGTGTTAGTACAAAAAAAGCAATTGCTTTAAAATTTAAACCACAGTATAAAGTAAATTGTTTGGCTATTACACCCTCCCTTCTAGTATTAAACTAACTTTTAATGAGAGCAATAGGGATGAGAAAAAAAGACTGCCATTGTATAGCAGTTTGATCCATTCCATGTTTTAGTGTATCTGTAGTTCATAGGTAACTGGTGTGTCTTAATAAAACCTGTAATAGGACTCTTACTTCCTTACCTTCAACTACATTATCTAGACAAATTGGTCCTAACATGTGTACATCACTCACTGGATCCATTTGCAATGTACTATCCTCACTGCAACCACATGCTAAAGAAAGGTCAAAGAACACCACCATGTAGATATAAATATTTCTGATGGGCATGGTCCTTGGTTGCTTATTTTTGGTAACTGTTTGCTTGCTTTTTCATTAGTTCTTCTGCAGTTCAAGGTATACAACCTGTCCTGATCATTTGAATATAGCCGCTCATTCCTCCACTAGAAGGATATGGATTTCGATTTCTGTCAGCCCACAATCCTAACTGGGGCTGGAAGAGTCCCAGATCAAACTGGTGGATAGAAACAAGACTTTACTGTCCATTATTGGTGCCTGGTCTGGGTTGACCCCTCTTGTACCTCCCTCTGCTCTTCTCCTCCAAGTACCTGTATCAGCTTACCAATATATTACTATTCTGTAAAGCTTGTACCAGCTGCAATACAATATAGTGTGTGCATTATCACAAGTGTATTCTATTGCAAAGGCCCATGTGCCCTTGAGAACCATTTATGTTGGCTAGATTACCTTAGCAATGCTATTGTTATGCTAAAAGCAAATGCAATGGATTTTTGAGTGAAAGAAAATGCCAGTCAGGCATCATACATTCTATGAGCTGATGAAGTGCATTAGTATTGTTCTTTTGATGGTGTGGAACATCTGTCTTGTCCCCTGCTGTAAGCGTTCAGTTATTCCTTAGTTTTGTTTGTTTAATGAGCATGTGCATTTGAGTTTGAAAACCCAACTTACTATTCAGAGCCTTACCAGCTCCTTGCCTACAGTACATAATTCATGCAAATCTAGGACTCCGTTGAATGCGACATGAAACAACACAATAAATGGCAGTTATGAATATTTCAGTTTTATTGAAGTCCAGGAACCAGAATCTGCAGGTGATTCAAGTCTTATCTTGTTTCTTAAGTTTTAGTTTGTAGGTGGCATTTAAATTCCTCATACATTTGTTTTACGTGTTGGCTATTCTAATGCCAGGGTTTACATGTTATGAGGCAATATACACGGTCCCTTGCTTTATTTTATATTAAATATATAATTGATTGCCCTAAAGTAACATTAATGTTTTCTCTGTACACATTACATTATGTAAAAATTTAAATCTGTACAATATGCCTAAACAGTATACAGTACAGCAGTAAAATCAAATGAATACCTAGCAAACTTTCTTTTTTACTTTAGCTGTTTGTTTAGTAACTTGTTCACAGTGTGTTCATAAAGTTTATTCAAAGCCTCCTGGCTTTGTTGGAGAAGAGAAGAGTGCATGTGATATTATTTATAATATGCTGAAATAGTCTATGAAAGTAATCAGTCTGTCATTCAAACCAAGATTAGTCGCTATCGCTGTTTGGTTACTGTATTGCCGTTGACAGCAAACACAATTCTCAATTGAAGCACTCATCTGGAGAGTTAAGTAGGTGATGCATATCTAGATTTTGGACTTTGACTGGGCAATTATGGGCACTCCTAAATATGCCCAGGCAAAACCCAGAATGAAAGGTCTTTGTGATTCATTTTGGACTTTGACCAGGCAATTTGCGAATCACCCAGTTTTGGGGTTTGCCCGTAACTTAAGCATTATTGCAAAATATTCCCTGTATTCTGTGGGAGGGTTAAGGCAGATTCTGCGTTTTAATGTATCATTGATTCTTACTAATATAGTCTTTTTAATACTGTGTACTTATCAGCTCACTGCACGCCATTGTTTGAAATAAGAATTGCTGTTTGTTTGTTTTACCCATGTAGGTTCATGTGACAGAATAAAGAACAAGAACTTGCAATGCAGTACCTTTGAAAATATTTCACATCCATTCATAGAACGAGTTTAGTTCTTCCTTTTAGTATAGGTCTGTCATTACTCAACCGGAGGCACTTAAATAATTATATAAATCAAGTTTTCTAAAACCTACTTAAACCTGTTTGATTTTACATTATAGATCAGTTAATAAAACGGTCAGTTAATTGTATCATGAACTTTTCCCAGGAGGTGGATAGCAGACAACAGTTTACAACAAAGCTTATATATATAGTTTTTAAAGTAAACAGTTTTTTGTTTCTTAAAAAAAAAGTGTTATGTGTATATTGAGAAGCCTTTTGTGAGTTAATGATAACATAATAACAAATTATCTTACAAGCTCAGTATGGTGCTGTTTTATGCCTGCACTGGATGGATGTATTTATTAATACCACAGCTAAAAAAGAAGCAGCAATCAAACAGCACTGTGTGTGTGGATGGGTGGCCCCACCTTAACCTGATTGGTTTAACAATTGATAGGATTGCACTTAAATAAAATGGATTTCCACGCATCATAACAGAGTTCAAGGTCTAGTGAAGGGTAATGTGGGTACAAAATAGGGGGTAAATGTCAGTTATGATGCTTCTGAAAATGTTTTAGGATTGAAGCATCGACTAGATTTGGGTTTCATGGCAAATTGAGGAATTAGAGAAATATTTTTCAGAACCAAGAAATGTCATTTGCATAAAATGAAAGTGAAATTCACAAACTAAGAAGAGTTCCAGCTTTGAAGACATAATTTAGAGAATACTTCTAGCAGTCTTGTTTTAAACACAAGACAGGAGAGAGAGACAGATTACCGGTAACAAAGGTTTTTAAACTGTATTAAAGATATAACCTATAGAGAGGCTTGTGGTTTTGATATTTTTTTTAATGACCTTTACAACACATGTTATTAAGTCGAATTCAGCATATTTTATTGGACATCCCCTACAAAATGGGGTATAGTGGAGTCAGTCACAATTGTGCAATTATTTTTCCATATATCTAGAGAACCGCTTATCCAATTGTAATGAAACTTGGTGTTAGATTCGGGGGATGTATGGGTGTGTCTGTCTGGCCGTGTGTTGCAAATCTGGAGAACTGCTCATCCAATTGACATGAAACTTGGAATAAAGGTTTTTTTGTTTTTTTTTGCAGAACTTATTGATTACTTATCAGATTTTTTGGGCATATATAATTCTGTATGTCACACTTACATTTTTGCACATATTTGGAGAATTCCTTATCAAATTGTTGTATACTTTTCTGTAGATATTGTTGATGTACCGCATGTCTTGATCATCATACCGATAGCTCTGATTTTTAATTTACAGCCATGGTGGGAGATGTATGTTACTGAAACGCTTATTATGTATTGCAGAGTTACCGGAGGGGAATTATTTGAAGATATTGTAGCTAGAGAATACTACAGTGAGGCAGATGCCAGGTAAGTGTGTGGCATCCTTGCCACTAAAATTAAAAGCAAATTGTGCCTTTCAAGTAAAGAGGAAATATAAAAATAAATAAATAAAGATATATTTCTAATTGTATTTTAAATTGCCTAAAGGACATCAAGGAAGATACATCAATGACTGGTTTCTTATTAAACCTGGAATACACTGTAGACCACTAAAACTAAAACAAGTAATGCTTAAATGCTAGTTTCTGCTACCAGAGCCCTATTATTATGTGTTCCTCTTAAGAACTGTACTCAACTATGACTCATGTAGTGTAATTAAAAACATTTAAAAAAATTACACAGTTCCAGTAACACTTATAAGTCGCCTTGGATAAAGGTGTCTGCCAAATAAATAAATAATAATAATAATAATAATAATAATAATAATAATAATAATATTATTATTATTATTATTATTATTATTATTATTATTATTATTATTATTATTATTATTATTATAACACCCCACACACCAGAATTGACAGCAGAGGTACTCATTTTGCCCCTCATAATTTAATAAGCCATGATTACTCACACATTTATTTGTGTGTATTGGATCAGCACATATCAGACTCAATAAGCAAGGGCTCTCTAATAATTGTCGGCTTGTCAGAATGGCTGAAAGCGTATGGGAGATTTTCTGAGCGCTGTGTCTTAAACTGAAGCGTGATAGATCTCTGGCATCTTGCAGGTTTTTTTTATTTTTTATATTTATTCACATTACATATATTTTTTGTATATTTCTCCTAATTTGATGTCATGTACCACTTAGTTTATACTGCTTAAGCAATGAATTGAACTTGTTTGTCTGATTTCTGCTTCAGAACCCTGTGACGAGACAGGTGTCTGCCTGAATGTTTTCTGTTGCCGTTTCATTCTGTTTCTGATTAACTTATTGTTTTCTTTTTCCATTTTACTCTTTTTTGTTGCTTTTTGAGCCTATAAAACTGAAATTATTTAGAACCTTTACTTTTTACAGCCATTATTTATTGCTAAGACAAACATGTTACAGTTGATGTTTTTTTCACTTAAGATTATGTCTAAGTGACACTTATTGATAATAATTTGTACAAAATAAAAATTAAATATATAAATGGTCAGTGAGTTAGCTGTAATCATATTAAAGTGATTGTGTACTTCTAAATTATAAACTTAGAAACTGTTTAAATGTTTTGTTAAGCCATATTCTGTTAATCACTGTCTAGTTTGTGTTATTTAGTGTCAGATAGCAATGATGTCTTGATTGGCTCACATTTTAAGTATCAAATTTGACACTAGCGAAAAGTGTTACATTTCTATGTATTTATTGTGATGATGTTTAAAATGTTCTCCCTTCCATTCTGCCCTTGTATCTTTACAGTCATTGTATACAGCAAATTCTAGAAAGTGTAAATCAGTGCCACCAAAATGGCATAGTTCACAGAGACCTGAAGGTCAGTATATAGTGCCAATGAAATCCATACAAACCCATAAAAACACCACAAATACAAAATCAAACTTAAAGAAGTTGGATGGGAGTGGGGAAAGAGTCATATCACAAGTTTCCCTTTCTCATAGCAAAGCAAATCTGCATGTAGCCTTTTACTAGTTTGCTAGTCCACAGGTTGCTGTGCATGAAGATTCACAGAGGCGACATACATTGGTTTGAAGACAAGCCACAATTAAAACTGAAGGGTTTAAGCAACAGCGCCTCTATGGGTCAGATGCACCGCAGTCTGTGGATTAAACACCACTTCTGTTTTGAGACATCTGGGTTGTGATACTATAGCAAACCAACTAATCACACATTACTCCAATAGACTGCAAAGGGACCCTTGAGGCTGCAGTAACAATTCCTAAAAAAAAAAAGAAAAAAGTAAAAACGTGTTAATATAGTATTTTCAGTCTATTATGGATGCGAAATACCAGATGGTTCTATCGCCAATATTGATTCACTCAAATAATTCATTGCAAATTTGAATTACCGAGTACCAGTGCAGTCAATGCTAGTACTGCGTTTTTATTTTGCTTTAACAATTTGTAGTCTAATTTACATTGCCATTGTAGTGCTGTTGGCTCACTTTCATGCAAAGAACCATGAAAAAAACTAAAAGAGCATATAACAATATTCCAGCTGGGGTTACCGCTTCTCTATTGGAATAATAATGTGTGTTTCCCTTTCAAGTACGAAATGTAACCATTACTGAATGGGTATTTACCTCCTAAAGACATGAATCCTGAATACTTTTTACCAAAGCTGCTCCTTTGAGCCTGTGACGCAGTCTTGAGATCTCGGCGCTATTTTTCTTTTTCAAGACTGACCTGATCGGAGAGCCTTGTTCAGATAAGTACATTGTTGCATATATCTGTATATATTTCACATTTTATGTGTTTTTACACATTTTGTATGTGATAATTAAACAAATCGCTGTAATAGTTTTTCTATTTATGCATGTTTGTGTGCACTACAGCCTTGTGCCCCGCGTGAAGCCAGCGGCTCGAGTTGCTCCTTCCCAGGGACCCAGCAACATAAGTTGGCTGACCTTGTGCTCTCCCCCCTGGCTGCATAGCCACGGCTGGAGCTTAATTTCTTACTTGTTTTTGCTAATTAACACCATACAAGGCGTTTTTATATTATTTATGTAATTGTTAAATGACTGTTTTTTGTTGAATTTTTTTTTCTCCTTGTGTTTTTTTCTGTGTTTTACAGATACCACGAGCAGGCCTGTCAGTAAGAGCAGCTGCTGTGCTCAGCAGCATTGAGCAGGACCGAGATACTTGCTTCAGCTTGTTGTTGCTTGCAATTACACCCATAGTATCTCGATGCTGTTTTGGTGACCAGCTATTTTAGCATCAGCATTGCGAAGGCTGTTAGTTCATTCTAACAAGCAGGCTTCCTTCAGTCTCATCTTACTGCCAGTGGTTTTTACAGGTGGGCACGTTGCGACCCGCGGTGACTGCGACCCGCAGAAGAGGAAGAAGTTGCACTCAGAGTAGATGAAACAAAATCTGGGCAGCTGTATCCCATCAGGAAACTGTTCTTCCTGAATTGCTGTGGGAATGCTCTGCACCACTTGCCCCGCCTGCCCCCTTGGGGCCCCACGGGGCTGCGAACACAGATTGGCCACAGGAGGGCATACTGTCCATCACCACCTCTGAGGAGGTGGGCGAACAGGAGCTGGCTTTCCCATCTGAGGACGTGGAGTCGGACGGCACGTCCCCAGACGTAAAACTCTCCCTGTCGGCAGAGCTCATACCGCTAATCAAGAGAGCCCTTGCAAGTGCCCTGGCCTGCAGCAGGGGAAACAAGGCAGTCCATTTTTGATGATAAGCCAAATGCCTCTCCCAAATCCCCACAGCTCAACAGAGCACTAACGGTAATAACGTTCCAGAAACTTCTGGGCCTGATGGCAGCAGCTTCCCATTCGGTCGCCTGCATATGCGCCCTCTGCAGGCCTGGATCAATTGCAGGGTCTTCCAGCCCACGTTGAACTGTGACCGCTAATTGACAGTGTCACACCTCTGTTTAAGGGCACTTTCTTGGTGGAAACAGCCAACACATCTATGCCTAGGCTTTGTGCTGGGCAGTGTCACCAGAAGGGAGGTTGTCACCATAGATGCATCTAGCCTGGGCTGGGGCGCTGTGTGAAATGTCTGAGGTGTACAAGGTGTGTGGAACCCCCCATGGAAGAGTCTCCACATCAGTGTTTTAGAGCTGCAGGCAGTTTACCTGGCCTGGCAATTTTTTTTGCAGGAGGTTCAAGGGAGACATGTGCTTGTCTGTAACCACCAGGGTGGCCTCTGGTCACCCAGTCTCAATCGCGGGCCTCACAAGATTTTGCTGTGGGCGCACGAGAACCTCCTCTCACTTCGGGCAGCTCATTTGCCCAGGGTGACGAAATGGGCTGCGGACCCCCTTTCAAGGGGAGCCCCCAGCAAGTCAGAGTGGAAGCGTCACCCTGAGGTGATGAGCCTCACCTGAGAAAGGTTTGGCAGAGCAGAGATAAACCTCTTCGCTTCCCAGGAATCAACCCACTGTCCCCTCTGGTTATCCATATAAGAGTCGGGGAACCGCTGGGAATAGATGCCTTGGCACACCAGTGTCTGAAGAAAACCAGGCATGTACAGGCCAACCCTGATGCAGCTACTGAGCGGCCAGCCGTGGAGACTGCTGACGTGCCACGATCTGCTCAGCCTGCAACTCTGGGTCTGGCCCCTGAACGTCTGCATTTGAGCCGTCTGTGACTTTCCAACAGTGTTATTGACACCCTACAGAATGCCAAGGCAGGGTCCACGTGTTCCCAGTACAGGTAAAAGTGGGCCATCTTTCATAAGTGGTTTGACCCCGCAGCTTGTCCCATGGCAGTTATACTGCAATTTTTGCAGGAGCTTTTGACAAGGGGAAATCCCCCTCCATGTTAAAGGCTTATCTGGCAGCTATTTTAGCTTGCCATGTCAAGATCGACTCTGTCTCCCCAGGAGCTCACTTCCTGGAGAGGCAATTTTTGAAAGGGGCTTGGCAGCTTTGTCTGCCCATGAAAGACATTGTTCCTTGCTGGAGGCTAAACGTAGTGCTTAATGCACTCATGAAGCAGCTATTTGAACCCCTGCATCCAGCTGAACTGAAACTGCTATATTTTAAAATGACCTTCTTACTTGCTGTAACCTCCGCAAAGTGGGCGAGTGAGATGCAGGCATTCTCTATCGCGAAAGCCTGCTTATTTTTTTTACAGAGGCCAGGACAAAGGTTACACTCTGTACCAATCCTGCCTTCTTGCTGTAGACTACCTTGGCTTTACATGTCAACCAGTCTGTGGAATTGGAGGCTTTCCATCCACCTCCTTTCCAGTCTGACAAGGAGTGACAGCTCCATATGCTCTGCCCAGTTTGGGCCTTGACATATTATGTTGACAGGACGAAAAGTTGGAAGCAGTCCAAACTATTTTTTGTCTGCTATGGGGCATAGTCACGAGGTCAAGCCGTCTAAGCAGCAGCTGTCCAAGTGGATGTCAGACAGTCATCACTGCCTATGAGCTGGCTAACTTGCCCCCTCCAGAAAAGCTCACGGCCCATTCATCCGGGGGCCTTGCAACTTTGTGTGCTTTATTCCAGGGCATATGCAATGCGACGGTGTGGGCTGCTCCCCATACCTTTTCTAGGTTCTACAGGCTAAATGTCATGGGTCCTCAAAAGCCTGGTTTTGGAACTACAGTGTTATAAGGGCGGCTTCTCAGTCAACCCTTACAATACAAGCACAGAGCTGGAATTCTCCCTTCATTTTTCCACCCTAGCGACTTGTCACTGGGGTACCGAAGGGTGACGCACAAGGCAGCCTTGTTCTGCAGTCGTGCCCTTGCAACGACTTGGGTATACTCACACATTCAGTAATGGTTACATTTTGTACTTAAAAGGGAACACTAGGTTATTATCATAACCCTGGTTCCCTGAAATAGAAATGTAACCATTAACCCGTTGCGGTCCATTTATTCAGCACGTCTCAGACGCGTCAGGTTCAACTTATTTTCACACGCGCAGTTTATTTTAGATGCGTTGTTTAAAAGTATTTTTTTTCACAGTAAAACAGGTTTAAAAGGCACTGCATATCAACAGGACACGCAGTACTGCATCTCCAGCCCCACCCCGCCCCTTGTTCGCTGTATTTTTCACATACCTCTTCATAGTCGTGCATACTCATAAATCATCTCCTGATCACTCGTTTTATCACCAAATGCGATCCAAGTCATTATTTTATTACTATAACATCTCAAAAAGCTCTGCAAATGTCCGTGATATTCTTTAAGCGCTGGATGCAGAAGCAGCTATCTTGTTTGTTTATGTCCGTGTTATCTCTGTGGTGCCGGGGCTATCTGTATTGCTCAGATATGCCCCTTTTTCTTCGGCTTCCCCCGGCTCCTGTCGGTCTTACTCGGCCATTAAATGGTTTTCTCGACTTTTTTCCGGAGAAAAACGACTAGAGACCTGTTTTTTATGTCTTTTTGATGATGTTGGACAGGGTCCGACATTGGACTGGAAAGGGAACATTGTAATGTCGGACCAGGTCCAACATAGGACCGCAAAGGGTTAACCTTCAAGGTTCGTGCTTCCATTATTCGCATCAGGCTTGAAGGAAAGATTACGCTGAGATCTGTGACTGCAGTGTTTTTGATCCCTCGGGGGTGGAGTCACGACGGCGTCACAGACTCAAAGGAGCAGCTTTGGTATAAAGTAATCAGGATTCGGCTTTAGGAGGTAAATAGCCATTCACTAATGGTTACGTTTCTATTTCAGGGAACCAGGGTTATGATAATAACCTACGTTCTGGGGCATTGTTTTTCTTTTTGGCTGCCAGAATCCACGGTTGATTGCTATGTGTCATGTTTAACCCTGTCTCAATGAGGTTACACAGACAGTGAGTGTCAGCTTGGAACTAACACACGCCCCCTGGTGTTTGCATGCAGTCATTGCATTCAGCAGATCCTGGAGGCTGTGCTACACTGCCATCAGATGGGTGTGGTCCACCGGGACCTGAAGGTGAGTAGTGACGTTGGAATAGACAAATCACTCAAAACCTCAATACGTGCAGTTGTGCATGCAGGGTAGTCCACATATGGATCTTGCATTGAAGTGGTACACAAAAGGCCCTTTTTGTGGTAATCTAAACAACGCTAGTATTTAGACACACCAATTTATTAATCTATTTAATAGACACAAATATATCTTTTAAATATGCCTGAGGGAATTCTTAAAATAAGCAAGCTAACTGATGCTGACTCACAAATTAATTAAATATTTATACAAACCAACATTTTGTTTCACTTCTGTTTAGCCAAACTGACATGATGTCATAACTGATAAGTTAAAACTATAGACAGAAAAACAATACAACTTATATGTGGGAAAAACATTCTTTATGAAATAATATTTACATTCAAAAGGGACCCTTGTTTACATATCTTTAAACTGAAGAAATGTTGTTGAGTGCAGTAAGTTGCAGGTAGTAATAAATAACCAAGAATAATTAAACAATTCAAAGGAAAATTTCAAAACACAGACGTTTGCCATGATCCCTTAGAGTGAACACATCCCCTGGCTGCCAGCTTTACTTGTAGATTGCAAGAATTCATCTTACTGGTATTGGATAAAATGCATTATGTGTTGCAGCATTGCCTCTGTGCAGTGTCAGTAGCGTAATACAGTTGGTTATCATGATTTATTTTAAATAAAAAATTGAAATAGCTGTCCTTATAATGATGAGGTAGTACAGTGCTCCCGCTTTATAAAGCTATAGTCGGGAGCCATAGTTAAAAGACCATGCTATATGTGTTCTGCCTTATAACAAGCATGACAGCGCTAGTGGAATGGCATTATGGGACAAATGGGAGCCATGACCATGCTGCATTATAACCAATTCACTGTAGATGCATTAATACCTAAAATGTTTAAAATAATGTAATTGTCATTTACATATAATAATTATCAGTATATAATCAGTCACCGCAGGTCTTCCTCAATGGTGTAATTTAGAACCAGTTACTTTTTTGTTCTATAATGGTAATTACCTGACTCATTTGTTATGTGCACTACCTTGGCAACATGCATGACCGTAGAAAACTGCCTCCGACGATGTAAGATGCTGGTTATTTCGACCCTAATTGAACCATTACTTTCTCTGCTGAGTGACAAGGCTGCTGCCAGCTCTGTTCTGCTGCTGCCAGCTCCATTCTGCTGCTCAGTCTAGTAATTCATCTCCTGCCCTGTACTAGCCTACTCATTGGTAGCTCACTCATGATGTTCCACCAAACCAATCCTACTTAATAATGGACACAGGGGCATATTTTCCAAACTTTTTCTCCTGTATGTGATCTTCTGATGCCAACCAAAAATTGGCAACTAATTCAACCCAGAGTTATGGCCACTTAGGGTTTACCACAAAAAACATGTAAATGCAATTTACTTTAGCATCATTTTGTGTAAAAGGTGAAAGCAATGCTAATGTTATCAAGTCAACATTTTGTTTTCTTTCAAGGAATACAAACTGATGTAACTCACAGCACGGGGGTAAATGTTTTGTGAATCTGGCTCGAAGTGCAAGTTTAAAAATGATTTTAGGTTAACAGTGATTTGAAAATTGAGTGTAAACTTCAAACCCTCTCACAAATTGTTGAAACAGTTTTAATAGACTGCAAACTTGATTTAATTAACCAAATGGGCTTATAAAACAGTCCTTAATTAACACTTATATGTGTGATATGATCCAATCCCTGACGTTGGTGGTTTGTTTAAGATTTTGTATTTTGAGAAAGAGAAATTGCTAAATGTTTGACAAGTAAACCTAGCCAGCATTGTGAACTATAATGTAGAAGTACCAATGGAATTGAACTGGTTTTGTATTTTATATATTATTGACAAATAATAACAATGTTTATCATAGCGTTCAAAAACACAGTACAGATACTGAACTCATATTGCTAAATTAAAATAAAACAAAATGCTGTCATCAGCGTTTTAAAAATTCTCTTTTGGGGTGGTGGCTTCTAGGTGTGGAAGGGTTAACGTGCAAGGAGTTACAGTGATTGCTTCAAAGGCAGCTCCTAAAGGTGGCAAACATTTTGTTCTGAGTACATCAGAGCCCAACAGTGCCTCCTGTGGTTTTTGTTTTAGAGGGTTTGGTTTATATGAATAATGAGTCTTATTTTCCACTGTGATATGTAGATAAGGCTTGCTTATTTGATTAAGCAAGGTCAAACAATGATGTTATATTCACACTTTCTGTAGTTATCCATACTTCATATTTTCCTCTTAAAGAGGAAGTAGCGGGGTTCCGAAAATATAGCTTAATACATGCCCACGTGTTTAAATAACGTACCTGTAATTTATTTTCATTCTTAACATCCTGACAACGTTTTACTCTTATAACTTTAAAGTCTGTTTCAAAGCTCTTTTCAAAATGTCCGCTCTAGTGCACTGATAGTAAGGATTATTGCCCACATTGTCAAACAGGTAACACAGCAATAGCGATTCATGATGTGGTACGGAACAAGAAAGACAGAAAACTTGTTATGTTGTTTTTTGTTGTTTTTTTTAATCGCTCTTCCTGCAGTGATTTAGAGGACAGATCTCAAACCCCAGTGCAGTAGAACGGACATTTTGAAAAGCGCTACCCCATATATTGCAGATGAAAAGTCACACACCAAGGTGCAGTAGTTATTTCTAAAAGGAGTACTTGTTATTAGTTTAAAGGTGTGGTGTCCAACTGTTTAAAAAAAAAAAAAAAAACACACATGTATTAAAGCCAGTGCTGAAAATAAAAACTATATATAAGGAACAAAAAGAATTCTCTAAGGGCCTAATTACTATCTGAGATAAAAACAGAACTTGCAGATGTCATGTATAACTAGGGCTTCTGATTTTCGGTTTTAACCGATAAAAAAACAATGAAACGCCCCATACAAAAAATAAATGAAATCAGTATATAGCCAATAAACACCGGAAAAACACTGGAAATGGTTACTCAATTTACATTGACTTCAACCCTTTCCCATTTAAATAAAAAAAACTACTACCTTTCCAAGTGCAGCTGGGCAATGTCCCTCCTTCCGGACTTGTATCACTGATTCGTTCTGAATACTTTAAACCCACCCCAACTACTGAGTGGCAGCAAATTTCTACATTTCTATTGGAGACTCAGCTTGCAAGATTTAAAACGAGATTACAATTATGAATGGAGGCTTGTTCATGGGATTTAAAGCTGTATTAAAGTTACGGAGGATTTAAAACAGAATTGCAAATTGTGGTGAAATGTAAAAAAAATGCCTACACACAACAACCCCAGAAGAATTTTGTTGTGTAAGACAGCAAAGGAAAGAAGCTACAACTTAAGTGTGCAAGTACTGTCAAATTACTATATATATTTTGACAGAATAAAAACGCTCATGCATTTTGGAAAGTAACCAAAAACAATAATGCCATCCAGAAGCCCTATGTATAACATTCTACTGCTGCAAGTAGTAGCAACTGAACTATAGGATAAGGCAGTAATAAACAATAAGGGTTTCTGTTTTGGTGTAAAATTGTACATGATTGTGGGTCACTGCAGTTTTAAAAGCTATTTTTCCTATTTCTGTTGCTATCATTTTGTTCCCCTTTGATTGCTGAAGTTTTCACATGCTGCATTTTGGAAGTTTTTGACTTGTGGTGTGTCCGCTTGTTTTCCATTGAGAGGAAGCTGTCTGGTGAAACACTGTGAAATATAGGAGTTTTTCTCTTTTCTGAAGGTAGATTCAGTACCCATATACTGTAAAAACAATCTTACTCTAGTACCTAGCAGAGGGACCTCACAAACTCACCGTGTTTCACACTTACACACAAAGGGAAATAAAGGTGGAGCTGACCCAACCTAAAAAATGTCAAACACTTCTGAAAGCCATAATAACTGAAAACTTCAATGACAATAAGAAATAGACTAAATGGGAATGAAGCTAATGCAATTAATGAAAATGGTGTAACATTTTAGCCAGTACTCCTTCAAGAAATGTTTAAAACTGCAGAAGGTATATGCACAACTCTAAACCTTTATTATAGAAGGTTACCTTTGAGGGGTTTACTGTTATATTTATAGAAAACCATGCAACCATACAAACTAACTTTGACTTGATACTACTCAAAGACAATAGCAAATAAGCACTCTCAAAGCTTCTAATTCCAAATCATTTTTATTTTATTAATTTATTTATTTATTTATTTATTTTATCCTGAACGGACAATTCCAAATTGAACAGAAAACGACTTATAATACCAAACACTAACGGCTGCTACACACCGGACGCGATACGTCAAGCGAACCTGCAGCAATGCGACAAAATGAATAGAATCTATACTTTTCATAAGTATCTTTCACACCACAGGCTACAAGACAGGCCACACCAGGGCGACACCGGAGTGACACAAAATCAATAGAATTGAATCCTATTTTTTGCGATTTTGTCGTGTAACAGCTAGGGAATTGACCAATCAGAGAACAGCTTCAATGCATCTGGTCCAGCAGGGTGAAGCATTCAAAATAACAGAGAAAAAAATAATACTTGCCGTGGAAAAATACGACAAAGATCATCACAATTAAAAAGATACAGATTTCAAAGGTAATATATGGGAGCCCATTTCGAAGGCACTGGATAAGCCTGGTGTGTATGATCTGGTGCCATATATGTTGAAATGCCATCCGAGAAGGCACTTCTAATTGCTACATCATGTTGACGAATATGTACCAGTCTTGATCATAGTTTTGTCAGTAGCAATTTTTTTTTATAGTTTTATTCATCTGGCAGATTTCTACTCTGTTGCATCACCTCTGTGTCGCTTCTGGTATGTATGGTCATGTCGCTGTGAAAGTATCTTGTAGCCCAATGAAAAATGGCATCTCTTCTGGTGTGTGGTAGCCTTAAACAGTGATTTCTGTAGATAATTCCGAATCCTAGTGTTCAAATACTAGTGGTGCAGCGTGCTTGTCTTTTAAACGTACACAAGCCAGGTCACGTACTCTGAGGAAATCCAATTTAACACACACTTCTGTTGCATTGGTTTTGGTTTTGCATATCCTTTGGAATGGTAATCATTGTGTAAGATTATTTGCAGTAAATAAATAAATACATAAATGAGTATTTGACTTTTTCTAAAACTCCTTTCTCTTTGAAACAAAGCCAGAGAATTTGCTTTTAGCTAGTAAATTGAAGGGGGCGGCTGTGAAGCTGGCAGATTTTGGATTGGCTATTGAGGTTCAAGGAGACCAACAGGCCTGGTTTGGTAAGTAAATAATATACAGTTTCAATTTTGAATATCTCTGTAACTTAGTATTGTATTTAGACTGTCTTACTTATGAACAACAATATAAGTTTGGTTAGGTGTTGTGTTGCACCAAGGCTTATAGCCAAGTAGGATTAATGTAAACAGGTGGTTGTTAAGTGAGTAAATGGCTCATAGTTGCCAGCTCCAGCCCTTGCCATCTCTATACCTTATTGGCAAAACCCACTGATTACTGACAGTCTTTGAGTAGATGAAGTATTATTGAAAGAGTAAAGCCTCATGGTAAAAGGGTATATAAGTAGTGCTTAGTTATGACTATATTTAGTTGCATTTATGTAGCATTTTAAGCTGTAAAGGTTTAATCCTCTGGCACACTATATACTGCTGAGATGAATAATTCTGTTGTACTGTATTCTGGTGCTACCTGAACACTTATGTCACAAGGCTTGAGGGTAGGTAACAGCATTATTCTGAATTATCCCATAAAGCATGCCTTAATAACAAAATGGTCTTGCTACTGCTTGAAATGTAGCCCATTTTATGTTAAAGAGGTCAAAAACAAATCAGGAAGGAAGGGACAATACCATACATCTTCCTGGTAACTTCCTAAACTGTTTCCAAGAGGTTGTGCAGTACCATACTGTAGAATCATTTGGAGCCCAAAGCTTTCATTACTGTTTTCATGATTTGGGCTTGTATTCTGATCCCTCCTGCCGCTTCCCTTTATGTCACCTTCTATTGGCCAATCATAATAAAGAATTTACTACCACCATCAAATCTTTTGGCTTGAGAACCACTGGTCTTATGTTATTCAACTATAATTTCTGTAAATCCATGTGGATTGCAGGGATGGAAAATAAGACTCTGATTGCATATTGTAGCAGTTTCACCCATTCCAGGTTTTAATACAAGCTTGGTTAGTCACAGTGTATATATAACACATGCATGTCTGTCTTATTAAACTCATAGTAAAACCAGGAATGGGAGTCTTATATCCATCCCTGGGATTGTGGTTTTGCTGCTTGTGTTACGTGAAATGAACCCTCTGGTTCTATTCTGCAGGTTTTGCTGGTACCCCAGGTTACTTGTCACCTGAAGTGTTACGCAAAGATCCTTATGGAAAGCCAGTGGACATGTGGGCTTGTGGTAAGCTGCTTCACTGTATTGTCTTGCTAATCTGAGATTTACCAATGATAATTTCTTATATATACAGTATTGTGCAAAAGTTTTAGGCAGGTGTGAAAAAATGCTGTAAAGTAAGAATGCTTTCAAAAATAGACATGTTAATAGATTATATTTATCAAACGTTGCCCGTTTCTTTGTGCTTCTTCAAAAGAGCTTGGACAGCACATCTGGAAACCCCTGTCTGCCTTGAAATTTCTGCCTGGGAGAGACCTTGCTGATGCAGTATAACTACCTTGTGTCTTGTTGCTGTGCTCAGTCTTGCCATGGTGTATGACTTTTGACAGTAAACTGTCTTCAGCAACCTCACCTTGTTAGCTGAGTTTGGCTGTTCCTCACCCAGGTTTATTCCTCCTACACAGCTGTTTCTGTTTCAGTTAATGATTGTGTTTCAACCTACATATTGAATCGATGTTCATTAGCACCTGTTTGGTATAATTGTTTAATCATACACCTGACTATATGCCTACAAAATCCCTGACTTTGTGCAAGTGTACCTAGAAGAATTGATGCTGTTTTGAAGGCAAAGGGTTGTCACACCAAATATGGATTTGATTTAGATTTTTCTTCTGTTCACTCACTTTGCATTTAGTTAATTGTTAAATATAATCTATTAACATGTCTATTTTTGAAAGCATTCTTACTTTACAGCATTTTTTCACACCTGCCTAAAACTTTTGCACAGTACTGTATATATATTAACCTTTTCCTTACCACTATATACACCCTTGTATCCAGTTAGGCCACACTTACACGCTTTCAGTTATTATTTCCAGTTATATATTTTTTTTCAGCATACCCCTAGTAGTATCTGAAACAATCAAAGCATCTCTCTGGTGATATTTGACCAACGTCTAAATGGAAAACATCCTTTATGAACGTTTACCATAGTAAATGCATAGCAAAGTGTAATGAAGCACAGTGAAAGCATGGTAAAGCATAGGTAAGCATTGTAAAGAACAGAGCGGTATGGTAAAGCATATTAATAAACATGGCAAAACAGGGTAAACTATGGTAAATATGTTGTATAAACATGGGAAAAGCATGGTAAAACTGCATTAATAACGTGGTTTTATAAGGGATGTAGTTCGATAGAATGTTTTAAATATTTTCTTTCCATGTTCAAAATGCTCTTGACCTTGTCATTGTTCTTCCAGAACCTTCCTAAGCACTGTTGTTATCAGCTGTGATGTCTTTTTCTATGAAGGGTTTCATGTATTCCTGTCTGTTTAATCTCTGCAGGAGTTATTCTCTATATTCTGCTGGTTGGCTATCCTCCATTCTGGGATGAGGATCAGCACAGGCTCTACCAGCAGATCAAGGCCGGGGCCTATGATGTAAGTGGACAGCGGCCCTGCTGAGAAACCCCTTTCATACCAAGCAGTTGGATATATTAATGAATGCCAGGTTATGGGTTGAGCAGTACTTGTAGTGTGTGTTGCTGTGATGATGTTTAATTCTGTAAAGGGTTGGTAGGGATTTCATTAACATTAAAACAAAGTAGGGGGTTGGGTGATGCAGCAGGCTAATTCAGTAGCTTCTCTTGCTGTTAACCCCTGAAGGCAAGGGTTTAAACATGGCTCTGGTGACAAGATAAATAAGTTTGGTGATGTCAGCATAGCCCCCAGTCCACAGAACTATACAGTTCAGCAAAACAGGCAACTCCTCTCAATCTTCTGAAACAAAATACTGTTGAATCTGCTTATAACAGGAAAATAAACAGGATTTACAGTAACAGAAAACAGTGAAACCTATTATACAAACTAATTGTATAAACTTAGTTTGTTCAGGTTGTAGAAGCACCACTGCAAAATTGAAACCTCCAGAAACAATTACAATATATGTTTGAATTGTCACGTTCATTGCTGTTTGGATCTGTAGAATAAGCTCTTAATAAGCTCATAGTAAAACCAGGAATGGATCAAACTGCTATGCAGTGGGAATCTTCTTTCTATCCCTGTGGTGCTTTGTACATTAAAAGGATATTACAAATGTCACAGTTATTGGAACAACATTTGTGTCTCCTGGGAATTTAAAGAAATCTGGTACAGTAGTACTGTACACTTAAAGAGTAAGTAGCAGGGTTCCAAAAAATATAGCGTAATACATCCCCATGTGTTGCTACAACTGTTTAAATAATGTACCTGTAATTTCTTTTCATTGTTAACATCTTGACAACTGTTTACGCTTTTAACTTTAAACTTTGTTTCAAAGTTATTTTCAAAATGGCCCTTTCTGTTATCGATGAGTTATGTAAGAAAACTGTATTCATCCATTATTTCAAAATGATGACTGAACTTGGCCGAAACTTGTGTCTGCTTGATTTACTTTCTTTTAAGTTTTACCAAAGAAAACTGTATCCTACTATTCAATATTTTGTCTAATGTATAACCTGTTCTATTAGTTTCCGTCACCAGAGTGGGACACCGTGACTCCCGAAGCCAAAGATCTCATTAATAAAATGTTAACAATCAACCCTGCCAAACGAATCACCGCTACTGAGGCACTCAAACACCCATGGATCTGTGTAAGTTAACATTCACATTCCAGTTCTAAAGTACCAGGGTGTATGTACGTTTACTTGTAATACAGGTTTTCCTAAGGGGTGTGTTCGCTAAAAGGATGATCAATTTTAAACCATTATGAATACAAATCTGTTTATCTAAAGCAACCAGCTGCTTAAATATGTTATTGAAGAATGCATTAGTTATGTGTCAACCTGTCAATTTTAAATAGATATAAAAAATAAATACATATGCAGTATATGTAGGGATCTTTTTTGGCAGACAAGCAAATGTGCAAAACAGCTGCTATTATAAAGCATGTCAGTTAGTTTAAAAAAATGTTGTTCTCATTACAGCAACGCTCCACTGTGGCTTCAATGATGCACAGGCAGGAGACTGTGGACTGCTTGAAGAAATTCAACGCAAGGAGAAAACTAAAGGTATAAAGGGGGGTTGTTTTTGCAGGGGTGCAGTGCTTTAACTTATTGGTGGGTACTTACAATTTCAATGTGGCATTTACTGCTCCCAATGCACATAATTGAATGACATGTCTATAGTTATTTTAAATACCAGGTCACTAGGGCATAGTGTAGAGTAAATGAATATTTTAATGGATTTAATAAGTATGAAAAATAATGATTACCTTCTGCCAGCAACTGTAGACATTTTCTTTTCCTAAGTTAGCAATTAATTTGCATTCTGGAGGGTTTGTGTTGTTTTTTTTTTCATTTTAAGTTACTGTTTGTTTATAAATTTGTCTGTCTTCTCTGTTTTAAGGGGGCTATTCTTACGACCATGCTGGCCACCAGGAACTTTTCAAGTATGTTTTGGAGCTTTGTGTATTTGTGAAGGATTCTTAACATGTTTCTTAATGCATCTATTTAACTTTCAGGTAGAAGAAGGTTTGTCAGGCTATAGTCAAATGCACACGAAGCAGAAGGATATAATAGAAGCTACAGAAATGTAAATAGGACTATTTACAGTAGGCTCACAGAAGACATGAAATGCATGCTTCCAAATACAGTAATACTGTCACATTCTTTTGTTTTGCTCAGCCGGTGGTTTGCATGTAATCAGGACAAGGTGACAGTTGTTTTTGATGTGACAAACGTGAGATCCGACCATGTCTTGTTTTTAACTATATCAAATGATTGGCTGTTCTGTAATGGGTTATCCATAAGAACCACCTGGCTTCATGAACTAAGTAAATCACCTTTTACATTACAAGCACAGCCAGCTTTCCAATTATTGGGGGTTAGCATCTTTTTTTAGGAGGCTTGAGATCTAAATGGCCAGCAATGGGGAGGAGAAATTAACTGTGTATCTGGAGGTCCAAGGAAGTGGAAGATATCCAGAATCCTATACACAACAGTATACTGCTGTATAGTGACATGACCACTGTACTATTTCTTCTTTGGAAATGTACTATGAATACTGTACTGGCTAGTTTACAAAATGGCAACATTAGTAAATAATATTAAAGCTTCCATTAGCTTTTGCCACTATCTTGAAATAGGCTGACAAATGCATTCAAGGATCTCCAGTGATATTAACTCTTTAAACTCAGCCCTATTTCTTCCTGTTTTTCACTGTTTTCATGTATGTATGTGGAACTACTGGATAGTTTGCGTTGCATGCGTATAACTTGTATCAAATGAAAGGCCACACAATTTCCTTTCATATTATGCAAGGTTAATGTGGTAGAGAAGAGAATAAAAAAAAAAAAATAAGAAAAGCTCATGTTTGGTCACTGCTATGTATTTTGTAAATATAAATGGCTCTAAAAACAGTCCACCATTGAACTTCAATATGAAATGAACATGGGAAAAAAATGAAACAACTGTTTTAGTAGCACTTTTACCAACCGAGCATAAGCACAACTTTGAACAAAACAGAACATGGAACACTGAAGAGAACTAGTTTCAATTTTACATGCTCAGGCCATGTCCCTTTACTTTCTGTGCTATTCTGAAAAGCAGTTCCTGTCTGGCACAAACACAACGGATAAAACTCTCTGTCTCTCTCTCTGGTCTGTAGTTTCTCTAACAAGCACTCTCTCTCTCTCTCTCTCTCTCTCTCTCTCTCTCTCTCTCTCTCTCTCTCTCTCTCTCTCTCGCTCTCTCTCTGAACTACGTACACAGTTATTGCTGGTATTGCTACAAAGTTGAGATTCTAAGCTTTCCAACGATACTGCCCCTTTCCATCTAGCTGCTAAAATGACGGAGCAATCGACCCATAATGAAACCTACGCATGTGAACCCTGTCACATGATGAGTGGCTTAACTTCAAGCGATCATAGCTCCAGCTAGGAGTACCGCTTTCAAACACTGAATATGTCATTGGAAAGCACTGAGTCTGTGCTTTTAAGCAAGCCCTGAACCACGTAGGTGGCTTTTACGTTCCCTGAGTAATATGCACGTAAAACCAGCGCACCGAAACTAATGGGGCTGAGTTTAATTAAAGAGAAAAGTTCTGGATATGTATCTGCATGTTGATTGATAATAAGATTAAATGAAGCCATACTAAACATAGTTACTTATTGCTGTATAAATACAGCTCTACATGTAAATCCAAAATAGCTACATTCACATTGACACGCCCTATAAAACATTTCATGTGTTTCATTACTTAATAGCATGTTGTTCCTACAGTGCCTACTTACACAGGTTACTGAGTAGGTTTATTAACAACTTGTTGAGAAAAGGGTAGTGGGTGTTCTAAAGGTTTTTTGTAAACTGAATGCTATGAAACAGAACGGCATGGCAGCAATGATACTGGCCTTTTGATCCTTTGGTAGAAGCAAGCACGGTTTCCCAAACCATGATTGAGATTGTTTGTTTGTTTGTTTGTTTGTTTGCTTGCTTGCTTGCCTGCTTCATTTCTGCTGGGGAGGGTGATGGATGCCAGACCCTATTTGAGATTGGGATTTAATGGGGAACATTAAATAACTGTGATTGCTGAATAGAAACCTTTTCTACTTTCATTGCTTACTACCTCAATCATGACCATATGACCTTCTGTACCTAGCTCAGCTGGTTGCTCCTGTAGTGTAATCACACTGGGTGCCACCTTCAGTCACCTGTAACAAATGATGCTACTGACAAGCTGAGTCTTTCCAATGTTGTGTAAAATTACTTGTACCATACTTGCCAGCAAAATGTATATTGTGTGTGTATGTATATGTATGTGTGTGTATGTATATGTATGTGTGTGTGTGTGTATGTATGTATGTATGTATGTATGTGTATTATATATATATATATCTATATATCTATATATATATATATACAGTGCCTTGCGAAAGTATTCGGCCCCCTTGAACTTTGCGACCTTTTGCCACATTTCAGGCTTCAAACATAAAGATATGAAACTGTAATTTTTTGTGAAGAATCAACAACAAGTGGGACACAATCATGAAGTGGAACGAAATTTATTGGATATTTCAAACTTTTTTAACAAATAAAAACTGAAAAATTGGGCGTGCAAAATTATTCAGCCCTTTACTTTCAGTGCAGCAAACTCTCTCCAGAAGTTCAGTGAGGATCTCTGAATGATCCAATGTTGACCTAAATGACTAATGATGATAAATAGAATCCACCTGTGTGTAATCAAGTCTCCGTGATAAATGCACCTGCACTGTGATAGTCTCAGAGGTCCGTTTAAAGCGCAGAGAGCATCATGAAGAACAAGGAACACACCAGGCAGGTCCGAGATACTGTTGTGGAGAAGTTTAAAGCCGGATTTGGATACAAAAGATTTCCCAAGCTTTAAACATCCCAAGGAGCACTGTGCAAGCGATAATATTGAAATGGAAGGAGTATCAGACCACTGCAAATCTACCAAGACCTGGCCGTCCCTCTAAACTTTCAGCTCATACAAGGAGAAGACTGATCAGAGATGCAGCCAAGAGGCCCATGATCACTCTGGATGAACTGCAGAGATCTACAGCTGAGGTGGGAGACTCTGTCCATAGGACAACAATCAGTCGTATACTGCACAAATCTGGCCTTTATGGAAGAGTGGCAAGAAGAAAGCCATTTCTTAAAGATATCCATAAAAAGTGTCGTTTACAGTTTGCCACAAGCCACCTGGGAGACACACCAAACATGTGGAAGAAGGTGCTCTGGTCAGATGAAACCAAAATTGAACTTTTTGGCAACAATGCAAAACGTTATGTTTGGAGTAAAAGCAACACAGCTCATCACCCTGAACACACCATCCCCACTGTCAAACATGGTGGTGGCAGCATCATGGTTTGGGCCTGCTTTTCTTCAGCAGGGACAGGGAAGATGGTTAAAATTGATGGGAAGATGGATGGAGCCAAATACAGGACCATTCTGGAAGAAAACCTGATGGAGTCTGCAAAAGACCTGAGACTGGGACGGAGATTTGTCTTCCAACAAGACAATGATCCAAAACATAAAGCAAAATCTACAATGGAATGGTTCACAAATAAACATATCCAGGTGTTAGAATGGCCAAGTCAAAGTCCAGACCTGAATCCAATCGAGAATCTGTGGAAAGAACTGAAAACTGCTGTTCACAAATGCTCTCCATCCAACCTCACTGAGCTCGAGCTGTTTTGCAAGGAGGAATGGGCAAAAATTTCAGTCTCTCGATGTGCAAAACTGATAGAGACATACCCCTAGCGACTTACAGCTGTAATCGCAGCAAAAGGTGGCGCTACAAAGTATTAACTTAAGGGGCTGAATAATTTTGCACGCCAATTTTTCAGTTTTTTATTTGTTAAAAAGTTTGAAATATCCAATAAATTTCTGTTCCACTTCATGATTGTGTCCCACTTGTTGTTGATTCTTCACAAAAATTACAGTTTCATATCTTTATGTTTGAAGCCTGAAATGTGGCAAAAGGTCGCAAAGTTCAAGGGGGCGAATACTTTCATAAGGCACTGTATATATATATATATATATATATATATATATATATATATATATATATATATATATATATATATATAAGTTGATATCTTAGTATAGAAAATATATAGCAAGATATCATGCAAAGGAAACACACATTCTATGGTACTGGGTGTATATTGTACTGTACTGGGTTTATTGTACACAGAGATTTTTGCTTGTACTATGGTACACATTATACTTTTGTTTTTCAGCTAATTCAGAATGTTTACATATTGAAACAATATTTAAACATGAAAACCAATGTTCAAATAATAACATATCACCTGGTGACAATAGAAAACCATCACTTCAATAAAGAAGACATAATTCTGTTGTTTAATAGCAACACAGTGTTTTACGTGTGCATGGTAGCATGAGTCTTGAAGCTTCCTTTTGCTTTATGATTGTTAACATATCATATTTTAATAATATATGGCTTTGTCACATGTTATGTGTTTAGATTGGTTTACCCAATTTTTTATTAAGTGTAATGGACGGATTGGTGTTTCTGGATCTTTCTTTTTATCCAAAATGTCCCTCTAATATGGTAGTACCAGTATTGGCATACTGTGGTACCCTTTTTGATTATTATTATTTATTTCATATATATATATATATATATATATATATATATATATATATATATATATATATATATATATATATATATATATATATTTAGTTTATTTAGGTCAAAAGTGTATACACCAGCTATAAACCTCTGTAAAATAGGTCACAACTAAATGTGTTTTTACATTTTGTTTCCCCTTTTTTTCCCTCCTTTATTTGGAATGTGTTCCCCATGAGGTAAGGTCCTTTGCCCAGGAGGGGACATTTTTGCATCCCTTAGCAACCACTGAGTAATCAAAAATCACCCCTGCTTGCTTTATAAATCCTCATTCTACTAAGCCTGCTTTTGAGAGTATTTACAATACTGTGTCTTGAGGCTGGCTTCTCTAACCTAAATTTCCTTTAACTGACATCAAATCAATACGTGCCCACAGCACTTTATAGATTCCAAGTATCTGCTTTTTTTATTCCAAGTTTACTGTTTTGCTGCTCTAGATACTCTTTCTGATAAACTAAAAACAATCAGGTTATTTGTTTGCATGGTTTCAAATATTGTGGCACCTTTCGGGTACAACAATATACTGCAGTTGGCATGATTTCAAAGTTTTTAAACACATTACATACAGTATATAAATATGTAACTATCTACTAATGTTTGTTTGAGTGTACAGTATATTTGTATACTGTACGCGACATCTGTGTAGCTATGATAATTTGTTGTTTCTGTTTTTGAAAACAACCGTATTCTAGCTTCCCAATCTGAAATCAATTTGAAAATGATCATTATGCTGATACTGTAGCTCAAATTCATGCAACAAGTAAGACACCTAATAACATTTCATTACTGTCACTAACCAAATGCAGCAAAGTAGTTGATGTATACTCACTGTACTTATGCTTTTCCTTTACAGCAGCAAGGAGTTTGATGAACAAGAAGACCGATGGTGTAAAGGTAGGTTTTGTCTCTTAATCACAGTCTCCATCTTGTATCCATCTTTGCGAGTCACTCTGTGTGAGTCAAGTCAGTCCATAGTGTAATTGTTGGTGCCACTTATTCAGTTTAATACATTGTGGAACTGTTTGTATACACTTGGTGAAAAGAACATGAGATATAAAGGATAGTGCAGCACAATATGTTACAGGGAGGAAACCATTGGCATTTCCCACTGACATCAAACTCCTGGTAGTGAGCAACACACTGTCCTTCATTAATTCATTTGATATCCACTTATTTAAACACGGTTTAAGGACAGCACTCCTTATTGATTACAAAAAGCCTTCTGAAGGTCGGATGGCATGTTGCAACCTTTGCCCGTGTTTCCATTTCATCTGCTGCAGCTCTTCCAGATCTCGATGTTCGTTTACACTGGTCTGTGTGCACAGCATTGTGCCTTATCAAGTGTTCATTATCTAGCAGTGGGTTTTTGGTGGGTCACCAGACTTTGTCCTGCAGCTGCTGAGATGTTCCAGGTTTTTGTGTTAAGCCCGTTCTAAACTAGCCCTTTCTGGAGCTGCTTCGTGGAGGAGAATCTATTAACCTTCACTTTTTTGGTCCTAGAACCTTTATGTACAATTTTTAACACATGGTTCACAGTGGTTGTGTGGTTGGGCATATTTTGGTTATGAAAAACAAAGAATGGAGCTTAAGGATACCTACTACTGCATATGCTGTCTGGTATTGGAAATGTCTGTGCATTTCTGCTGCCTGGTTGGAAAGCTGATAAGTGTATTCTAAGGTTCAGGTAATTTAATAATCCTTACTATTGTTTGAATGTAAAACTGCATTTCCCCTCTGTCAGGTTTACTATACTGTGGATACACGTTTAAGTGATTTAAGGTTTATAGTGTAACGTATCTACTGTTTTTTATTATATCTTTTTTCTCTGATGTTTGTCTTTTTTATGTACTGTATTGTTCCAATTGTATCTTTCTTTATTTATTTATTTATTTATTTATTTATTTATTTGTATTTTTCACTGTGTCACTGAGAAGGATACTTTTGTGGTGTATTGTAGGTCAATTTCTGAAGAAATATTAGATTTTGTATTTTTTTGTTTTGTTTTGTTTTTTTGTGTTCATTCAGTCCAATCTGTCTTCTTTTCCTTTCTCTCTGGTTGTTCAATTTAGAAAAGAAAGTCCAGCTCAAGTGTTCAAATGATGGTGAGAATCTATGTATGAAAGATTGCTCCCCCTCCCCTGTGAGATAACGCTGTAGCTTTAATTCCCCTTTGATATTCGTATAACCAAGTTCATTGCTTCACACATAATTAAATAGTTAACTGCAAACATTAAAACGAAACAGAACATGGAGCCATATTTATCAAAGTCTTTGCACCGGAATGTCACTTGCACTGTTGTTTCTTAAGAAAACAAGTGTTAATGTTACGTTGCAAAGAACAATTTAGACATGCAGTACTTTTAAGTTCTTACATCAACCATAAGTTGTTTTTAGGATCCTCGTTCAAAACATGAGGGCCTTTATTCTCTGATCACGTCCATCTGCCCGACTGTCTGTCAAACTACTTGGTGAACAGGATAACTGCCTTTATTTTGCATCTTTACCTAATCTTTATCGTACATGCCTCACCTCTTATTGACATTGTGGATTGCATTTTGCTATAATGTAATGAACTTTCACAAAAAAGTGAAAAGACCTTCATAAATGAATCTCATGGTCTCTTTTTATTTTATATATATATATACTGTATATATATATATATATATATATATATATATATATATATATATATATATATATATATATATATATAGTACTGTGCAAAAGCTTTAGGCAGGTGTGAAAAACAGCTGTAAAGTAAGAATGCTTTCAAAAATAGACATGTTAATAGATTATATTTATGAATTAACTAAATGCAAAGTGAGTGAACAGAAGAAAAATCTAAATCAAATCCATATTTGGTGTGACCACCCTTTGCCTTCAAAACAGCATCAATTCTTCTAGGTACACTTGCACAAAGTCAGGATTTTGTAGGCATATAGTCAGGTGTATGATTAAACAATTATACCAAACAGGTGCTAATGATCATCAATTCAATATGTAGGTTGAAACACAATCATTAACTGAAACAGAAACAGCTGTGTAGGAGGAATAAAACTGGGTGAGGAACAGCCAAACTCAGCTAACAAGGTGAGGTTGCTGAAGACAGTTTACTGTCAAAAGTCATACACCATGGCAAGACTGAGCACAGCAACAAGACACAAGGTAGTTATACTGCATCAGCAAGGTCTCTCCCAGGCAGAAATTTCAAGGCAGACAGGGGTTTCCAGATGTGCTGTCCAAGCTCTTTTGAAGAAGCACAAAGAAATGGGCAACGTTGAGGACCGTGAGACGCAGTGGTCGGCCAAGGAAACTTACTGCAGCAGATGAAAGACACATCATGCTTACTTCCCTTCGCAATCGGAAGATGTCCAGCAGTGCCATCAGCTCAGAACTGGCAGAAAACAGTGGGACCCTGGTACACCCATCTACTGTCCGGAGAAGTCTGGTCAGAAGTGGCCTTCATGGAAGACTTGCGGCCAAAAAGCCATACCTCCGGACGTGGAAACAAGGCCAAGCTTACTCAACTATACATGAAAACACAGGAACTGGGGTGCAGAAAAATGGCAGCAGGTGATCTGGACTGATGAGTCAAAATTTGAAATATTTGGCTGTAGCAGAAGGCAGTTTGTTCGCCGAAGGGCTGGAGAGCATACATGAATGAGTGTCTGCAGGCAACAGTGAAGCATGGTGGAGGTTCCTTGCAAGTTTGGGGCTGCATTTCTGCAAATGGAGTTGGGATTTGGTCAGAATTAATGGTCTCCTCAATGCTGAGAAGTACAGGCAGATACTTATCCATCATGCAATACCATCAGGGAGGCATCTGATTGGCCCCAAATTTATTCTGCAGCATGACAACGACCCCAAACATACAGCAAAAGTCATTAAGAACTATCTTCAGCGTAAAGAAGAACAAGGAGTCCTGGAAGTGATGGTATGGCCCCCACAGAGCCCTGATCTCAACATCATCGAGTCTGTCTGGAATTACATGAAGAGAGAGAAGCAACTGAGGCTGCCTAAATCCACAGAGCAACTCTGGTTAGTTCTCCAAGATGTTTGGGCCAACCTACTTGCCGAGTTCCTTCAAAAACTGTGTGCAAGTGTACCTAGAAGAATTGATGCTTGATGCTGTTTTGAAGGCAAAGGGTGGTCATACCAAATATGGATTTGATTTAGATTTTTCTTCTGTTCACTCACTTTGCATTTAGTTAATTGATAAATATAATCTATTAACATGTCTATTTTTGAAAGCATTTTTACTTTACAGCATTTTTTCACACCTGACTAAAACTTTTGCACAGTACTGATATATATATATATATATATATATATATATATATATATATATATATATATATATATATATATATATATATATATATACTACTCTGATAAAACAGACACATGAAGTAACAGTAAGTTTACTATGTTAAATATTGTTCTGTCCATTTGCAGTTCCTTATTTAATAGTAACATCCTACATTTATAATTTTTGAGTTAATGCCTAGGAGTTCCTGTGCTATTTGAATGAAAAGCTTGCTCGAATGCACCTGCTTTTTGCCAGTAGCAAACCTCTTTTTTTGTATTTTGTTTTAGTTTTTCTTTTGTTGTTGTTGCTTTGAAGTAGACACAGTGACCTCACAATGGAAATGTTGTTCTTGTTTTGGTATTGTTTTTACTTTATTTGTGAAACTTTTTTTTTTTAACACAATTATTTTAATTTTATTTTTATTGCAGGTTAAAGATATTTTGTTGTTTAAGCGTAATTATTTAATGTTTAACTGCCGTATACATTTATTAAATTCAAATTCAACTTGTATTACTGTTAATAATTCTCAGAATACATTAAACGTATATATCTAAATGTGTTTAAGAAAGATAGATTTTGGTGTTAATCTTTAAACTGATCATTTGTATAAAAAGGACAACAGTAAGATGATAGTATGAGAATGACTTTTACCAGATAGGGCTAACTGTAATTTGAAGTACCTTTCACTATTACAAGCAAAAGAAGAAAACAAATATTAAATGCAAACTGTACTTTAAAAAATATATCTGTAAATGTAATGATCCTCACTTTAAGCGTGGCTATTATTCCATTGTGCCCTCCAAAGTGGTGCAGAACACTTTTTTTCAATTTTGTGTTGGAAAGTTTCAAAATTTCAATAGTATACAGGTGTGTTATTTGTTTCTTTTCCTCATGTCACAATCCTGGAATGCAAAAATCTGCATTGAGCTTTGGAAATATGAAGAAAAGATTTTAAAATTGAAACCTTTTTTTAGGGTAATCTTTACATATTCTACCTTTCCTCTTTCTATATACATCATTCATGAAACAGACTCACTAGCTGCTACTCTAGCTTGATCTTGCTTGTATACTGAGTCTTGCAAACCAGGGAACACCCTTCAGAAAATGTCACCAAGACTCATGTTTTTTCTTGTACAGTTTCTCTAATTGCATGTTTCACAGACAAAGCTGTTTATCAATCAATCAATCAATCAATCAATCAATCTTTATTTTAATGTAGTGCCTTTCATAGTGGACCACCATCACAAAGCACTTTACAAGATGCAGTAACAACAAGAAGATGGAGCAGCTACGCAGCTGGAATACCAATCACTCGAATTGCATCCTGTTGACTTCAAAGTTTTTGTTATTTTCTCCCTCGTAATTATCTTGATCATATCGTCTCCTTATAAACTTACTTTTTGTTTACACAACATGCTCTCCAGTCTCAGTTTCCGGTGCCTCAACTGAAAAATGATATAAATAGAATAAACTACATCATTCATTTCTCCAAAACAAAATATATTTCCAACAGAATGACCTTGCGTTTGCCAGATGTTAATCAAATTCAATATATATATATATATATATATATATATATATATATATATATATATATATATATATATACGTAGTATATTGTAGGTGCAGACAGTATTTTCCAACACAAATCAAATTTGGGTCCCGAAACTCCCAAGAAAAGGCTTGCTTTTAAACAGAAAAGACAATCCTGTTTGCGAGACGATAACAAAAGAAAATAAACAGTTCGAACAGGATTCATAAAGAAACCCAAACACAAACAACGATGTAAACTAACTGGTCCATCAACCACGTCCAGCTTGTGATTAAGAAGGTTTTTGCCGGGTTATCCACCAGGATGCTAACAGCCCCAGAATGTCCCTGAGACAAGGTTTGTTTTTAATCCCCCAATCTTGGGGGGGGGGTGGGAGGATGACAAGTAAAGTCCGTCTCCAGCCTTTGAGCATAAATCCAATCCCATGGCGCGTTGCGAGACCACGAAGAGCAGCCGACCTCCGCTCGCAAGCTCCAGCCCTGCAGGTAAATCTCCGGCTTGTCAGTCCAGGCAAGTGTTAGACCGTTCAAACAGCACCGGCAAAGGAAAGGGGATATTAGCCGCATAAGAACTAGTCGGTTAGGTTTTGGATCACAGTTAGTATTGCTAGTTTTGGACGTAGATAATCCAATGTTCTCAGGTCACTCTTTTAAAGGGGTGGTGAGTATCCACAGGTGCGCTGTGCGCTGCCAACAGGTCTATCTGTTTGTTGTCTGAAACACCAGTGGGCCCGTTCCTAGCTGCCACAAGCGCCTCCTGGTGGTGAATATATATATATATATATATATATATATATATATATATATATATATATATATATATATATATATATATATATATATATATATACACCATATATAATCTTGAAAGCACTCATGCACAGCAAAGCTTTTTCCAAAAAGAGGTGTCGACCATAAGGCACTTTATATATTAATGTCTCTCCAGAGTTAAATAGTTAACAGCAATCACATATAAATCATGTATAGTTTGCGCGATGGCACTCGTAGAGAAGAGGTTGGTCGCACACTCAAAAGAAAACATGAAACAAACACAATGTGTTTCGACACATAGCATTTCTTAATCAAGTGTTGAAGCTTTCCTGCTGTACAATACTGAGCAGTCTGTTTAACCTAAACAGCAGTAACTTCCTAAAATGTACAAGTGTTTTATTTTGTGGCCCTTATTCCACTATATTTATAGTGTCTTTAATTATGCTAAATTATGGCTGATGTAAAATACCAGCAGAATTAATACACTTATACATTTATTTCTTAATTGTTTACTCTGCATAAAATGGTCTACATTATTTTCAAAACCTTTTTTATTGTAGACATCTGAAAAAATGACTCCTCTTGGCCTAAAATAAATCTCCAGAATATTCAGTGGTATTTTATTTTCATATAACATTGTATGGCAATGAATCATATTCGTGTAGTTTAGGTTCCAAATAATAACCTAAGCGGATATAACACTGTACTTATATTACTATATTGACTTATAATGTATTTGTTACTCAATGACACATAATCTACTGATATTTAAAGTTGCAATACCAGCACACTCAATCTAGTTTCTAATTATTATTATTTTTATTTTTTTTCTAATACATTAATTTTGCTAGTTAGTTAGAATAAAACCAGACCACATATTTTCTTAATTAAAATAATCCCCCGTCATAAGGATGGGAATTAAATTCACTGTTTATTCAATGATTGACACTATGTCACTGCATTAATAAAATACAGTGAACTGCATTTGAGGTATAGTTTAAAATAGAAATAGCCAATATCAGTGATACTGGGTGTATTTATTAGGCAGAACATTCTGCCAACATTTGTGGTTTAGCTGTTGTCTCCATATCAGTGAAGGTCCTGCTCAGTTTTGAGGTAACAGACATTGAGGTTTTATTTGTTATGGTAGACAGGTAGACACATTTCTGGAAGTCAGTCCTCACACCTGGCCAGAATTCTATAGCAAATGTGGATGTTAAAACAATTTTTTTGTATTTGTTTTTGCGTATTCTAATATGTGAATTAAGTCCTAATAATATGAGTGTGAATGGCACTGGTTACAGTCCGTCACGCTGCCTACAGCTGCAATAGGAGCGCTACAAGCATCCATTGCCTTTCAGCCTTGGGCCATCGGGCACAAATGTGTGGTGTGGTGCTCTGGTCCATTGGTGATTAAGTTAAGCTCCGCAAACTCACTTTCTCTTGCCTGACATTTTTTTAAGTCAGTGTCATTCTTTGGTTGGTAATGTGCTGGTGGTAAAAGTAATTTTTTCCTGCTGCAAACAAAACAAAATTTTGTGGCCATTCATTGTATTCTTCCTTCTTTTTTGCACTTTGTTAGCCATGAGGTCTAAGCCTTGTCTGTTTCTGTTTTCTGCACACCTACAGATTAACAACAAAACCAACGTAGTAACCAGCCCTAAAGAGCCTATTCCTACCCCAGCGCTGGTATACCCGGACTCTTCCTTTCTCCCTTTTTAAGTTGTTTACTGGTTTTCATTCTTTTTCTTCTTAGATTTTTTTTTCTGTAAATTTTTTTTTTTTTTTGCTACTGTTTTTATTTGTTGTTGTTTGTACTTTTTGTCAGGGAAATCCATTGTGATGCAGTGTGGCAACATTAGAAACACTGTCACTCTTAGAGCTGGTGTTAGTGGTGTTAGAAGTAGCCTAATGTTTGCATGTCGTTGTAGAGTTCATAACCTTTTATAACCATTTTTGCGCTTTTGCGTTGCCTTTAGCTCTGTTGATGATGCTAGTTGAAGACCTACATTTAAAAAAAAAATCTAGGCATCTGATATACAAGGAGCAAGATGGCACGACAGAGAGCTAACAGGAGTGTTGCTAGGCAACTTGTAAAATAGACCTTATTCAGATTCTCACATATACCTTCCCCCCTGTTGCCGTTGATGAAATGCCAATGACTCTCATGCAAAAAAACATTCAAATCTGTAAATGTTGTTCCGCATGAAAAGATTTCCTTGTAGCTATTTACTCTCACTATCTCTGCCATAACTTTGCATGGGATCCACAGAGGCAACTTGATCATTTGCATTGGTCTGAAGCCTATTATTTAAAGGTACCTTACTGGGTAAAAGAAAACCTGTAAAACAAATTGTTACAACAATTTCATAAGCAGCAGTTCAGTTGCTGTTTGTTTTGTTATCAGTGTAATTTCCCTTAGATACAGGTCTGTACTTCTGCCACTATATTTGTAATAGGCATCTCTGCTGCAGGCAACAGCCTCCATAGTCTGTAGCCATACATCACAGTTTAGATTCTGTCCACGGAAGCATTATTATTATTATTATTATTATTATTATTATTATTATTATTTTAAATCTTGGCGATAATATACTGATGGCTAGGAAGCTTTCAGAACCTTTTGAGTAAACTAATTAAAGTCATAAGCTAGCATGGCTCTAATGGGTATGGCATACATTGGAAGCATTCATCTTGTTTTAATTATAGCTACTTTGTCACCTGAATGTGTGCTTATCTTGAATAAGGTCTATCGCATGCTGTTGTTGTAGGTAGTCAGACCTGTCATATAGACTGTTGCAGCAGGAGTCAGACCATCCCCCAGCATTGTTAAATTGCAGTAGTTGATGGATTTTGCTTTAGCCTCATCCTTGTTTTTTAGCTGATCTTGCCCTCTACCATTACAAAATTTTATTGACCACAAGAGAATATTCTTTCTTTCTTCCTTTTTTATCTTCTGTTGCTCAGGAGCCCCAAACTACAGTAATCCACAACCCTGCTGATGGAAATAAGGTATTCAGAAAGGAAACAAACACACCTTACCATCGGACTGTGTGTTTATTTAATCAGCTGCTACAGTATGTAGCACCAAGGGCAAGGATTATGGTTTGATTTTGTCAAAGTGCCCTGTGCTGTGTTTCGCACTACATGGACCACAATTCAGGGGGTCTCATGATTTTACTTGATGGGCTTGGAGCGTAAGAGCAGGTTATTTCTGAAGCACATTTGAAACTCTTGAAACCTCCTGTTCCTGTTACATTATAAAGCATGTTTTGTTTTTTGTTTTTTTTGGGGGGGGCAGTTGTTCTCTGCATGAATATTGTGGTTTTATGTGGTGCCTCTTCATTTATGAAAAGTACAAGCAATACAGTGGGCCAGAATCACTTAGCAGTAACTTCCACATTTGCACTAGTCCTACAAGGAAAAACAAAAGTATAGTATTACAAAGCTTAAAAGCTTTTTACAATGCAGTTGCAGTATGTTAATTTACAGTCTGCTAATTAACAGTCTGCTACATACAGCTTAGTTTGTCCTTGCTTGTTTTACAACCTTGCCAGTTTTCTGTTTCCATTTTTAACTTCAAATTGGACTTACTGTGGTCCAATGTGCATTGCTGTCCCTCCCTTTGAACTGGTGTATCTCCCTAAATTAAAATGGATTTCAAACAGAACAGTTTGAAATGCTCTCCCACCTCAGTAGGAACTGTAAATAAAACTGCATTGAGACTGCACAGATTTCTAATGTAATTTAATTGTTATGTCATAATTCTGGGAAAACCTTATTGTTTACTGCTGTGAATTGTGGGCCGGTAGTTATGGTTGCATTCCATTTTAGCTGCTGAATCTCCACGTAACCCTCAAGCACTGGGAAATATATATATTTTCATTCCTTGTGCTTCAACCAGTTTTTAAACCAGTTGTAAGAAGAAACCAGCTGGGAAAACGGTATAGAATTTAATTTGGGAAGACTTGGAAAATGGGATCCATGGTTTCGTTCTAGTTCTGTCTCCAATGAATTGCCTATTTGTATTCCATTAGCTGCCCTGTTAAAGAAGAAATTGCCTGTCAGGTTTTTAGCCAGGCTTTTTTCCTGCTTGACACACTAGCAGTGGGTGCCTCTACATTTTGTATTGGTAAGTTGTCTTGCTGTTGTCAAAATCTGCTCAAGACATATTGCAGTTCCCCTTCATGGGTGTCTGGGGATTCTAAATCAGGTTACAGCTGAAGGTCACATGACTCCTGAATTGGCAATAACCTGCAGGCTGTTGATTAATCTCCAAACTCAAGCTTACAACTTTCATTGGGTAGCTAGGGCTCTTATAAAGGTCAAGCATTTACAAGCTTTTCATTTTTGCTAAGAACAAATTAACTACTGCTAGTGCCAATGCTCTAAAATATGAGCATATTAAGGCCTCAGAGCCCTAATAAACCAAAAGGTACCCAAATCACAACAAATAAATTCCCTTTTTGAAAAAAAATCCAACAAGGGCAAACCTTGCTTTAGGCATACTAAAAAGAAAGGCCAAATAAAGAGTTACATTTACAGGGTTACTGGTTATTCGTTACCTGCTTGCTCAATATGGCTTAAAAGTTGTCCTTTTTTATCCTTGTTATGTTGTTCTTGTTTTATTTATTTTGTCTTTTTTACATGTATTTGTTGAGTGCTTTAAGCACAGCATGTGAAGACTTCAGTAAATAAGACTGGGGACTTCCTTCTGTTATGACATTTGCATGCGTGTGTTTTGTAAGCTGTACTTGTATATTGGTATTCAGTCTTTTCACTGTGGCATGAAGTTGCATTGTACTGGGTTTGCTTTAGTCAAATGATGATGTCAGTACATTTTTAAGCGACTAATCTTCATTTACAAAGCAGTTGTTCTTATCAGGCCAGTTAAATCGGTTTTATATATTTTCTCACCCCTTTAAATTTGACGTGGCAGATCTCCTGTGTTAAGATTGAGGCCCAAGCAGCACTAATTGAAGTCCTTCTGTGTTTGTGGATAACACACAGTAGCCAGCACCATTCGTTAACATGACAATTAAAGTGTGAAGACAGCGAGTACTCCTGCTGTAAAATCTACTGTGTATTCCCTCATTGAGACCAATAAACAGCTTAAAGCTGCAGTTGTCTTTATTTAGCCTTCTCTGCACTCTACTTATCAGAAGGTACACATTGTTTACAGTTTTACCAATAGGGACAAAAGCTTTCTCCTTGTTGAAATCTGCTTGCCACTATATCACTCTGTGAGACAAATAGGCATGATCCTGCACATAGGTTATGGTTTTTCAATTTGAATATTGACGGCACAAAAAACGTATTGGTTTCACAAGGAAGAAAACGATTAATGTCCTCTTTTGCCCTGCTTATAAAGTATTGGCTATCTCCCTTAAAAAAAGTAATGCTGCTGTTGTATTTACTTATTTATGTGTTTTATAAATGTATTTGTTTCTCTTAGGAGTCCACAGAGAGCACAAACACCACCATTGAAGATGAGGATGTGAAAGGTATGGGTACCCCTAACAATGACCATGATAGTCTTTTTATTAATATATGACCTGAGGAAACTGGGATTCAAGTCAGTGTTTATTGTGAAGTGAATAAGCATTCCAAATCACAAGTTCAGGGAGAAGTCCGTGAGGATTTGAATTGGTTTTACTTTAATGTTGCTTGTAATGATTTTATTTTGCTTTCGTTAATGCGTGACGTCATCACTTCTTCATTAACGTGTTCATTTTGCCATTTGTCATATTGCATTTTATATTCTGTTCAGATTTAATTAACCCTCTTGCTGCATTGCTCTCTTCAGCTGCTCGTAGCATTCTTCTAAAAAGTGCCTCTGGTTCCAGTACTGCAGTTATATGGTTCCTGGTAAACTTTTTTAACCAATAGACTACTGTTATTTGCTTGCTGCATGCTATTGTTTTTTTCTTCTGCCTGTCATTCAAGCTCTTTTATTAAATTGGTTTGATAAGCATGTTTCAATTCATGATCATTGGCTTAATTGATCATTTTTAAATACCGACTTTAGAAACTGGGTAAGGGCATAGTTTTTAAAGAAATGTTAAAGTACTATGTCTGGTCTGGTATATTTTGTTCTGATCATGGAAATTAGGGCTGATGTTGTTGTTGTTGTTGTTGTTGTTGTTGTTGTTGTTGTTGTTGTTGTTGTTAATTTATTCGGCAGACGCCTTTATCCAAGGCGACTTACAGGTGTTACAGGGAAATACAAGGTTGCAATGCAAGCTTAATATATAATACAGTATAGTTTACAGTAAGGGCAAATAATACCACTAAAATACAATATGAACAAGAATGCAGCAACTTAGGATTACAACGTTATATCAACAATAGTAGTGCAATAGTGCAAGGAAAGTCATTAGCTGAGGATCCAGTAACGTGGTGCGTAGATCAGGGAAGCCCAGTGCATAGTAAGAAGGGCAAATCAAGAGATCTAGAAGTGCAGTCTAAACCGGTGGGTCTTGAGGAGGAGGTGGAAGGCAGTGAGAGATGGAGCAGTCCTGAGGTTCGCCGGTAACTGGTTCCACCACTGAGGGGCTAGGGAGGAGAAGGAGCGGGCATGGGAGAATGGAGAGTGGAGGGAAGGCATGACCAGTCGGCCAGTAGAGGAGAAGCGGAGAGGGTGACAGAGGGTGTAGGGAGACACGAGAGGTTGGAGGTAGGTGTGGGCGGTGTGGTGAAGAGAGCAGTAGGCAAGAACAAGGGTCTTGAATTGAATGCGGGCAGAGATAGGTAGCCAGTGGAGGGTGCGAAAACAAGACGAGCAGCAGAATTTTGAATAAGCTGAAGTTCATGTTTAATTTCTGGGGATTTGCTTAACCTGATTAGTCAAAGTATTCAAACAGTAGTTTTAGATCAATGTGACACACAGTATCAGTGTTATTTTTTATGTTAATAAAATAGAAGTACATACATACTTCTAAACATATACTGTATAATGGCACTACAATGCAGCACCAATATGTGGTAATATAACTATACAGGCACAATAGGAAGTGCTAGTGCAGTGGAGTAAAGAAAAGGTTTATGGCAAATGACACAGCTCACTGCATTCTTACAAGTGTTGGTCATATTAAATCAAATTGGGCTTATTTTGCATTCACTCACTGCTGTTTTGTCAAAAATAGTACTTTTAAACGCTGAGGTAATCATTCCCTATTTAGTGGTTAATCCTATGTTTATTTCTCGACAAACAGAACAAGATATTTGTATTCAGCATATAGGCAACTACAATATCAGTTTCTTGTTGAAGAATGTACCTCTGTACACATTGAAGATTGTGTTGTAACAGAGATTACTGTTTGTATTTCAAAGCTAAGTAGTTAATTGTATTATACTTGTAAAAACCAAAACACAATGAAAAAGGAATACCTTTGTATTTTGCCTATGGTTTTTTATGCCTTCACTAAGTTTGCTGTTCTCGTGTTGTTTTTATATACTCTACCACACTTGTTTGGTTTTGGTTCTGATAAGGCATTTGTGTGTAACTACAGTATGCACTGTTTGCTTGGTAACACTGGCGCCTCTGTCTCTGTAAGTCCATCAGTTAGCTTCTGAGGAGAAATGCGTTTGATTGTGGTACCTCAGGGGAGTATCATCACCAGTGCTGATAGCATCACCCAGTGTCTCATATAGGCAGACAGATTAGTATTTAGGGGCCTTTTCATCACTCTGCATTCACACCTATCAACACACTGTATTTAGGGGCCTTTTCGTCACTCTGCATTCACACCTATCAACACACTGGAGTCAAAGGACATCACAAATACTTCACTGAAACAGGGAATCTCTTGTATCAGAATATATATACATGGAACAGAGCAGGATCAGTTTCCTTATAAGGTCAACATATGATGTTCTCCCATCACCACAGAACCTAAACCTCTGGGTAGGAGAGGATCCCTCATGTCCTTTGTGTTCATCACCTGCAACATTAAGGCACATTTTGACAGGATGTAAGGTGGCTCTTAGCCAAGGACGGTTTACTTGGCGCCATGACCAGGTGCTGCGATGTTTGGCCTTAGCATTGGAAGACAAGCGTAACATGACCAATAAATTGCCACCTGTTCCATCAAAACATTACACACAAAAGACAACATTCCTCCGCCCAGGAGAGCAACCACCAAGAAAAGGTGTTAAAACCAATCCTCGCCCAGGACAACTGGAAGCTGCTAGAGACTGGAAAATGCTGGCGGATGTTGGTCAACGGCTTATTTTTCCACCTGAGATTGCCACCACAAACCTTCGACCAGATATTGTCTTGTGGTCTGGATCAGCACGCCTTGTTCACCTGGTGGAGTTAACAGTGCCATGGGAGGATGCTGTAGATGAGGCGATGAGAGGAAGAAACTGCGGTATGCTCAACTAGCCACTGAAGCGGAACAGCGAGGATGGAGAGTCTGGGTTTACCCAGTGGAAGTGGGATGTCGAGGATTTGTGGCACACTCTACAGCCCGGTTTCTCAGAGATGTCGGATTCAATGGCCAAGAGTTGCGTCGCACAGTGAAGAACTTATCTGAAGCAGCAGAGAGGAGCAGCAACTGGCTGTGGTTGAGACGGAAAGATTCTGGCTGGGGATCTCAAGCACAATAGAAAGAAAGAAAGGCTGATATACAGGTAAGTAAGCTGGGCTGAGTTGAGTGGGGGACGGAGGGGGTGATGCTGGGACGCCAGAATCACCGCCGAGCCCTCTTGAGGTGTCGTGGGCTAGTCGACAAACACCGAGGATGGAAGGTGCCCACTTGAAGACCCCAGAGATGTACCCTACTTAGCTCAATCCAGATGGTTGTCATGCTGATGCGCTGGGGAGACCGCACTATGGTTGATCCCCGAGCCAGCATCGCAGCCGTTGTGTGTGCTGATGCGCTAGGGAGGCAAAATAAGCTGATCCCTGGAGCCAGCATTACACTTCAGCCATCAACACCAGACAGAAGGATATCTACATCATCATATGGAAGGAAGCGCAAATGGATGGAGACACATATGGATCACATTAGTTTACTGTGAAGCTACGTCTTAGTTGGTGCTTATCTTGGCGAGAGCCAAGTTCAAATCAGCATGAAGTTTTAACATCTACTCTCATGTAATGGAAATCATTAGGTAATGGATATTATTTTAATATAAAATGTCTAAAGCCAGCAACACAATTGTGAATGTATTTTTATAGTTGAGTGAGTTGGTAGCCCAGAGTGGGAACGGCCGGCCCAACGTTAACTAGCTCCCTAGGCGGCACTTGAGATGGGGGCCCCCTCCAAGTTAAAAACTAAACAATTACTGTGATGAGTATTGTGTGGTTAAACTCCATTAGTTACCAGTACATCTTGGTGAATAGCTTTAAACTAAAATGTAATCCGTGAATAACAGCTTCATATTATTATTCATAATTTTAATGTCGTTTCTGTACACTCTCAGACACATTTTAATCCCACCCTCCGACCCTAACAAGCCATTTTGAATTTTCAACACATTAATCTACACAAACAGCAATGGTATGCTTCCATTCAAACGTCCAACGTTCACTCTACACAATGCTTTGCTCTGAAACACTAGTGAAAGCATACAGCCAGTAATAATTACAAACTCTTTGCAAAAAAAAAACAAACTGTAAAATAATTACAGCTAAACTCCCCCTGTAAAACGGTAACCTCCTTCTGTTATTTTTCATCCACACAGCTCTGTATGGTTCTTCATAATTTTGTAGTTGGGCTACGGTATTGTCTGTAAATACTGTACGCCAAGGATTTTTGCTATTCACACTAATTGAGGAGCTGTTTTTTATTGCGCCCCCATTGTTTGCAGCCACCTGTATTTCTGATTCACTTTTCTTTTGTCTCAGCATACAGCAATGTTTGACAAACTGTTGCTGTTTATTTACTTTTATTTTTAACTCATTTTTCATTTTCTGGCCTTTCTTTTTCTTTCTATTCCCACACACCTGCACACCCCCCTCCTCCTCCTCCTCTTCCTCACAGCTTTGACCATGGAATATAAGAGACAGCAGTTAAGTTGTATTCACTCATCCTTCTCTTCTTCCACCACTTCATCCTGCTGGTCAGCATCCTCGCTCAGTCCCAGTGGTCGCGCCTGCTGCCACTGCCTCCTGAAGGTGCTGGTCATGCTGTACTTCTTCACCTTTGTTTGTTCATTTGTTGTGTTTCTTTCCATCAATTCAGCTGCCAAGTGCACAGAAAATACAAACTCAAAGAGCCTGTTGCATGAGTCTGAGCCCACACAGTCAACAAACTCCTCAGTTCAGTGTAAGTGCAGGGAGACAGCCTCCCATTCAGGTATCCACGTTCACTGACGCTGGTGCCTTGTCTTAATGAGGCCCTACACGTATGTAGGGTTGACCATGGTATTTCTCTGGCTTCAGTTGTCAACCATGCTGTTACAGCAGTAGCCAACAATATTGCATTGTCCTTTTCTTAAGTTTGACGTTCGCAGTATGGTTTAACTGTAAATATGTGTCCATGATGTATTGAATAAACAATAGAAAATGTATTTCAATTTAAAATATATATATATATATATATATATATATATATATATATATATATATATATATATATATATATATATATATATATATATATATATTTAAAAAGCACTTTTTTTTAAACACAAAGACAACCTCATTGTTGTAAATATGCCCCACTAATTGCTTCAGTGAGTCTTGGTAAGTGCTTCTATGGCCTTAGTCCTTGTCTGACTTGGCTTTTAATGTACTTGGTAATATATTGTAGAATTTGTAATCATAATGTACAGTATGCATATGAATATCACTTTCAGGTGTTTATTCAAGTGCACTGCTCCATATGTGTTAAGTCATTTTAAAATAGTTATGTGGTGAAAAAAAATCTAATGCTGTTGTACCAGAACAGAAAAAACAGCACATTTAAAAAAGGGAGCTCTCTTGTTTACTTTTCTGTATTTCTGCTGGGGATGCATTCCCTATCATCAGGGATATAGTGGAGGATCCCCTATGCAAGTTCTGATGCATAGGCTCCTTTACATGCTCACTGGTATGTATATGCGATATATACAGTCCAGGGTCTTCCAGGCACAGTAGACTGTGTACTACAGTAACTTTCAGGTGTGCACAGCAAGACTTTTCTGAAAGAACCAACAATGGTCTATATTTGACCTGGCCTTATTTATTTAATGGGATACAGCCCCACAGCTTGCTGAGCCATATGTAGAAGTATCAAAGTTATCTAAATGTTGCTCAGGTGTCTTGTGGTGGGGTGGGGGTTGTGAGACACTTGAAAATACCATCCCATTGAAATTACAGAATGTACATTTAGTGAGCCTCTTAAAGGGGAGGGAGGTCTGGATATCCCATCACCCCAGCATGGTTTTTAAGGAAGCTGGGCTTATATAGTCTGTTTTGTATCTGAAACATTAACACAAAGCCTAGTTTCCCTTTTAGACTTAAAAAAACATCTGCATGCAAAGGTATTGACTAATTAGTGCAGCAAAGATAACATGGGCATTCAGACACATCTGTAAGGCATTTGTAATGCAATAAATAGCACCTGCCAAATTTATATTAGGCCTGGTCAAATGTGCACGTTTACTGCTGTCTGAATAATTACAATATCCACTTTGGTGACACACTTCTATTATTTGGGTAATAACTAACATTAATTATCATGGTGATTGACTGTAATTTCTCTGTTTCTGTAATTTTCAAGTTAATAAGGGGTCGTTTGGGGGGTTAAACTAATAAAACGTTTCTTGTTGCCACTTTTGAACAACCATGACCTCCATTTCAATTCAATTATTTTGCATTTAAGGCATTTTGCAGCGTACCGTGTGTGTAGAATATTTGATTATTTATCTGAGTATGTGTTGCTTTCTTGCTAATGATTGCCATCTAATATGCATAATCAGATGAATTAGAGCAGACTCACTGCATGAAATTCATTCAAATCAGACCAAATCAATTTCATGGATGTTTAGCATATTCTGCCTAATTTCTTAAATTATCATTTTCCACATATACTTTGGTGGCTTGCAGTGGGACGGTGATGAAACTAATTAAAAGTACACAGCATATGGTGCCAAAAAATATACTATCAGTATAATTCATCTACTGACTACAAAGTGTGCATATGAGTGGTTATTAGAAATAAAATGCCTGCTTTGTTATTTGTTGTATGTTGCCGTTATGAGGAGTTGCATGTTGTGGTAAGAACATTAGTCTTGATAATGGTGTTATAGTTTCATATAAATTACAGTAACCTACAGGCTAACAACAGTAGCTTTGTTTCAAACAAAAGGACCACAAGTACAGCACAAGTCTCATCTTTCTACTCACTATATGTGACATAAAATATACCCTTCGGTGAAGCTCCAATGTTGTCAGACATTTCATTACTGAAGTAATTTAATAACAGGCAACTTAGGTGTGTAAAACTGTTCACTGTGGATGGGTCAAAGTACTGTTTGTTGAAATTTGAATATGTTATATTTGGAAACTATTGCAGTTTTATTTTTTCTGAATTCTCATAAAAAAGTGACAGTTTTACAACTTTGTGACTCAAGGTATTTTCACACCAAGCGAGTTGCATCAGTGTCAGCGTCCTGCATATTTTGATGCCATCAAGTTGCTTTCACACCAAAGGCGAAAATCAATCTGAAAATGTCACGGTACACAGCATTTCCTTAACAAAGAACAGAATATAACGTGTATTTTTCAGCACCAAGTACTGTAACAGCAGTACTATTTCATGACAACTAATTAATGCAGTTCTATGTACTTTACAGAAATAATAAAAATGGCAATATGTTATAAATATTTAGTATACATTATACATTACATCAGTCATTTGGAGTGGGGTTATCTTTGCCACACAATAGAGCAGTCTTTCTCTATCATACAGTACTTTTCTGCTATTGAAAGTTACAGTATGTTAATGTATTTTACTGTAACCCCTGGTTGTGATCTTCATATGCATACAGCATTTTCTGTCTTTTAATCTTTTTTAAACCTGTTTCTTGGACACTGCAAGTGCCTGCCTGTGTGGTGAGCTTTTTGCTCGTTTGCTTTTTAAGGGGCATTCCTGTAGCCTACTCAGAAACAACCATTTGCAATCTAAATGTCTCTTACTGTTGAGGGCAAAATATAGATATATGCGGTTTCATTTTGAACACGGTAATAAAAACAATTTTGTCATATTGATGTGTATTTTTCATAAATACATCGGTCACATAAGTATGATTTATGATGGACACCCACAGAGAAATAGGAACAGCGTCTGTGTCAGCTGCCATCTGCTTTACTCAATGCGTCCGATGTGAAGTATTCTAAAAAACAGAATGTTATGCTGGACGCTGATGCTTTGGCACCTCACGCTTGGTGTGAAAAGACCTTCAGACTAATGTCAATTTTATAGATTTAACTATTTTAGAATGGAGGCATCTGTGAATTGGTGCTCAGATTCTTCGGTAATCCTAAATTCTAATTTAACAAATGTTTTAAATATTTTATTATACACTTTTAGGGTAAAATCTGTGTTGGGCAGAGGTGCATGTTTGAATCATAAGTTATGTAGGCCTTCATTATACAGTCTATCCAAATAACAAGGTAAAAATGAAAAAAAAAAGGTTCAGATTGGAGATTGTGGTCTCCACTGACAGGCATAAGTGATATGTAGACAATGGTGGTGTTGTGAAACTGTTACACAATCTTCCACACACCTTTCCTCAAGAAGAGTCTGGCTAAACCAGCTGTATCCAACTTCAGGTTATGCACATCTAATAAGCTTAACCGTAAGTGGTTAGTTATTATAAATTAACGCTGGGTTGAGGTTAATAATGTTAAGTAAAAGATTCAGCTAATCAGAATGGGTTGTTTCACATCTGTTTCATCACATCCCCCTATATCAATGAAATCCATCCTTCGGATGAGACGTAAAACCAAGGTCCTATTATAAGTGACTGCAGCAGCAGTTGTGATGCATAGTTCACCCCAAAGTCTCTTTAAGTCGCTTTGGATAAAAGCATCTGCTAAATGACTAAACAGTAACAACAGTGGACGTGCTTCTACCTTCACCTAGGGATGCCTTGGCATGAAAAGTGCTATACAAAATAAATTTGATTGATTGATAGTTGTGTGTAGCTGTGTAAAGGTCAAATGCCAAATTTGAGGAACTTTACGTTTTATTCAACAGGGAAGTCCAGTTAATTTCCTTGCCACATGCCACATGTCCTCTGAATAACACAGCATATACAAACAGGCCTCTGTGAGAGGTGCCCACATTTGAATGATGGTGTCAAGAGATTTGCATTGAGAAAATTAGGCAGCCCTGATGATATTCCTTCCTGACATTGACCCGTCACAGTGGTTGGCGTGCGCTTACATATCTCTATCTTATCACAAGCAGTCAGTCAGGAAAGGGTGATCAGCTTGCCTAGTTATGCCGTTTTGTCTGGATAAAAACAGGAGAACTTGCTGACATTTTCGTAACATCTGCTGGTGACTGCAAATGTGTTTGGATTGCTGAGGGGATAAAATGCTAAAGAGATGGCCTCAGATACAGGTGAAGTGTTCACGATCTAACAACCCTTGGTTTGCTGATAGCTAAATAAAGTGTTCTGTTTATGTGGAAAAAAACACTAACTTATTCAGTGAGAAATGTTTGTAGTTACCAGCATTTAATGGAACTCTCTTTACAGAAATACTACCCAATTAAATGTTTTTAGTTTACTGAATAATACATATAAAATCGACATATACATATTAGTATATTTGAGTGGTGTTATCTTTCCTATACTATTAGAGTTGTCTGCAGTTTTGAGTGCAGTTATCTTTTCTAGACCTGTAATTTGCTTTTCTAGTGTTGACAGAGTTAATGTTCTGAGTTGAAGGGAAAATCTACAATGGCACGTGTTTTATGATCAAAACTATCTGTTCATAATATTTGACATACAGTATGCATTTTGATACTAGAAATATGTGCACTTGCTTGGGTATTAGTGAAACTGTAAAAAAAAAAGAAAAATACCAGAGAGGGAATGAAGGTGCAATGTTTAAAATAGAGGTGCTTCTTCTGTTTCTAAATCAGGAATAGTGCAGGGTGTGCTTCTATAAAACTGGATGTGACTTAGAATAAGTTATCAACATGGTGTATATAAACAGTAAGGGGGGCAGATCCTTAAACAAAACGTCCTTCTTCAAAAGAACAGTAATATTGCATAGTTTTGTAAGTTGGGTTATCTTTAAAGCTTTGTTGCAACAGGGACTAAAGATACAGTAAAGCTTCTGTAGATGTGGTAACTAAATACAAATACATTGACATTTAAAGGACATGGTGCATTGTGAGTGAACTACCCTTTCCCTCCTACAAGTAGAAATACTGTAGGCAGACATGGCTGACCTTGAGTAGGTAATTGGATTAATAGGATGAGCAAGGAGATCATTAAGCGGTTTACTTATGCAGGCTGCAATAGAAACTACCTTAACACAGTTCTTCAGGTTTGTATTTTTGGTATCTGTTTTATATCCGTAAATGGAAAACACCAATCATTACCATAACTGATGCCTCATGTGATCTGATTACTCTTTGTGTTACAGCTCGCAAACAAGAGATTATTAAGGTTACAGAGCAGCTGATTGAAGCAATCAACAATGGAGATTTTGAAGCCTACACGTGAGTAATCATGTTTCCTTTTGTGACCTTATCTGGAGTGCTTCTGTGATTCGCCTACTCAGATGCATGAATCTGATAACTAAACAAGGCTCTTTTTTATATTGTGATCCAGCTCTGTGTTGGGTTGTAGCATATAACAAAGCAGCGGCATATGAATTGCATTCTTTACATGAGAAAGGCAGGACAGTAGTAATTTCTCATGACAATGTATTTATGTTGTGATTGAAGGGACGGAAATAAGACCCCTATTGGATAGCATTTTATTCAATTCCTGGGTTTACTATGAGTTTAATAAGACCCCTGAGGTTGTTACCTAAACACTGGGCTAATCAAGGACATATTAAAACCCAGAAGGGGTGAAACTGCAATAGGAGCCTTTTTTCCATCCCTGTGATTGACCTACAGTCTTTGAATATATATATATATATATATATATATATATATATATATATATATATATATATATATATATATATATATATATACAGTACTGTGCAAAAGTTTTAGGCAGCTGTGAAAAAATGCTGTAAAGTAAGAATGCTTTCAAAATAGACATGTTAATAGATTATATTTATCAATTAACAAAATGCAAAGTGAGTGAACAGAAGAAAAATCTAAATCAAATCCATATTTGGTGTGACCACCCTTTGCCTTCAAAACAGCATCAAGCATCAATTCTTCTAGGTACACTTGCACACAGTTTTGAAGGAACTCGGCAGGTAGGTTGGCCCAAACATCTTGGAGAACTAACCACAGTTCTTCTGTGGATTTAGGCAGCCTCAGTTGCTTCTCTCTCTTCATGTAATCCCAGACAGACTCGATGATGTTGAGATCAGGGCTCTGTGGGGCCATACCATCACTTCCAGGACTCCTTGTTCTTCTTTACGCTGAAGATAGTTCTTAATGACTTTCGCTGTATGTTTGGGGTTGTTGTCATGCTGCAGAATAAATTTGGGGCCCTGATGGTATTGCATGATGGATAGGTATCTGCCTGTACTTCTGCCTGTACTTCTCAGCATTGAGGAGACCATTAATTCTGACCAAATCCCCAACTCCATTTGCAGAAATGCAGCCCCAAACTTGCAAGGAACCTCCACCATGCTTCACTGTTGCCTGCAGACACTCATTCATGTACACTCTCCAGCCCTTCGCTAACAAACTGCCTTCTGCTACAGCCAAATATTTCACATTTTGACTCATCAGTCCAGAGCACCTACTGCCATTTTTCTGCACTCCAGTTCCTGTGTTTTTGCATAGTTGAGTCGCTTGGCCTTGTTTCCACGTCGGAGGTATGGCTTTTTGGCCATAAGTCTTCCATGAAGGCCACTTCTGACCAGACTTCTCCGGACAGTAGATGGGTGTACCAGGGTCCCACTGTTTTCTGAGTTCTGAGCTGATGGCACTGCTGGACATCTTCCGATTAAGGGAAGTAAGTATGATGTGTCTTTCATCTGCTGCAGTAAGTTTCCTTGGCCGACCACTGCGCTTCACGGTCCTCAACGCTGCCCGTTTCTTTGTGCTTCTTCAAAGTGCTTGGACAGCACATCTGGAAACCCCTGTCTGCCTTGAAATTTCTGCCTGGGAGAGACCTTGCTGATGCAGTATAACTACCTTGTGCCTTGTTGCTGTGCTCAGTCTTGCCATGGTGTATGACTTTTGACAGTAAACTGTCTTCAGCAACCTCACCTTGTTAGCTGAGTTTGGCTGTTCCTCACCCAGTTTTATTCCTCCTTCACAGCTGTTTCTGTTTCAGTTAATGATTGTGTTTCAACCTACATATTGAATTGATGATCATTAGCACCTGTTTGGTATAATTGTTTAATCATACACCTGACTATATGCCTACAAAATCCCTGACTGTGCAAGTGTACCTAGAAGAATTGATGCTGTTTTGAAGGCAAAGGGTGGTCACACCAAATATGGATTTGATTTAGATTTTTCTTCTGTTCACTCACTTTGCATTTAGTTAATTGATAAATATAATCTATTAACATGTCTATTTTTGAAAGCATTCTTACTTTACAGCATTTTTTCACACCTGCCTAAAACTTTTGCACAGTACTGTATATATAAAGACCATCTGTATAGAAAGGCCCCATGTATTCAGTGACCACTGTATATATCCCCCATGTTAAATATATCCCCCATGTTAAATAACCTCTATCTCCTGTCTGTAAAGCCTACACAGATGCTCCTCCAATTACTCCACGTGACGATACACCCTTTGTCATTATACAGGAAGATTTGTGACCCAGGTTTGACAGCGTTTGAGCCTGAAGCCTTAGGCAACCTAGTCGAAGGCACTGACTTCCACAGGTTCTACTTTGAAAATGGTAAGTTAAACTCATCTGTAGAACAGTAACCTCATTTTGTTAGGAGAAAGTCCTTCAGCATTAAATCTTCTCGTCACGTCCATAATACGGTCAGGTGGATTTAAATTGCTGAACTTCACCAGAATTCATGGCCACATTTTTTATGCAATATATATTTTAAGGGCCATGGGCTGCTAGGGACTCGACATCCACTGAATGAACAGTAGAAACAAGTCCCAAGCCTGCCTTGAATGTTTTTCTTTCTTTGAATTTTCTGAACTGGGAAATTATACATAGGCCCTTATGTTCAGTGTTTGTTTTTTTGAGCATATTACATTAAATGACCATTTAGAGTAAATTACCTAATTTGCTTTAAGCAGACTGGGGTTCTTCATTCATGAGTTGTTGAAGTTGCCACTTGCTGTGGTAACAGGAGCAGGCAGTGATATCTGGGTACTGCAACAATTTCTGCTGTTCAGAAAAAAAAGCTGAACAATTAGCTGAGCAACTGCCACCTGTTGTACAGTTTAATTATGTTTGAATGAAAAAAACAGAGTTGGCTCAAAATAAATACATTGCTCTAAGGGCGTATAAAATGCAAGAACATCCCACCAATCCCACGTTTCTGTTCTAGCTCTGTCCAAGAGCAACAAGCCAATCCACACCATCATCCTGAATCCTCACGTGCATCTGATCGGGGAGGACGCGGCCTGCATAGCCTACATCCGCCTGACCCAGTACATGGACGGGAGCAGCATGCCAAAGACCATGCAGTCTGAGGAGACTCGCGTGTGGCACCGCCGTGATGGCAAGTGGCAAAACATTCACTTCCACCGCTCTGGCTCTCCGACGGTGCCCATGAAATAAGGTGAAGACGTCAACCAAATCTCCAATTTTTATTTCATAGATATCGTCCAGAAATTATAATTTTACAATCGATTTATTTTCAGTGCTCTCTATGAATTGTGCTGAAGTTTTTTGACCAGTTTGTGTCATTTTGTCGTACAGTTGCAGTACAGTAGAACCTCATAGTTACAAACACTTTAAAAAACGGAGGCTTAATAAGTCTGAAATATCTGTGACAAAAATGAACCAGGAAGGCTGTTTCACTGATAAAATTCCCAGCATCTGATCATCAAGTCTTTTTAAGTAGTCAGCAGAACTGTGTCTGATTTAATGTTTAATGTTTAGTGGACTGGTCAAAGGCAGGCTTGCAAACTTTGAGGTTGACTCTTATGTACAGCAATAGACAATGATAATGAGTTAGGCATTTACACTGTAGTCAAAAAGATTAGAATCACAAAAGTTCTGTAATATCAATGATAAGTAGTAATATAAGTTTCTTTATTAAAAATATTTTTCCTTGTTTTCCAGATAATGGTTAATGGTGCCCCTGCTGCTGCAGTCACATGACACAAGCGTTCAGGAGGCTGTCCTCATTATCAGGCTGTCCGGTCTCCCATGCATGAGCTTTGGATGGGCGTCCCCTCAAACACATTCATCATGTACCATTTGTTGTTTATTCCATCTGTACTTATTGTTTACACTTTATTGGAGGAAATGTTCCATGCAAAATTAAATGTTCCATGAAAAATAATAAAAGTTTCTAAAAGATTTCATTATTTATGCCAAGTTTTGTGATGCTCAAATTAGTCATTATAAGGACATTTGTTAAAGAAATGTATTCTGCATTTTTTTTTTGTATTAATGTTTGGTTTTTAAAAACCTTTGTATATCTTCTAGGATGATCTACACAAATATAGGCTTAATGACAACTCTTGACCATTTACTTTTGAAATCTTTTTGACCATATAATTCCCTTTATTATACAGATCAGTACAAACTGCAACATCAGCAATTATTGCAGTAAAACCATATTTGATAATATATGTACGGTAATTGTTTATTCATTGTTAATAATTAGTGGATCAAACCGTTTTCATGTACTTACAAAAGTGAGATTTGACAACTAGTTTAATAAACTCTGTCGTATAGGTGTAATCTTTGACACATTTCAAGTTCATATATATTTTTTCCTTTTTTTTCAGTTTGTGTGCAATGCATTTGGTTTTTGTAACCGAGCTTGCTTTTGTATGGTGATGCTGTACAGATTTTGTGATTGAAGTAAAATGCTACAGTTGCTTTAGCTGGTAATATTAGGGCTTTAGAACCATTTTGTGGATTCAGTTTACCTGCTTTGTTGGGGTAGTTATTTATAGTTTATCTGGACAATATGTATACAGAAATTTCTCGAAAGCAAGAGCAAAAGTTTTGCTTTTGTAGATAAAAAAAAGAGTTATAAAAGAAATAGATGTCTACAATTATTTATTTCAGCATTTTCTTTGCAAAACTCCAAAAAAGCTAATTCAAAAGTATTCATACCCTTTGATGCTATGATAGTGTTGTCTACAAGGTGCTAGAAATTTCAATATGATAATGCAGAACCTAATTCTGGAAAAGTCTAGAACATGCTGGATTGTAGTGAACATTCTTAGAGAGTATAAAAGGTTTTGGCATAGGATAATACTGTCATTACCAATAAGTCAATATGGGAAAAAATAAAGTAAATTATCTGAAGACCTTAGGCAGAAAAACATGTATTGTCAAAAAGCTGGAGAAGGATACAAGAAGATTGCCAAGCATCTGAGTATCTCAATTTCAACTATTGTTTCTATTATTAAGAAGTACAAGACTCATGGTACTTTCACAGCGCTCCCTCGGTTTGGAAGAAAGAAGGTTCTTTCACCAAGAACAAGTAGAAGAATTGTGAGACGGTTAACCCTTTGCGGTCCTACGTTGGACAAGGTCCGACATTACAGTTTTTTCTTTCCGGTCCTGTGTCGGACCCTGTCTGACATCATCAAAAAGCCGTCAATAACAGGTCCCTAGTCATTTTTTCGACTGAAAAAAAAACAGGTAAAAGCTTTCAATGGCCAAGAGAAGCCGGGGAAAAAAATGGAGGCGGATTTGAGCAATACGCATAGGCCCTTCACCACAGACATAACACGGACGTAAACAAACAAGAAAAAACAAAGAAAAAGTATGAATATAAGTATGTAAGTAAACTAAATTACCCTCAAGTGAGCAAATGTTGAATGATTGAATATATGTAATTTGCAAATTTATCATTATTAATACTACGTAGCAGCAGTAATAAGGGAAGCAATGCTACACATTTAAATGTAAACAAAAATAAACATACCGGTATCTGTGGATCCAGCCCAATGTTTTCATTGTGGTAAATTTTCAGATGTTTCATGAGACGTAGTTTGATTATATCCAAGAATTTTCTTGCACATTTGTGATTTCACCTTTTTCCTTTCCTCGCCCTCGAATACAAACTATTTCCAAAGAGATTTTGCTTTTCTTCCTCCAATTTCTGCCATTTTTTTCCTATGCCTTTGCACAATAAAAAAAAAAACCTGACCAGCCCAAGAGTAGAAAAATAAACGTGAGCAAATCTCTGCCTAAAATAGGAGTGTCTAGAATATAGTTTTCATTCTATATAAGGAAATGCTGACTTTTAAACATACATTACATTGGTTTAGACATGTATTCATGATGACAGAAAGAAAATTTTAGTAATATTGTTTGTGACTGCAAAAAAGTATAGACAATGTCAACCCAGGGGACTTTTTTGACCTGAAAAAAGAAACAAGGACAAGGGGTCACAAATGGAGATTAGATAAAGGGGCATTCAGAACAGAAAATAGGATGCACTTTTTTACACAGAATTGTGAGGGTATGGAACCAACTCCCCAGTAATGTTGTTGAAGCTGACACCCTGTGATCCTTCAAGAAGCTGCTTGATGAGATTTTGGGATCAATAAGCTACTAACAACCAAACAAGCAAGATGGGCTGAATGGCCTCCTCTCGTTTGTAAACTTTCTTATGTTCTTATGCCCCCACCCACACCCGCACCCATGTAAAGAATCGACGACTCATCCTTGGAATCGATTCTCAAAATTTCGAACGTCAGAATCGGGAATAGACTCCCACCACTAACTCTGGAGAGTATTTTTAGTGTACTTTCAAAACACTCACTTTAAAAACACTCGGGTCACGTTCATAACAACACACTACGTACTTTCAAAACACCCTACAGTACATTCAGTTCAAAGCATTTACGTTGCTTTTTACAGTTATGGTATTACATTTGTATTTTCACCAAACGTTTTTCAGCTAAAGCGAACTGAATTAACCAACATAACAATGTACTAATAGAAACTGTAACTGTACAAACGTACTGTATATCAAAATACGGAGTTGAAATACAAAGCAAACTTAAAATAAAAAAAAATACCAACATTAACTATATACACATTAAAGAAAAAAAACTACTACATCCAGAAACACACACACACACACACACACACACACACACACACACACACACACACACACACACACACACACACACACACACACACACACACACACCAATAGTAAATTGGAATCAACGACTAATGGATGACCTTGTTTCAAGAATCCTGGTTTGAGTTCTTTTGCTCCAAAATCAACATCATTCTCGAGGGATTACAAATGTTTTCGCTATACATGTTTTGAATATGTTATATTGTTTAATAAAATATTTTTAATGAACAAAAAAATGTTTATAATGTTTATAACAAATAGTAACATACTGATGTACATGCTGATAGAATGTGTCTATTTTGTGGCTCACCTTTGTCCTTTTTTTGTGTACCTTATGTTTGTACATTAGTTGGCCACCTGTAATGAAAAAATGCTGGCATTGTCTCCGAAAATTAGTCTTCCACTGTTCCCTGGGTATTTCCCATTTGATAAATAACTGAATATTTCTTGAAAGCTGGTATCTCTTTTTCCAACCGGTCTACCCATCCTGTTAAACTCTGCACGTGGTTGGATTGGATGTTGCACATAATATCAACAATGGGCCTGAGGCAGAATTGCATTCTGTTTAGTTAGCTAAATAGTAAATAGCGCTAACACTTTTAGTCAAATACAGAATGACATTCATATTTAGTCTCGTTTAGACAAATTTAGATTAGCAGTATTTGCACACGTTTTACGCCTGTTTAGAAGAAAATATATAGACTGCTAACAAAATTCATTGATGAAATAAAACTAATAGGCTAAATGCATTATATGTAGCTGTTTCATTTTTATTTAAGCAGTATATATGGTATATGTATGAATTAGTATTAAACTAGTATTAAATATGATTGTGCTAAATATGAGTGTTTTAAACGTGAATTCGCAGCAGAGTGTTTTGAACGTACGCTCATTACACTCTAGAATGGATAAAACCCTTAAGTACTAGTTATAATGGTGGTCGTTTCCTTCTCCCCCTCATAGCGAGCCTGCAGCCCTTATATAATGCCCCGCCCCTCTCGCTTCTGAGAATCCATCCTTAGCCTTCACCTCTCGCCCAATCAGCGCCCACCAAATGTCCATCACAGAGGTCCTCCGAGGATGTTAAAGGAGCCGCCAGCCCTCCCGAGGTCGTTAAAATACAAACACACATTTTCTATTGAAATGTATTGCGATGTGTAGAGTTAAACATATTTAGGTCATATTGGGCCCCTTCAGAGTGTGGGCCCGGCGCCGTGGCACCATTGTAAACCCGTCCCAGGATATAAGATAAGCAAGTTAAACAAAAATGTGATACAAAATAAAAGTATACCGCCGGGTTACAAAAATAAAGATAACAGTGCATCTCTAATAGCAGCACCCTCTTCATATTGCTGTTGTGCAATTCCTGCTGGAGGCTGAGGTAGCTGTTCCTCTGCTTCGCTTACCGTCAGCAGCCACTGAACACCTCCTTACAGTCCTGGCACAGATTGTGCAGGTTACAGCAGGCAGTAATAATTTCTGGGAGCAAACTTGTGGTTCACTTCACTAAGCTTCAGTAGCCTAGTATCTGCCACCTCCCTTTCAATAGCCCAAACGCCTGTTCAACCACCACTCGGATTTGGCCCAGTTTATATATTGTCAGAAAAGTTGTTTTAATGTTGTTATATTGATAGGTATTTAATACTGTGTAGCTAATTTGGTAAAAGTTGAAAAAAAAATCAACTAAAACATGCCACAATGATGTGCTGCAATGTTAACCTATTAAGTGTGGTTCGAGGGGGGTGGAGCTAGGCCCCCTGTGCCCTATCATCTTCTTCCATCAATTAAATCTACTCTATTTAATACATAGCCACCTACACATAGTTGTCCTGCGTTTTTTCGTTGATCTTGCGTTTTTTACAAATAATCTAAATCGATTATTTGTAATACAGAAGAAAACTCACCCGCAGCAATTTTCTTTCTAGAATCAGCAAATCTCTGGTGATGGTGTCCCCTCTATCCTAATCCAGCAGATGAAATGGCTAAAGAAATTCGCCCGGTATCCTGTTTTATCCTACCAACATAGCGTCTCTTCGACTCTGCACAATGCCAACCTTCCATATCAGCCGCAGCGGTACAGTACTCGATCATGCAGCCACTGTATCTAGTATTCTGACTGCTAGAGAAATCTTCCTTGGCGTGCATTTCCAGCGCGTCTTTGTAAATTTTAACACGTTCACGGAATCCTGGAAGCTCTGTTCGTAAAAGGTATTTTCTTTTCTGTTGCAATCCAGTAACAGCAGCAGCAGCGCCGCTCCCCCAGCTTGTTCAAGCCGCCAACGTTTTACTCTGTCTGCGTTACAAGACCCAGTAGCGCAGATTATCTTTCTCCCCTTTTATAATATCTAAAGACAGCAAGCTTTAATTCAGCTCTCAACGATGCTCTTCGGTGCACAATCACCTGGAATTACTCATTAAGAGCATTACCAATTCTGTTTACTTTCTCGCCATTGCAGATGCCAATACAGCCTCGTCTCTCCACTCCCATATCGGCAGTAGATCTCTCAATCGTCACGTTGCACTATTTCCATACAATCTTCCAGCTGCAGCGATCCATTGCTACTTTCTTTCAGTAACTGAGGCACAGAATCATAGTGGGTAGGACATTAATTAGATTCAATTCTCATTCAACTTGGGATCCCCAGCTTGTTTTGAAAAAAAAAGTTACTCGTGGTGACATTGTCTTGGTTTTGTGTTTTACAACGCATTCTTGTAGTTTACCCTCTTGCTTTCATGAAGTGGACTCATGCGTATCGTAACCACTAGAGGGTAGTATAACACCACAAATTGTGTGTTTTAAGCTACAGTATGAATATCCTTGTGTAAGAAAGCCCGGTATTTTCTCATCAAATAATTATTACCTGCAGCTTGGTTTGAAATGTTTACTTTTAAAAGACTGATAACTAATGTGTGGAACTGCCAGCAGAGATTGAAGAACTATTAATATAATTGAAATCGTTCTCTTACCCCACGATGGATAATGCATTCATAGACTGTTCCCGATCAGTTCAACGGGTTTTGCAGCAAATCTACCTCTTGCAGCAACCTCAGAGCAAACGCCTGCAGGGATACGATCCACCACACACTTTGTCTCAATCTGCCTAAATAAGCCCCAACATTTGAATAATGTATCTCTCTTCAGCCCTCTTGACCGGTCCTCTTTGTCACTGGTCATGCAGCTTCTCTGTCGTCTAATATGGATTTCAGTTTCCAATCCTTTTTATTCAAGACACCACTTTCCCGGTACTCCTAATAACATGGCCAGTGTGTTAGCTCAGATACAGATATCCAGATTCCTTCATAAAGTCTGCAGCTCATCTAACACCTCTGGAAGCTTCGCAATGAAATCATCTATTGAACTAAATTTCTCCTTAGTAATATCCTGGATTCAGCTTAGGATAGATGGCATCTACTCTCACCCTTCAACTAGATCATCCTACACCACCGACTGGTGTATTTTTCTCAACAATTTCTGAACTATAATGGACTTCCTCAAACCCTTTTCAATCAAGATTGGATTCTCACTTTTTATTGTTCATTCTATGGACTCTTTTTCTCTATCAAAGTCTACTTATCTGGAATCCAACATCAGTATTATATGATATCCTTTCTTCAACACTACACTCCATTCCAGCTGTTCGTCTTCGCCTGTGTGGGATCTTTAAGAGCCTGTGCTCCCTGGGGGCAGCACACAATTGGCCGAGCGCTGCCCGGGAGGGAGGGTTTAGGTCAGCCAGGGTGTCCTTGGCTCACCGCGCACCAACGACCCCTGTAGTCTGGCCGGGCGCCTGCGGGCTTGCCTGAGAGCTGCCCAAGAGCTGCGTTGTCCTCCGACGCTGTAGCTCTTGGGTGGCTGCATGGTGAGTCCGCAGTGTGAAAAAAAGCGGTCGGCTGACAGCACACGCTTTGGAGGACAGCGCAGGGGTGGTAGTGGTGAGCCGAGCCTAAAAAAAATTGGCCATTCCAAATTGGGAGAAAATAATAAAAAAAATAATTGGCAACGACTAAATTAAAAAAAAAAAAATTAAATGTGGTTGGCTCTCATTCAACATTGGAATGGTCTGTTCTATATTCTATCATGATTTAATTTCAGCATCTCTTGACCTGGCCTTATTTACGAATGCTTCCTTCGTTTTTTTTTTTTTTTAACAATTAATGTTTTTTTTGTTTTTATTTTATTTATTTATTTATTTTTTATTTTTTTATTTTTTTTGTCACTAGAAATTGAAAACCTATTACTGCATTTAACTATGGAAATCATATGCCTAACAGTATTTTGGGGGTTTTGAGATGCTCCGAATGTACAGTTCCTTCTGTTCCAGCTTTCGTACTCTAGGTATCCGCTGCAATGACCTGAACCTCATTCAAGATTCCTATTTCATCCTATTCCTTCGGATTTCAAAAACGGATCAGCTGCGCCAAGGACAATATATTCAGCTTTCAAAAATCAACTCTCCTCTGTGCCCTTCCACTTCCATATTGAAGTACATCACAGAACGCAAGGCCATTTCATCCTGTGACCCTTTGTTCTTCAATTCAAGCAGGTCCAATGAAGAAAAAAACCCTCATCTATGCCCATATGCTTCCATGCTGAAATACATTACAGAACGTAAACCCAAATCTCCTTCCAACCCCCTATTCATTAATGCAAGCAGGTCTGTTATCTCAAGACATTGGTTTTGTTCTCGGCTCTCCACTTTGGTTTCCAGAGCAGGTCTTCCCCCGCTATTCTACACTCCGCATTCATTCAGAATTGGGGCAGCCACTTCAGCAGCAAGAGCAAAGATTAACCAGCATCTAATAAAAAATATGGGATGCTGGACCTCATCAGCAGTCGAAGCTTGCATTCGTTCTTCACCCGCCAAAGTAGCATCTGCCCATCAGTCTATTGCTAGTATGTCCCCAGTGGGGATGACCTATCCGCCTGGGCCACAAAAGGTTTCCTCCTAAAAAATAAAATAAATAAAAAATGAAAGGGGGTTTTTCCTTTCCACTGTGCGGAAGGCCTTCACATAGTCAGTAGGGTACAGTTGCATATTACATATTAAATATTTTCTCTCTTTTCTTCTTTTCTATATGCATTGTCGGTTCTCCTTTTTTCTTCTCCTAAACGTCTTCAGCGGGTTGCCAGGGGTCCAGCCTTTGGGGGGGGGTAGTGATTCCATTTTCTCCAAGCCTTTGTTAAGCGTTGCTTCATTTACCTCATAGAGGAGGGTTCTCTGTGAGTCAGAGGGGACCCCTGGCCAAACCCCTCCTTTTAGCATGCATGATTCCTTGTCTTCTTCTCTTTCAGGTTCTGATGCCTCTATTTATGTCAGGGCCCCAAGCAGTGGAACCCCTCTTGTTTGTTGGGTCTCCTCAAATATGGTGGCCCCCCTCCTGTTTGTCAGGTCTCCTCAGCGACAGAACCCCCCTACTGCATATGTTGGGCCACTGAAGAGCCGGCACCGCTTTTAAATGTTAATATTACTAATCAATGTGTGTTCTTTCTGGTTCGCGAGCTTCTTCGTTTGTCGGGTCATCTCAGAGGCGGTGACCCCCCTCCTGTTTGTCGGGTCTCCTCAGTGATGGAACCCCCCTTTATATGCGTAGGGCTTTCGAAGGACGGAGCCTCTCTCTTTATATGTTCTATTTGTTACTGACGTTTTGCCTAAACATTACAGCAGGTGGCCTAGCTCTGCCCGGTGAACTGTAATTACACACTTACTAAAAAAGGAAATATCTCCTTTTTTAAATTTCTGCAGGATGATCTCTTATAGCTAATTAATTACCTGGTTATACAATTCCTGTTTATTGTCTTGTTCATTTGTGTACGAATTATGTTGTAAATATCTTAATGTGTGTGTATTTCTCAATAAAAATATTTATTTGATCTATCACATTTATTAAAATTACCTCAGCAATTGTTCTACCATGCATGTGTAAACAAAGCATGTTTTAGAAAATTAGTGATTATGAATACAAATAGCTTATATTGATACATATAAACAAGTTGTTCTCAAATCCCAATAGCATAATTGGAATGCTGAATCCATAATAAGTTTAAAAGAATAAAGCAGAACTTCGACAAGTAAACACTTTGTATAAGCTGAGAACACACTACTAGCCTGCCAAACACATTATTATAAGTAATAATAATATTTTTTACGCTTTAGTATTAGAATGTGGTCCATTGCCAGTTTTTAATATTTTTTCTTTCTTCTTTAATTTTATGTCACTCAGAAATTATCAATATTTAATTAATGACATTCTGTTTTAATATTTAGGCGTAAAAGATGGATCATAAATATGAGAAGCGATTTAAAGCGTAACTCCTCATATGAAGAACTACTTAAAGGACAGACATTGTGACAGACGTTTTGAACCAGCGGCCATTATGCAAATGGTATGTTCGTTGACATTAAATATTGTATTTAAGGTAAAAATGTAATTCGTAATGTTACATTAAATCGGATTTGTGATTATATGTTATATGGTAATGTGATTGATACGCTGTATCTGTTTGGTGTGTTTTCAATTGTGTTGATTTGTTGAAATCTCTGGAAGCAGGCATGTGTCTTGGTGAACCAATGTGAATCATGTTATACGTTGCACTGATTTAATCGTGATTAAAGGGTGATTAAACTGAGAAGTGCAGCAGATTTTACATTCTGTAGATAGGGAGGAAGTGAGCTCCAGAACTCCCTATTTCCACACAACTGCCCGTGCGAGCAAAGACTGGAGGACCAATGTTAATACCATCTTGTCACTATAGAATCTATGGTGAAACTGTTCTCTCCACATGTAAACAGTATTTCACTGTAAACAGTAAACAGCACAAGAATCAAACTGGGCCTTAGTGTGGCTAATTTAAATAAGACCCTCACCGCCCCCTTTCTTCCTTCATTTGCATAGCATTCGGGGGAAAGTAGGCGTTCCCAGGAAAATGAGAGGCTTTACATGTAAACGCAAAAAGCTACCATGTCCACGTTTATTTATACAGACAAAGATGTCTTGAGAAAAAGCAAACACTCATGTATTTTTTTTTATTTTATAAAACTTTGAAGCAGGTAATGACAGATGACAGCTATGCATTTGCATCTTAAAAACAATATGGAAATCCACTTTCTTTTTTTTATTGGTGTGCATGCATACCTGTGTACTAGTTATGTGAACCCCTGATATACTGTATCTCAATAAGTGTTGCTAGATCTGAGCAGCCTGTATGTAGTTCAGTCCTGGCAAGAATCTATACTTTGTATTATTTAAACTTGGGTGTTGCTAAGTCAACTTAAAACTATTTTTTTGGTACATAAGTGTATTGAAACATGTTATCCTGCCAGTAAGATCTGTGTCAAAATGTAACTTTCTTTTATGTGAATGGCTATTGTGACATGATTGTATTCAAAAATAAAATTAATGTGACATTTGACTTTTTAATATTGCATGTGGTGTTGAAGTATTACAATAGACCAAGTCTGTCTCCCACACGAATTTGTGAAGAAAACGTGAGTAGTTCTCTTTCTTCACTGCAGTTTTTGGAAAGCTGCAGTTAATACCATGGGATACAGTGTACATATTTCTTGCCATAAAGGACTGATTCATATATTTAAGTAACAATAAACATTTTTGATTTCTGCTGACATCTGTGCTTGATTTATTTTGTTTATTGTTGCATCTGTCAATTTGCATTGCTGTGTTTTTTACCATGTCTTTCCATTTGTCTTTTAACAGATTTAGCAAACTGTCTATAATCTTTGTCACTAACTTCACAGGCCCCATAATTGATATTGACCCTTTTAAAGTGGTTGAGGCTAACAAAATGATTCTATTAATCTTACCTGTGACACACTTTTATTCACTATATAGGTCTCACATGTGCAGTTTTGAAAGAAACACATGTTATAGCAAACATTTATTTTCATTTTTAAAATGGCACACGGTACTACACTAGATTCAAGAACAAGTTTGCTTGCCTTTCCTTCCAGGAAGTCTGTTTTTGCTTTACTTCGTTGATCATTCACCCTAAAGAGGCTGTGTGGTCCAGTGGTTAAAGAAAAGGGCTTGTAACCAAGAGGTTCCCGGCTCAAATCCCACCTCAGGGTGAGACGTAGTTGTAAGTGACTCTGCAGTGGATGCATAGTTCACACACCCTAGTCTCTGTAAGTCGCCTTGGATAAAGGCGTCTGCTAAATAAACAAAAAATAATAATAATAACAGTGCCTTCATGGTGGCTGCAAAAAATGTCAATTTGGGGAAGCAGGTGGTTGGTTACTGACAGGTGACCCAGGAAGTGCAAGACAGACAAACATATTTCATTAATCTAGTGTAGCATCAGATTTCATTAACCTAGTGTAGTATCAGATTTCATGTTTTAAAAATAAAATACATGTTTGTGTTTCTTTCAGAAATGCACATTTGAGACCTATAAAGTGGATTTGTGTGCAGAGAAAAATTATGGAACTAAGTTGCTGTTAGCTGCAATTACTTTAATGAGCAGTCAACTTTGCTAAGGATGTTACTTTCCATTTTTATATTACAGACTGTTCTATAAATCTAAAAGGTACATTTTAATGATCCTGACATCTGCATATTCTGGTTAAATTCCTAGTTAGACAGTAAGTTGATAAAGATCTTTCTGGTCACTTTGTCGTTGCTAGGACAAGGCTGACCTCCAAGACATTTTGAAATAGGTGTTGGCCTCTCCTTTGATGTCCAGTTCTAACATGAAAGGCATTTGCCATTTAGGGTGGATCATTGTTTTTGTGTTACCAACATATTGTTAAACATCTTTACAAACTAGATATAAAACAGGTTTACTTGGGAAATTACAAGTGATTTTATGAGGGTTATAAAAAACTAGCTACTTCAAAGAGAAACTGGATTGAACCCGATGCTTTGAAGCTAGGGTTAGGACAAATGGACAATTAACCAAGTGTTAAGAGATTTGTGTCTTTCTGATTGGTTTAAGGAAAAATCATGATGTCATTGAGAGACTGCATTTAAACTGAGAATACTAACTGTTCTTGGTATTGCTCTGATCCGTGCTTGGAAAGAGGATACCTGCAAACTGTTGTCACCATGTAACCTGTCTGGTTGTAACTTTGCAATTCAGAACTTTTATCTTCAATAAACTCTACTTATCTGGACTCGAAAATAAGAAGCCCACGACTTCTCTTTCCTTTCTTCTTTTATTGCTTATCTCAACAACATCTCAATATTATGACGCATTCAGGGCTAGCTTTAGCAAGGTCTTTACACCAAAATGGTATTTGCTCAATAATAAAACTGTAATCTCATAAAACCAGAAACACACAAACTGTAAGATTAACTATAAGGTAGTCCAACTGTGGCAAAGCACTTCTTTTCAGAATGGAACAATGCACCCAATAATGTCACCAAACCAAAATTAAACAAGAAATTTGATTCAGTGGCCTAAGTAAGCTTAACTGGCTTCCCTTTCCTTCACAAAATGTGTTAACAACTCTGTGGTTCTTCACAGGCCGGCAGAGAGGACCAGAGTGGCTTTGCAGTACTGATGACGTATTAACTAGTCAGCCTTTATGAAGACATTAGCCAAAACTTTATAATTCCTTCAATGAAGTTACTTGTAGTGTGTGAAGCCTGCACTATGTTCTCTTGAATGGCCAACCCCTTAAGATGATGCGATTATTTGGTTGAGCAACTGAAGCACCAGAGAACTGTCAGGTCTGATAAAAAAATGACATGTGGAAATACTATTTAGGATGAATAAAACGGACTGCAATGGAAATGGAAAGGAAGAGCAATACCTGGATACTTTTCCCATGTTGCTTGTCAAAGACATGTTACCCTTATATATGCAGACCTTGAAATAAGAAATATTGCTCACTTTTTGTGGGCTTTCACCATTTCTATTGCAACACGTAAACTATTCCTAAAGAAAATGAAAATGCTCTTGGTCGACAACAACATTCTGGTTGCTTTATTTTTCAGTTTGTATGTAGATGTGTAGGCCTGTGCTTTAAGTCTGGTAGTGGTCCATTGAAAATCCCTGAACAGTAAGCCACTGCGGTAAATCAATATTGATTCCATTTTGTCAGTACTAATATTGGAAAAATTAAAAAAGGCTACACAATCAGACTCTTATTATGAAAATATTAGGTACAAAAGGCAACATTTATTAAGAGCTTCACAAAGAAACCCTGTGATGGACTTTTTGTTCCCTCAGCAAACTGTCAGAGTTGAACCAGACTGCTGTGGCAAGGATATAGTGCAATAATAAATAGAATTAAAAGTTGTAGGAGTTAGTAAACGGCTTATGTGTTGTTCCACATTAAAGATGATATTTCTCCTTCTTGTAACTAACGCTCAATGGAAGACCTTTTTATATTAAAGGATGACCTTTTAAGTTTAATGTGGTTCTCATTAATTGAAGGAACGTGTGGAGATAACAGACATTCTTAATAAATGATGTTTTGTTGTCATGGCAGTGTTTCTCAGAGCAGGGATGATGATCAGTATGTGGCAAGTAACTGTCAGTTGAGTTCAGGCTATTGTGTGTTGATGAGAAGAACCATGCTGTTACCTCACCACCAGTTATGTAGGAGCCTGTCTGTGTGGGTACAGAGGAGAGCTCCTGCTCAAAAGTGACTCTACCAGCAATGACAGCTATGCTGGCTGCTAGTACTGTAGAACTCCCCTGAAGTCCCCCTACTGTCTAGCACTGCATTAACATTGAAAACAAGGGAAGCACTGCCAGATATCTAAACACATTCTATTATGTGAGCTTAAGGAATAGCTGCAGTTCTCGTCCTGGCATGAAAGCCGTATGAGACTAAATATGTCTTTGCTTACAGTGTTCAGACTCCAATCTGCTTACTGTTTTTTTTTTTTTTTTCCTGCAACGAAACAAGTAAACATTTTGTGAAACATTTCTTAAAAATATCCACAACTGTACATATCATTATTAACTTTAATTAAAGGATTTAATTTAATCGGTGCTGAGGCAGTCAAGTTGCCAGTAGTATCACAAAAAAAAAAAAACTGCATAGGGCTTTACTAACCTTAAACTTAGTTTAAAATAGTGTTTTTTTTTAAAGCATTATCCCATGTTGTGTATATACAGTATTGTTATAGTAGATTCACTGTAGGAACATGATCTACTGTATGCCAGAGGGATATTTAAAGCAGCTACAATATGCTATTTTAACATCTGCAAATTGTTCTCCCAAGTTAAGAGAAATGCAATCCCGAAGAAACAGCAGTCAAAGCCTATGGGATCATCAGAGCTTAATATTCATTTATTTCAAAATAATTTAGCCAAGGTCTCCATTTGAAGTACAATATGTTTCCTGGCTCCTGCTGCTACCCAAATGTACAGCTGGGTTACCTGAAGCACACAGGTCAAGTGATTCATATCAATGGGGAAGGGAACAGCCTTTATAACAAGCACTTCAGTATTAGATGTTCTTTGTATGGCTTTTCTTTATTAGCCATAGCCATTTGCAGTATGGCACGGTGTTGTTTCTACAATAAAGAGAATAAGGAGAACATACTGTATGAATGAAACCAAGCATGCTTCAGGCAGGTCGCTTGGCTTGTCCAATATTATAAAGTACTGTAAGTAAATGTCCAGTTGGGATTCAAAACTATCCTACATAGAGGCCCATTCAAATAATGCATTACCTGACAAATATATGGCCAAACTCACAGTTGTTGGCAAGCTGTTTATTCACAGTAAGGTATCCAAGACAACACATACCTTGTTTTACAGTTTGAGTCTTCTGTGCATTAGCAGTAAATATACATACAGCATACACAATGCTTTGTAAAGAGGCATCAGCACACAGGTATTCAGTAAATAGACAACTCACAAGACAAACAAATTCATCTTAACTTTTAGAACTTCACCAGTTTGACACTTGAGAGCACTGCTGAATGAATGAGACCTTAGACTTTCCTGGTTGCAATGACAAATGCATAACAAATTCAAATTGCACGTCAAATAAAATATGAATGCATCAATAAAGGAAAGTTGAAACACAAAACATTGAAATGCACCTATGTGGGAGCAAGGTGCATTCAGGAAGGAGTTGGAAGAATAGTTACACAGCCTTCCCCCTTTAAAGTTCTGTCTAGCTTCTGTATGGGTTTTCCTGTCTGCAATGAGCTATGGTGAAAACTTTACAGGAGGGAGATACACTTCACTGTCCTGCCTGGTTAGGTTATAAATTTGCTTTGGACTGTGGAAGATATTGAGAGAGAGATGAGGTATAAAGGAGAATGTATTTTGCTTCAGTGCTATGTGTGTTTGTATGTGTAGTAGATCGATGCACAAAAACATAAAGCGGGAAGGAGAATCCACAATGTATTGAATTGAATTGATTTGCAATTGAACAGATGAATTAATGACGATGATGAATTTGGCCGCAGACCTTGTCCCTGGGTGCTTGACAGCTATCCGCAATGTTGGCCAGCTAGTACATACATGAATGAGATCATGTCGGCAACTGTTGCATATAGGAAGACAAAAGACAAAGCAGTCAAACCATGACTGGATAATGAATATGATGAATAGTTACGCAAAACCCGCAGTGGCACACTGCCACCTACCCCCAAAAGATAGCAAAAGGATGAATGACTGGATAAAATGAAAATGATGAATGGTTAACGCAACAGCTTGAAGTGTAGCTGCTGGGACATGGGCCAGCCCCCCAGAGCATGACTGCACTGAGGGAGAGCCCAGCCTCTCCAGCCTGCCACGCACCCTGCAGAAACAAAATACGAACCGCTCGGCATTCATGTAAGGAAAAAAAACCCTACTAACTGGTTGGAGGAAACCTTAGGGAATCCATGGCTGAGGGTAGCCCTTCGTCTAGGCTCTAAAGATGGCATGATGGAGAGGCCAAACAAATGAAACGACATGAATGAAAGCCCTACGGAGCCTTGGAGATGGCGTGTTGATTAGTGGGCGGATTCTCCTTCCAGAAATACAAGTTTCCCATTGTGTTAATCTGTTACACACACACACACACACACACATATATATATATATATATATATATATATATATATATATATATATATATATATATATATATATATATATATATAGTAGTGTCACTTCTTGCACCTAGGACTAACCATATTGAACAGTGTTAAACAGCAACTGTGAACTGGAACAAAAGCATTAATGGATTGGAGTCACAACATTACATCCCTCCTGTTTTTCTTAGATATTAACTTTGATAGATTCCAACTTTTAAGGTAACAGTTTCAAACTTTGAACGAAATGGCTGTATGAAATACACTTCAAATTAAGGGGATTAGTGATACAACACATATCAGTCAATTATGTCAACTATAAGTCAAAGAGCAGTCCATTTTCTGTTTTGTATGTGTCCTTTAAGTGTTCCCTTTTCCTGCTATATCAGCTGCTCCAGGTGTTGAAAAATGCAATGAATAAGTTTGAAAAATGCAATGAAAATGGTGGTGGCTGTGTTTCATCATCTTCCTCTTCCTCCCTCAGGGTAGATGGTAAGTCTTTGATGCGTAGGCTGACGGATGAGTTTGAAGTGGGATGAGTTACGAGTGACCTGGTGGCCTTTTGAGAAGGCAGTAATCATAGAGCCTTTGGTGCTCACTACTGTATAGAGCTTGTGACTGAAGGGTGAAGAGAGTTTGCCATCTTGACGTTGGTGAAGGAGGACAGTATCACCTGGTTTGATTGAAGACTGCTTGGCATGGAAGTGGGAAATGGTTGACTGCGAGTATTCCACAGTAAAAGCTGTTCTGCTGGCTTTGTTTGCTTTTACAAACCGGCTCTTCACCTTCTCCATGGATTTCTGTGGGCTTCAGTGATTTGAAAAATCTTCCATAGGCTATAAAAAGAAATGCAACAGCACATATCTGCAGAGGTAAATCAAAATTGACATTGCATTAGATGAAGGATTGTGTATACAAATTGCTAAACACGACGCTCCTGTTAAGAGGAACAGAGATGTGGTTAAGTGACTAATAGATGCTGTTACCTATTTAGCAAGACAGGAGTTGCCATTTTTGGGCACAAGGAAGGTGCTGAATCATTGAATAAAGGGAATTATCTAGAACTAACTATGTTATTATCAAAATATGACACGTTACTAGATACACACATAAGGGACTCTACTGTGTTTACTGGACTGTCTAAAGCAATTCAAAATTATTTGGTGTCATCTATTGCCTATACAGTACAGGGGGAAATTAAAAGAGAAATAGCTGCTGCCCCATTTTTGAATGACAAATTGATGAAACTACTGACGTCTCCCTGCAGGCTGCAGTTGTCAATTATCCTGAGACTTGTGGATTAGACTGGAACTCAACATTTGTCCACATGAACAATAACTTTCCCATCGAGGCTCTAGAATAGGGGTCGGCAACCTATGGCTTGCGAGCCATACCTGGCTCCTCAAGTAACTAAATATGGCTCTCAAGTTTCTAAGTCATTCACAAATACACACACACACAGACAAAAATAAAACAATTAAACATACTATCAGTGTCATCACACATCTACAAATGACCAACTCGGGATGTGATATCTCGCTCTATTTATTTATTTATTTTTTACATCCACCTACCCGCTGCTCTTATTGGTGGTTGTATTCCTAGAGTCTGTTTCATCGTGTTTTGATTGGTGCGTTTTTCAGTTTTGAAGTGAAGGGTAGAGTTCTTTAGTTCAATTTAAAAAATGGCAAAAAGTCAGATGAGGAGTACTGTTCTTTTCAGCCGGAATGGACTGATATGTACGCGTTTGTGGAGAAGTTAGGATTTCCACCTTGTCTCATATGCAGTGAAGAAATCTAATTCACAACTTGCAGCAAAACACCCAGAAAATGAGGCGCGGATAAAGGCCTGTGAGGAGCTGCACTGAAAGTGGGGCAAAGGGTGCGTCACGAGAGGCAGACTTTGCTAAGTCTGCGCAGATTCTGCAAAGATTCTGAAAATTCATTGGCTACTTGCTCCGATTCTGTGCAGATTCTGCGCAGAATGACAAAAGTCTGCGTGTCGTGAACGCACCCAAAGTAAACTACTGGTGGAAGTTTAAATTCAGCAAGTTTCGCAGGCTCTTTAGAGATTGTTCGCAGAAGGTAAGAATTTCACTGATGGCAAATATGTGAACAGCTGTATGCTTAATATAGCCAAATAACTATTTGAAGAATTCCCCAACACAGACAACATCTTGCAACAAATACAAAGTATGCCTTTATCTGCAAAAACACGATCAAGCTGTGAAAATGGCAGATCAGGTTGACAAGCAACAAACAGAAAATATAAGTTCTGCTACATATTTTTTGTTTGCGTTGGATGAGTCAATGGATGTCTGTGATGTTGCACAACTATGTATTCTCAGGCGATATATATGTGGCAACGTAGTATGAGAAAAATGCTTGCAATTATGCCAATGAAAAATCAGAGGCTAAAACAAAACTGTGCTTTGTTAGCGAGAAGCAGATACAGTTAGGGAAGCTTGTTTCAGTGTGTACTGATGGTGCACCCAGCATGATGGGTAATACAAGGGTTTTGTTGCTCTTTTGTCAGAACAGAAACATCCCATTTTAAGCTTTCACTGTATTATGCAGCATGAAGCTTTTATTGTCTTGTGGACATTACATGTCATTTGAATCAACTTCATGCTAAACTTCAAGGGCAAGGAAACACAGTTCTGTCTCTACAGCAGGCAGTTTTTGCATTTGAATCCAAATTGAATCTGTTCATCAGAGATATCAAGACTGGCAGACAGACTCACTTTGAGATGTTACAAATGTTTTGAGATTCATGCATGGTAGCTCTGCAGCAGCTTGTGGCGTTTACATTTGATCTGCTAATGTCGTTCAAACCTCGTTTTGTGGACTTTCGCAGACACAGCACTTTGTTCAAGTTTATGAGGTGCAGAAAAATGGCAGCAGGTGCTCTGGACTGATGAGTCAAAATTTGAAATATTTGGCTGTAGCAGAAGGCAGTTTGTTCGCCGAAGGGCTGGAGAGCGGTACACGAATGAGTGTCTGCAGGCAACAGTGAAGCATGGTGGAGGTTCCTTGCAAGTTTGGGGCTGCATTTCTGCAAATGGAGTTGGGGATTTGGTCAGAATTAATGGTCTCCTCAATGCTGAGAAGTACAGGCAGATACTTATCCATCATGCAATACCATCAGGGAGGCATCTGATTGGCCCCAAATTTATTCTGCAGCATGACAACGACCCCAAACATACAGCGAAAGTCATTAAGAACTATCTTCAGTGTAAAGAAGAACAAGGAGTCCTGGAAGTGATGGTATGGCCCCACAGAGCCCTGATCTCAACATCATCGAGTCTGTCTGGGATTACATGAAGAGAGAGAAGCAACTGAGGCTGCCTAAATCCACAGAAGAACTGTGGTTAGTTCTCCAAGATGTTTGGGCCAACCTACCTGCCGAGTTCCTTCAAAAACTGTGTGCAAGTGTACCTAGAAGAATTGATGCTGTTTTGAAGGCAAGGGTGGTCACACCAAATATTGATTTGATGTAGATTTTTCTTCTGTTCACTCACTTTGCATTTTGTTAATTGATAAATATAAACTATTAACATGTCTATTTTGAAAGCATTCTTACTTTACAGCATTTTTTTCACACCTGCCTAAAACTTTTGCATATATATATATATATATATATATATATATATATATATATATATATATATATATATATATATATATATATCAATCGAAATAGCAGTACCTTATCACTAACAATGTAATTGCTGTAGGAACCACAATGCCAGGGATAGACAAAAGAACCATGATGTCTTTTATACTGTTTCTACATGAAATACACTCATCTTTTTCTGGAATACAGTAGATCATAGTAATTAACCTACACATAATCACAACAGAGAAGCAGACAGACTATATTATTGTAGGATAAGTAGTCAGTAAAAAAAAATTACAAATGAAAGAAATAACAAGGTTATATGTTCTAATCCAAGGCTATCCTTGGAGCATGGCCAGGTGCTGTTGTATATGAGTACCCAGGGTCTGGAAAGTATGGGGATGATTTCAGAGAATACCATGGAGATTGAAATAGCCAAGTCAAGTACATCATTTCTTTTTAAGAATAGTGCCTGGTACATAAAAAATGACAGGGGCATTTTAGCCCCTATTGTGCATTGTTTGACTTAGACCTTTTTGTATATTTTTTTCATGGCACAGTTGTTTTATTTTATACAATTTTTTATAACATCACTCTTTTTTAGGATATCTTGAAACAAAACTCCGTCTAAATCAGTTACTGCATAGTGTAATTTGTCTTAATACATAGCATTTAAGGTTCAACTTAAGTGATGAGTGATACATGCAGAGGGTACAGAACTTACAGTATTTTCAGCTTATTTGTTTATGGTGAATTGGTTATTTTTTAAGGTTTATTTTGTATTCATAAATGTATTGTGTACCGATATGTATATATTTTAAAAGTATTTATTCGTTGGCACTCAGATTGTCTCAATTTTGTTAATGTTTACACCCGGCTGCGCATAGTGGGTACCTGTACTTTTTTTTTTTTTGTGAGAATTTCACCCCTACATATATACATTGGTTTACCCCATATTTTTTATCATTATTGTTTGTGGTTTAGGAAGGGAATACAAAAGTTAAATGTTCTATGAAGTTACTACAGTCAGCACTCGAATATTTGTTACCCAGTCGGGTTTTACAGCCCTTGTATTAAGAATACAATCAATCCCCCATTATATATATATGTAACAAATTAATGTACTTACCTGTCACGCGCGATTTCCAACTCTGTCACTAGTTTTCTGATACAAAGATCATCTCTTCAATGTTACAATTAATTTAATTAACCATCACAACCCGCAGTTTTTTCTCGCATGCCAAATCAGACTGTATTTATTGTGCAGTTACACAGCACTTCCTCCAGTTTCACCTGATGAAAATGCAGCAAAAACAAAGCAAACAAGACAAGCTACGGTAATGTAAAAGTTAATCATTAAACAGTTTTAGATACTGTGATGCATTTTTTTTTAAAAAAATCTGTGATCTTTAGTTTTTATTTGTGCATTTTCATTTGCAAGTGAACTGTGACATTAGGGCATCAAGCACTATATTGTGGAATTTTGAATATTTATTAAAAAAATAATAATAATTGCATTTATATAGCGCTTTTCATACAAAAGTATCACAAAGCACTGTACAGTACATTAAAAAAAAACCCATTTACATTTGCACAACACAATGCCTTTGCATAAAGGACCCCAGGCATGTCACACACACAACTGCTACATATTAAATAGCATATTTAAAAAACAGTATATAAAAAATAACGTTAAAAAAGCAGAAATTTAAAGGGTACATTAAAACCCACTAATATAAGAAAGCCATTTTATAAAAGTATGTTTTCAGTCTTGAAAACATACTTTTAAAAACTGTAACAGTCCCAGCTTCCCTGAAGGGAGGTCATTCCGTAATTTAGGGGCTCTGCATGAAAAATCCTTTCCTCCCGTTTTAATTTTGTTGACCCCATGAATAACCAGTAGCCCTGCATCCTGTAATCTAAGAATGTGATTTGGATTATATGAGGTCAGTAACTCCTGCAAATAACTAGGTGCTAATCAATCTAGGGCTTTATAGTTTAACAGCAAAATCTTAAAATCACTTTTCCTGGTTTTAGTCACATTTCCGACTTTGGATACCGTTTTAATTCTGGAAACTGTGTGTTGTTGTTTTTTAATCTTTTGCTAAATTGCATTGCCTTTTACATTGTACGCAGTTCTGTGCATGGGTAACATTTTGATTTCATTTTGCTGTTGGGTTGTTAATGGTGAATTGTAAATACTTGTACAATACATAACAGATTTAAAAATATGTACTGTATTACAGTCCACGTGTCGTCTCTGTTGGCAACTGATATTTTCAGAATCACATTGTTCTGAATTAAAATACTTATTCTGTTGAAAATATAGCACTGTACCAACAAAACCAACTACAATACATCTAAATGGAAGCCTACATATTTTAAAACACAGTTGTTTCGGCTATATATTTTTGATATTGTATCTTTTTGTGTTCCCTGAAAAACGGACAAGAGTTGGAACGGGACAAAATTAAATAATCAGATATGCGTCACACTCGTTTAACTGTCACTGAAGTCAAAATTTTATAGGGTCGGATATGAGTGCTGACTGTAATATAAAAAGGTACACTTTTCCCCCAAATGGCAAAGAGAAAGTGGATACATTGTGAATACTCACAATTGTTTAATGTTGAATGGGAGGAACTTTCTTTTTCACAGAAAGCAAAACTGCTTCAGGTCGCTTTAACAGTAAAGTACAGTAATGAGAACTGTTTATGTATTACTGTTCATACTATAGTTAATGGAAAACAAATAAATATTCTGGAAAAAACAATGATGTTTCATTTTATTGATGTTTTTTCTAATAAATAGGGTTAAATAAAAACATTGGAAGGAAAAGGTGCAATATATAAACAAGGAGCTGGTTTCACAAAACACTTCTAGGTAGCAGTCTGCTAAATACAGTTTAATGTTATAAAATAAAATTGAAAGAAATGAAAAGGTTTAACTTTTAATCATTTAGACTAGCTGAGCTGCTTTCTGCTTTCTTACAGGTAAAGGGCAGCTAAAAAGAAGAACATATAATTTAACACATTTTTTAAAGATGATCAGAAAACATAAATTTCATCATATCCATGTAAAAAGTCTCATTATGTTGTAGTGCAGCAACACAATTTGTGTAATATAATAAGTGTGTGCCACATACAATCATACAATGTTTGTGTGATGTTTTTAATAATGTTAAGATATTAAATACAATTTTTATTTGCATTTTGAAAAGGTCCTTTAAGAATGTGCTTCAGGGTAAGCTGGTGATGAACACAATAAAACAAAAGATAATTTTACTGAAGCCATGAAATTGGACTCGTGTATCTGTATATACAGTATGTCTTTGCAATAAATGAATATATAAATAAACAATGCTCAGAGACCAACTTTTATTAACAATACTTTTGACAACACATTTTAAATAACAGTGTAACATTTTTGTTATTTAGGATGGTGTCTGTAGTAGGTGTAGTTAAAAATTAATTGAGCTACAGCGTGTTACAGGAATTCTGCATTATTTACATTTTACAGGAGGATTTTAAAGGAGAACGATGCAGGTACTGAAACTCTACATGCTTTAGAAAATGTGAGCCTTTCAAGGGAAGGGAAATTCTAGTAACTTTAAAGTCAACAGAGAGATTGGATGAGTTAACTCCCAAATGCATGTCATAAGAACATAAGAAAGTTTACAAACGAGAGGAGGCCATTCAGCCCATCTTGCTCGTTTGGTTGTTAGTAGCATATTGATCCCAGAATCTCATCAAGCAGCTTCTTGAAGGATCCCAGGGTGTCAGATTCAACAACATTACAGAGGAGTTGGTTCCAGACCCTCACAATTCTCTGTGTAAAAAAGTCCCTACTACTTTCTGTTCTGAATGTCCCTTTATCTAATCTCCATTTGTGACCCCTGGTCCTTGTTTCTTTTTTCAGGTCGAAAAAGTCCCTTGGGTCGACATACAGCTTTTAGAATTTTGAATGCTTGAATCAGATCACCGCATAGTCTTCTTTGTTCAAGACTGAATAGATTCAATTATTTAAGTCTGTCTGCATATGACATGCCTTTTAAACCCGGAATAATTCTGGTTGCTCTTCTTTGCATTCTTTCTAGAGTAGCAATATCCTTTTTGTAGCGAGGTGACCAGAACTGAACACAATATTCTAGATGAGGTCGTACTAATGAATTGTAAAGTTTTAACATTACTTCCCTTGATTTAATTTCAACACTTTTCACTATGTATTTGAGCATCTTGTTGGCCTTTTTTATAGCTTCCCTACATTGTCTAGATGAAGACATTTCTGAGTCAATATAAACTCCTAGGTCTTTTTCATAGATTCCTTCTTCAATTTCAGTATCTCCCATATGATATTTATAATGCACATTTTTATTGCCTGTGTACAGTACCTTACACTTCTATTAAATGTCATTTGCTATGTGTCTGTCCAATTCTGAATGCTGTCTACATAATTTTGAATGACCTAAAATATGACCTAAAATATTTTTGTGTTGTCTGTCAACCATCAATCAGTTAATAACTACCAATAATATTCAAACCAGGTACATTTAAACCTATCTTTCTTGGCAGTTTGCCTTGCTGTTGCAGATACCTTCACTTCAGGGGCGGATCGTCCACTAGGGGCAAAGTTTCTTTATAGGTAAATGTCTGACTGTTTCTGATCCTCACCTATGTGATTCTGTGTCAGCTGAGCAAAATAATTAATTCACACACACCATCACTCTCACTCACTCACACAGAACACACTGAACTCTACAGTAAAAATGTCGGTGATGTTTAAACGTTTGAGTTTATGCACATATTTGAGTTATTTATTTTGGATTTATTTATTTGAGTTAATGTAAATGTTATTTATTTGAGTTTATGTAATTGTTTGAGTTATTTATTTCAGTTTTTTATAGTGTCAAGTTGAAATTGTGATAATGTTGATATAGCCTATGTTTAATGTAATGTGAATGTTGATAAGTTAACAATGTAAATAGTTTTAATGTAATAATATATATATATATATATATTTTTACCCCTGGGAGTGTGTATCTGTTTGGGGTTGTCAGGAGACCACAATAAAGCAAGTCAAAATGCTGTAATGCATACTGTTGTAATGCTTCTGTATTCAAATTTTGTTTTTCATTTCTGAGAAACTTAAGAACAGTATGGTGTTGTCGTGTCACAACAGCAAATTCAGACTTTTTTTTTGCATTACCCAAACTGAAATTACAATATATATATATATATATATATATATATATATATATATATATATATATATATATTTTTAAAAAAGTGTATGCAGTAGTATATTTGCGTATGCAGTAGTATATTTCCTGTTCTACTTTGAACAACTGCCATTTGCATCATTTGCAAAACAGATGGCATGCAAAGTTTCTTGTGAGAAGAATAAACAGCAAAAGTAAAGGAGGCAACCAGATATGTATACATTTAACACTTGTTCATTTTATTTAATTAAATCAGCCATGTACACATTGCAGCTGCTATGCATTGTTAGTGTTTTAATGTTTCTTTTTTAATTATTTTTTTTAACTAATACATGCCCTCAGATATAATATATGGTGATAACACACACACACACACACATATATATATATATATATGTGTGTGTGTTATCACCATGGGAACAAGATGCTGACTCATCAACTTGAAGTTTACTTCTCACAGTTCTCAAATTCTTGGATTACACGCACGCAAAGTAAAAAGTAAAGTGAAAAACCATTATGTCATTACATAGATATAGTAAGCAATTAACATCACAGATACTTTTCTTTGAGCCTGCCTGGAGGGCTAACCAATGTAAACACCTTTATTCCTAAGTCTTTAGGATCTGCAGCAGTGATGGAGGGGAGTGCATCTGTTGACAGCAAAATTGTGTATTTCATACTACAGGCAAATTTATCAAATACGGAAGTCCCTTTGTCCCCATTGTGTTCACGTTTTCAATCTGAGTGCTGAGTGAGATGGATCATTGTGTTGCAAAAAGCAAAATGATTAAACATTTTATCAACCCTTTGAGTACCACACACATTGACAACTTCCGTACGCACATTTTTATCAAACAGTATTTTCAAAACTTTTTTATATGTATATATATATATTTATATTTATATCACAATACAACATTTGCTATGATCAGGCTGATACTAAGGGAAATAACTCAGACAATATTTAAAAGTGATGAAACGCTGCAGCAGTTCTCGGAAGGTTGATTTACAATCTTGAAAAAATTAAAAGTACCTGAAAATGTCCAGTGAAACTAAAATGAAACAAAAATTATAGACAAGTAGAGGCTGAAGAAGACCTCCCTCGTGCCAGGAGGGTTAACAAGTGAGTACATTATAACAGCAGCATTGTATGTCACATGCATGTACAAAAAAGACAATCCTGATAAATATGGTGAAGCAGTAGTCTGCCCAACTAGAAGCACTAGTCTGAGCTCCAGTTTCGCTGCAGTGCAGTGGCCAGTGGGAGGAACCTCAGCAATCACACACACACACACACACACCTATATATGTAGAGGAGACAGAGAAGGTGGCAAAGCTTTCTGTACTGCAGCCTTCTGCACTCCCAGTTTGAAAAGGTATCATTAGTATTGGTGCTAGCATACGATTTAGCTTATAAATGCAGTTAAGAAGCTTCATGTAACCAACTTGGGTGATGACCTCAGGTGGCTTATATGACATTCACTTCTTTTATTAATATCATAATCAAGATCAATACACAATTCCAAATACGCTACATCTGCCACCGCTTGGTTTAAGTGCTCTATAATTGGCCTGTACACACTGTTGATTACTATGGTGATATCAGTAATTTCTTAACCATTCCACAAGGACAAACAGATCTTGTGATTAGTGATGTTTTTGTGTGGTTATGATAGGCAGTGAATGTAGTTTGACAAGTCCAAGCACTTTAGCTATTTGTACATTTTATACTGTCACAAGAATCCCTTTTTGTTAGACAGTTCATAGAGTAATTTCGAAGACGTCTGTGGACAAAGTTGACTTTGCAGTTTGCTCTCCCATTGTATGTCTATTTTGCAGCAACAAATAAGAAGATCTAGCTTTAAGTCATCCTACAGAAATGGATACTATCTTTGGTCACAAAATTAGCAAACGTTTAAAAAAAAAGAAAACGAAACATAAAAAAACAATACTATTACTACAATAATTCTGTCTTCTAAGTGACTTCAGATAAAGATGGAATCTGTCTGCGAACCGGATGCATTGTACCGATCAGATATGTGTTAAGGTATGTGTTAAAAAAAAAAAAGGAAAGAAAAGTCTGGGTCATTTTATGTGGCCTCATGCTTGCGGTCGTCTGTGCAGAAACGGCAGAGGAGCTGGTGCAGGTCGTGCTGAAGGTCGTCTTGCTGCAGGGCCTCGGGGACGTCCTCCAGCTGCTCCACGTGCACATGCTTCCCCTCAGCGTCCTTCACCACAGTCCTCTTCTGAGAGCTGGCTTTACTCATCCTTGTCCTTCGGAGAAACAAGCAGGGAGACAACAATCAAGCAGGGCACCGGCCTCTAAATCAAGAGTATAGGCAAAGCCTGGGGGCAGGGAGAGGATGGCAATCTGGTTGGACACCAAACTCCTCAGGGATGTTTCTATAACACAGCTAGAGCACATTTTATGAGGAAAAGTATAAATAGATAGTAACAGACCAGTACATAGATAGACAGTAGGGTTAGCACCTGGCAATTAAACCCAGAGACAGCTGATGTGAATTACAATAGATTCTCATTAATAAGAATTTCAAGGGACCAGCAAAACAAATTGTGTTATCGGTAATTCATATTATCACGAGTCTAAGCCAAATGCATACTGTCAGTTTTTATTGAAGTTCTAGCAACACTAAAATCTAATTTTGATTACAGATCAATTAAAAGGTGTTACATTTCAAAGTATTGTGCATTTTATTGAATATACAGTTGGAAGTGAACTTTTAAAAAGTATACATTGCAAACGAACTGCACTTGCAATCTGCATGTCCCATTCTGATGAAGGGCATGTTTAAACCACTAAAGGCGTCCTCAACATCAGGTATTGAGCAAATCAGAAATGCTGACGACTTGCATCCACCCACAGTTGTATAACGTTTTTTCAGAATGGTTAAGAAAGTGTTATCCACCGGTATCCACTTCTTTCAACGCCTCCACTTCTGTCTGCAAGGATATGATGTGTGAGCACTATGGCAACTCGAAGTGCATCACAGGATCTGTAGTCCCAAAACAGCACTAAAATACACTAAAGGGGCACTAATCTGGATGCAAGTGAATACATTTCCCAATATCCTCAGCTGTTCGAACTAGAGCGATTCATTTTATTCAAATTTTTCTTCCCTGAGAGGGCTCCAAAATAATTTGTGTCAAGTGAATTTGTTTTATAAGAAGTAATGCACAATAAGCGACTGCTGTAGAAAATTCGTAGTAGCAGAAAATGTGTCTAATCCAAGTTCGTTTTGATGAGAATTTACTGTAATTGTTTTATTTTACTATCTACGAGTCCCGTCTAAAGCACACTCATTCTTTCTGTGCTTTTTACAAAAATTGTTTCACTGCCATTGTACAGTGCCTTGGGTTTGGGTATTAGAACAGACCTATTGGACTATTTTGCTAGATTTTTATTTTTTTTCTACCATGCACCAGTAAATGTTCAGGCAGTAGGATTTTAATCATTCTGTTACAATGCTTTCAGGATGCAATCTCACCCACGACAATCAAACAATAAAATCCACTTAGTGAAACAGATGCAATTCACACTTTACATGTCAATTAAAATCAATGAATTTGTGGTTTAGTATCCTGGGATTATGGGGCCAGTTGGAAACACTGATAGACAGACTGACAAAGACAGTAAGAAACAGAAGCTACCAGAGTTGATAAGGGGGCCACTTTTTGACAAAAGACACATGTGCACAGCAGGGAAAAAAGTTGCGGTTATACTCATGCGTGAGAGATTTGTTTGAAAAAAAATTTAATTCCTGAAAAACATTGCAAACCCCCCCCACCTTTAGAAGGGCACCATTGACTGTGGTACCAAAACAGTATTGAGACAGTTTTAATAATCATAGTATACAATATATACAATGTTGTATCCTTATGCTATTAGAAACACATTATTTAATTATTTCCCTCTTGCTGCAGTATATCACATTTTTATTGCCAGATTATTAAATGTATGCTCATTTGTTTAATTAGCCCAATGTGTCCTTTAAAACTGGCTTGGGTGTTCTGCCTACACAGCATCATTTTTAGTTTCGCCAAAGCTTATGCTCATTTTATTTAATGTTATTATTTATCTTCAGTACTGGACAAAATTATTTTTTGTCTGAATCATTTTGATGACACAACAATTAAATTTGTATTGTGGAGTTCCTTATCTTCTGGTTGTAATTTTATGATTTCAGTGATTTTATCATCTTCACATTTTTATTTTCAGTCTAGAGGTTAAAACTACTCAGGCAACTAACATTTCCATATGCAATAAATTATCCAGCTATTTGTACTAAGATCCTAATCAAATAATTACTACACTGTAGACTGAATAACAATGAATAACACAATTGATAACTACATCAGGAATAGTGCTTGTCTGTTGAATTAATCCACAATAATCCTTCAAGCAACACCATGCAGGCCTATTACAGGTCATTAGGGTTGGGAAAATTACTCTATGAGAGCTTTGTTAAAAGGGAACGACAAGGGCACTCCAATCAAACAGAAGCCTTTGCCATTGTTAAATGTACATTTGACAACAGCTGCACCATGCCAATCCAAACCTTTTTATCACTGATCCGTCCTCTTTTACAATCTCCTGCTCTACTAAATACGGGAGATGGACTTTCCCAGTGCCCCCTGCATAACTCAGGGCCTGAATGGAACAAGAAAGGAAAAGCAGTTCATATGCTAGTACTGTCTTATAGTCTTATTTCTACATAAATGGAGGCACAGGATAGAACTTAATGTGTGGTCTGTTCAGTTATTTAACATCTCCCTAATACAAACAGTCTTCTAAAGATAATACTATGACTACTTTAATTGCTCCCTCATTAGGCGGCCATTATGCCACAGAAATGGTTACATGGTTATGAGTGTCATGGCTCCCATTTGCCCCATAAAGCCATTTGACTACTACTTGCAGTCTCTTTATACAATGGAACACAAATAGTATGCTTAACTAGGACTCACAACTGCAGAGATTGCTGTTTAAAGTTAAAGTTCTGCCATATCTGATTACAAAATCTAACTGCTTTAAGTTTTCAAACTTCTACTGTGCTACTAGTAGAAATTGTTTGCCAAACCCGGGTTAGCTGGAACAACCTTCTAACCCCTGAGAATACCAATACGATTATTTTAAATCTGACAATCTGAAAAATAACTTGTTTGGGATATTACAGAAAAAAAGTATTTGTTTTGTACAATTGACTGTCTGCTTTGAAGGACATTAATAACATACTGTTAAATGAATCTATGACTGAGTGGGTACATTAGATTTCTGTTATAATCTCTCAAACCCTCTCCCTGCAAAGCTTCATTATCGCATTACTACTGAGACCAGCGCTCAGTGGACTGTGGCTCACCTGTTCAAAGTCATCTTTGGCTGATGGAAGATCAGTAGCTAACGTGGCATCTCCAAGGTGTTTCTCCATTCTCTCCCCCTGCACCACCGTGGTCTTGATAACTTTACTGACCTTGCGGCCATGCACCGGCTCCATTTGGAACTCAGATAAGCTGCCCGCAAAGGCCTGTGGTTCAGAGAACGTTACCTGGGGTAGGCAAGAAGCAGACTTTTAGATTTGAAGTAGGGCAAATTCATGTTTGAAACTTTTATTTTCAAATGTTTCAAAATGTAAATAATTCAGTGTGTTTAATCAAGTGCCCCCATGTACATATATTAAAGAAACAATGGTGCAAATTCTGAACTGGAGTAAATACTAGAAAATCTAGAAAAATAGATCTGTAAAAAGAATATTTGAGTTTTTAAAGTCTATTCTATACTTACTCCATAAAATTACTACTCACTGTGCTTGTGGTTATAATGCTCAATAATGTGGCATATGCAGTTTAGCCAGTTTTATCAGTGTTTTTGCTGTAAACAAGCTTCACGCACAAACCTCTGTTTGGTCACTGTCACTCTTCAGCACTGTTCTCTTTACAACCTTGGAAAAGCCATCTCCTTCCTCGATACGGAGTGAATCTTGCTGTGGCCCCTGCATTATAACTTCTTCTTTCTCTGTGCCATCCGGAGAAATGTAACGTCTGATTATTTTTCTGGTGACCTAGATCGTAAAAATCATCAAGATTCAAATTAGTAAAGTTTACACCAAAAACCACACTCGCATACATAGTCACAGTATCTGCTTAGAAGAGTTCCTGAGCAAGAGCAATAACATACTTAAGCCCAGGGCCTTGCTGTGACATTGAGACAGCGGGGGACAATTCTAATACTCTAAATGCAGATTTACTGCCATCCATAGCACATTGATGAAAGGAACATATTAGAAACATAATGCATTTCTGTATTAATTATGAGTACTGCAGATAACTTGGTATACCACAGTTTACATTTAGTGAAGGTACTTTGGTACTTCGGCCAGTATCGCTTGCTTCCAAGATTTATATTGATGCAAAATAAGTGGTATTTTTATGCAGAGACTATTCAAGTATAATTTTCATAAAATGTAGAACACAATAGCAATGGTTTGATTATTGTTTCTAATGACAATCATTTAGTTTATGATGGTGTAACAGTGTATTGGTGCTGTATTTTGCTGTTGGCCTACAATTTCCAAATGTTTCTAATTTAGAAATTTAAAAAGTGGAGTAAAAAGTTGTAGTTAATATATTTTTGCCAAAGTGTCCTATAATTAAATGTCTGCATTGTCTGTTTCTTAATTTTTCAGTTTAGAATTGGAATTTAGCACTGAACTAAAATAGATGAGTGGATTGACAGGATGAGTAACCAAATGCACAGGCAGACTGGATTGCAAGATCTTCTTAACTGCTGTACAAAACCAGCCAGGCTTGTTACAGACCAGAACTATTGTCTTCCTGTGCACTACCTTATTTACATTGGAGGAGTCTTGTACCAACTTTTTTGGAAACTGTATGCATATCAGATACAAAAGTGTATTTTTGATACATCCGATTGCTGATCAATGTCCATGGTGGAAAGCACTGCTTCACAAATTCTTCTTATAATCCATTTAGAGATTTCCAGTATTAATAAAAAAAAAGCTAATTGAGCTTAGACAGAGTAACGGTACCTTCTTTACAACCACATGGCCGTGCTCATCTGTGTACTGCTCCTCCGTCACTGCCTCTGGTGGAAAGTCTGGCATGTCATCAGCCTGGGGGGGGACACACAATATCACAATGAGCACTCACACTACATAAAGTGAACCAACGCCATGGCCATGCGACTTGGTATATTAAAAAGTGTATTCCTTTAATAAAAGGGCAACTCTACAGTGAAGTTAAAGAACCATATGATTTTTTTTTTTCACGACAGTGAAACTGACGAGTAAAAAAAAAGCCTAAAAACATGACTGGGGCCGTATTCATGAATCATTAACAAAACATTTATAGGAAACAAGCACAATCTTCAGGTGTAATGCACACATTTACTGCTGGTCTTTTAACTGCAGAATGTAAGTAATTGCTGGTCATTAGTTCACACATGTTAGAATGATTTTAAAATGTTTCTCACTTGTCTTTTATTTTCCGCTTTCTGAAAGACCATCAGGATTTATTCTCTCAACCCCACACAGCAAAACGGCAACAAAAAAAATAGTCATGCTAATGATAACATTCAAAATGATTATTATTAAACTGCCACACTGTTAAAGGTTTAGAATATAAAGGAGCAGCACACCATAACGTAATAGACTGATTCATAGGCAGGCATTATTTGGGAAAGGAGGGTGCGGGAAGAGGATTGTTTTTTGTACTGCAAAACTTTGCATGCCCATTGCACTCCAAGCAACGTTGGCAGGTTTATAGCCTCAAAGATGGCATGACATGATGGCCAACCCCCACACACTGCTCGGGGCAGAAGCACATGCACTTCATAGTCACTCGATACCTGGATGATAACTCGTCGCCGGATGACCCTGGTAGTTACAACCTCCTCTTCATCTGAACTATCCTCCAGCTCACCTAGCTCCTCTGCTATCTCCTGATTGATAGTGTGGAAGCATTGTTGAGTTTTAGAAGTGAACACCTACATTTCATTCCAAACTCCTTGATGCAGCTTCTTTGTTCTGAACTTTTTGCTCCAATGTTTGCAACACCTTGAAAGAGCTGAATGGTGTTTTAACCTATCCTGCTTTTTTCGATGGTTATTGACGTATTTAGGTAGCAAGGCCTAGGACTGTTTTGACGGCTGATTGTGTTGCAAAGCAACCCATAGAGCTTTATCTCATTGGGCCCTCTATTTACCTGCACACACCAGAGTACAGTAGACATGTACAACAATCATTGGATGAAATACCGGTTATCGAGTCATTTTAACATGTCCCAATGACTGCATACTGCGTTAGAACACTGACACTGTCAGCACATATTTTTCTAATTTTGAGAGCGAAATTTGAAAATTTCAAGGCAAAACAACTGAAAAATTATCAACATATATCACTATGTTACTAGGGGGAGTTTTTCATTTGCTGTTATTGTTTAATAATCAAAAACATTTCAATGTATAACATTGTAATTTGTAAAACAAAAAAACAGGCAAAAAAACAGCAAGACAATCTAAAGTTTCTTTTGCCAATGTTGCATGCGCTATCCATGAATACACAGAAAATGAATTGTGAAAACTCACTGTGCGATGGGTGAAAGGCAAACACATGGTATAATATGAAGTGTTCATTGTGAAAACCAGTCACACAAAAAAAAAAAGTCTCTGTAACAGAAATACATTGTGGTTTCTTATTTTCTTCATGCTGCATGCATAACTGAATGAGTCCACACAAACAGATTACAGTATTCAGTAAATTAATTGTAATTTATAAACTGAGATCCAGATTGTCCACTATAACCCCACTATAACTGCACTGGTTGGGTCTCATGACTTTTCTATTTCTAAGCCATCTCATAGTCATTTTATAGACTGTGCGGCTGTTTATGCAATAAATGAACTTCTCAGATGTGTCAATGCGGTGCATTACACAGCAACAGCACATCCTGTCAAAAATGTTGTTGCTTACATACTGTACTACATACCATGTGATAATGGCATTTACCACATGCACGAGGTTGGCCTGGCATCTGCTATTAAGCCATCCTCACTTGCTTGATAACAGTTTTATCACATGCTGAACCATGCATTATCTATTATCCCTATACATAGATACTGTATAAATCAGTATATTTTAGGCAATTCAATTCTAAAACAGCCTTTATTTTCATCATAGGGTTAATATTGTAAGAACCTTTTGAAATACTTAAAACATATTTTTAGATTATATGGGGCAGTGCACCGGTTATCTACTTGTATAACAAACTGCTGGCAGTAAAATGCACAAATCCTTACCCTCTCTAGAGACTCGTCATCCAGATATTTGCTCAGCTTGTCTGGGTGTTCATCAAGGGACTCTACAATAGTGGGACCACTCATTCTCGGGGGCACTACTGGCTCATGTTTGTCCTGGACTTCCTCTGGCTCCTGAACAATTGGTTCTTCATCTTCTGAAGGTACGTCTTTGGTAGTAGCCTCTCTGTAGTCAGGGGTAGAACCTCTGTAGTCGCTGAAAGCCTCTACAAAGGTCTCTATGTAGTCTAGACCTGAATCTCTGTCATCAAGAGTAGATTCTCTGAAGTCGCTAGCAGCCTCTATAAAGGTCTCCATGTAGTCTGGACTTGATTCTCTGTCATCAGGAGTAGGTTCTCTGTAGTTGATATTTGGTTTTATATCATCAGAAGTAGCCTCTATGAAGTCAGAGGAAGCATCTATGAATTCAGAGGTAATCTCTGTGTAGTCAGGGGTAGATTTTCTGTTGTCTGGAGTGGGCTTCCTGTTGTTGGTGTTATCCTCGGAGTGGTTGATTGTAGGATCTGTGTAGTCAAGTCTGTCATCAGAGGCAGCCTCTATGTAGTCAGGAGCGGGTTCTCTGTAGTCAGGGGTTGATGCAGTGTAGTCACTGGTATGTTCTTTGTAGTCAGGGGTAGATGCAGTGTAGCCAGGGTTATATTCTTTGTAGTCAGGGGTAGATGCAGTGTAGTCACTGGTATGTTCTTTACAGTCAGGGGTAGATGCAGTGTAGTCACTGGTATGTTCTTTACAGTCAGGGGTAGATGCAGTGTAGTCACTGGTATGTTCTTTGTAGTCAGGGAAAGATGCAGTGGAGCCAGTGGTATGTTCTTTACAGTCAGGGGTAGATGCAGTGTAGCCAGGGTTATATTCTTTGTAGTCAGGGGTAGATGCAGTGTAGTCACTGGTATGTTCTTTACAGTCAGGGGTAGATGCAGTGTAGTCACTGGTATGTTCTTTACAGTCAGGGGTAGATGCAGTGTAGTCACTGGTATGTTCTTTGTAGTCAGGGAAAGATGCAGTGGAGCCAGTGGTATGTTCTTTACAGTCAGGGGTAGATGCAGTGTAGTCACTGGTATGTTCTTTACAGTCAGGGGTAGATGCAGTGTAGTCACTGGTATGTTCTTTACAGTCAGGGGTAGATGCAGTGTAGTCACTGGTATGTTCTTTGTAGTCAGGGAAAGATGCAGTGGAGCCAGTGGTATGTTCTTTACAGTCAGGGGTAGATGCAGTGTAGCCAGGGTTATATTCTTTGTAGTCAGGGGTAGATGCAGTGTAGTCACTGGTATGTTCTTTACAGTCAGGGGTAGATGCAGTGTAGTCACTGGTATGTTCTTTACAGTCAGGGGTAGATGCAGTGTAGTCACTGGTATGTTCTTTGTAGTCAGGGAAAGATGCAGTGGAGCCAGTGGTATGTTCTTTACAGTCAGGGGTAGATGCAGTGTAGCCAGGGGTATATTCTTTGTAGTTAGGGGTAGATGCAGTGTAGTCACTGGTATGTTCTTTGTAGTCAGGGGACGATGCAGTGGAGCCAGTGGTATGTTCTTTACAGTCAGGGGTAGATGCAGTGTAGCCAGGGGTATGTTCTTTACAGTCAGTGGTAGATGCAGTGTAGCCAGGGGTATGTTCTTTACAGTCAGTGGTAGATGCAGTGTAGCCAGGGGTATATTCTTTGTAGTCAGGGGTAGATGCAGTGTAGTCACTGGTATGTTCTTTGTAGTCAGGGGTAGATGCAGTGTAGTCACTGGTATGTTCTTTACAGTCAGGGGTAGATGCAGTGTAGTCACTGGTATGTTCTTTGTAGTCAGGGAAAGATGCAGTGTAGTCACTGGTATGTTCTTTACAGTCAGGGGTAGATGCAGTGTAGTCACTGGTATGTTCTTTGTAGTCAGGGGTAGATGCAGTGTAGTCACTGGTATGTTCTTTACAGTCAGGGGTAGATGCAGTGTAGTCACTGGTATGTTCTTTGTAGTCAGGGAAAGATGCAGTGTAGTCACTGGTATGTTCTTTACAGTCAGGGGTAGATGCAGTGTATTCACTGGTCAGTTCTTTGTAGTCAGGGGTAGATGCAGTGTAGTCACTGGTCAGTTCTTTGTAGTCAGGGGTAGATGCAGTGTAGTCACTGGTATGTTCTTTACAGTCAGGGGTAGATGCAGTGTAGTCACTGGTATGTTCTTTGTAGTCAGGGGTAGATGCAGTGGCGCCAGTGGTATATTCTTTGTAGTCAGGGGTAACAATCTTGAAGTCGGGGGTAGATTCTATGTGGTCTGGAGAAGATTCTCTGCAGTGGGAAATAGGTTCTCTGTAATCAGGAGTAGATTCTCTGCAGTCAGGGGTAGGTTCTTTCTTGTTAGTGTTACCTTCTGCGTAGTTGATTACAGGATCCCTGTAGTCAAGAGTTGGTTCTCTTTCATCAGAGGCAGCCTCTATGTAGTCAGGGGTATCTTCTCTGTTGTAAGAGATAGCCACCGGGTAGTAAGTGGTAGGTTCTCTGTAGTCAGGGGTAGATGCAGTGTATCCAAGGGTATGTTCTTTACAATCAGGGGTAACCATCTTGAAGTCAAGGATAGATTCTATGTGGTCAGAAGATGATTCTCTGTAGTCGGGGGTAGGTTCTTTATTGTTAGTGTTACCTTCTGTGTAGTTGACTGTAGGATCTGTGTAGTCAAGAGTGGGTTCTCTGTCATCATCGGTAGGCTCACTGTCCTCTGGGGAAGGTACTCTGTTGGTAGGGTCAGCTTCTGTGTAGCTGATAATAGGTTCCACGTAGTGACGATAAGCCCCTTTGTTGTCAGTGGGAGATTCTCTTTCAACAGAGCTAGACTGTATGTAGCCAGGGGTTGTCTCTTTGTATTCATAGGCAGGATCCCTGTGCTCAGGAGTATTTTCTCTGCGGTTAGGAGTAGGTTCTCTGTCATCAGATGTAGTCTCTACGTAGTCAGGGTTTGACTCTGTGTAGCAGGGAGGAGATACCCTTTGCTCTGGGGTAGTTTCTTTGTACTCATGGGAATGACTGGGAATGGGTTGTCTGTGCTCATGGATGGAGGGCTCAGGAGTGGGTTCATGGATGGAAGGACTTACTTGTTTGGCCTGGCCTCTCACACAGTCTGCCAGCCTCAGCGATTGTGCTTCTTTCCTTAGAGGTGCTGACAGGGCTGTTTCTTGAGATGCTTGGCCTGTAATGCTGGTCAGGAAGGACATTTTGCATTACTTTCTGACAGAGTGGTAGGGATCATACTGACAAGACTGGAAAAATATAATACAAGCCATTAACTAAGCCATTAGATAAACAAAACAATGTTTTTCAATGTGATTTGTATTTATTTCTATTGGAAAACAACAATGTTTTGTGATTTCAAGAGAATCACCATTGTTGTATACTTTTTACTTATAAAAGTTTAAAAAAAAACGGATACTTTTTTTTTTTACTTCAAATTAAAATAAATACTAAATATATATAACAAGTTTCAGAAGCTACCCACTGATAAAAAAATCCACACATCTATGAGACCTCACTCACAGATTATTAGATCACATGGAATAGTTACCTTTTATGAAAGCTTTATGTTTTTAATTGTATACCTTAATAACAAAACTTTATTTTTAAACAGTAAAACTAAAATAATTTCCAAAGGGTCATTGATAAAACATTAACCTACCTTTCCAATCAGTGTTTTGGTATTTTTGAAACTTTTCTAGACAATAAGCAAACCTATTATAATGTGCCATTGAGTGGTCATAACTAGGGCCAGTGTTTTCCAGCAATCAAAATAGAGTCATTTCGGATTTCCAAAGCTTTAAATTTCAGAAATATATTTTATTAATACAAACAGTAGATGCATGGACATGAAAAATATGTAAATTCTTTACAACACCTAAAATGCGGTACAATCACAATGTTTACAAACACACTCATATTTAAAAAATGAACTTGTCAGTTTTAGAATATAAAAAACAGTAGGTCTATAATGTGATTATAACAACACTAAATTTTCGCAAGGCAAGATTACAAAGCTAGATCATTGTTTTATGCACCAAACTAACAGTACAGGGAAATCTGGAATAATGCAATTTCTTCAGGTGAACTAGTCCATTCATTTCAGTAAATGATCTCAATAATTAAACAAAAAATAAATAAATAAACCTGTAGCCTAATCCAAAAAGCAAGCTCAGTTCAGCTATACATAAGTGCGCTTCGGTATATACAGCAGCAGTAACAACATTTTTTAATGCAAATGTCTTTATATTACAAGTATTTGTGCCACTATCCTCACATGCATATTAATAAACATGCTTAGGACACATTAAAGCTAATTTGGGCATACATCTTCATACTTTCCATTGACATACAGTAACATTGTGGGGTTAGCATTTGCCCAAGTTTGGAGAAACTGCGTTCAGCATCAACTGAATTACATGGGACTGCCAAAACAACTCTAGCAATCTGGCTAAATGCTGTTCCAAAAACAGCAGAGAGACATTTCATTGTTACTGGGGAGTTCATTTACACTGTTCAAGTAAACGGCCCACACACCCTGATGTACAGAACTCAGCAGCGGGATACTCTGTTCATAGTCACTGAAGTTGCGGGAGAGTACTGGAACTTGCTTGGGATTCAAGATTTGTACATCATGGAAAAATCAGTATGCTGGCTGTTGTCTGTATTTAGGTATCCCTGCAGTTTCTCTGTGCAATTGTGGAAAACTTGACGTTTGAGACTGTCCGGTGCATTCCGTTCTTTGTACTGAAGTTTTGCCAATAGATCAGATAAAATGTTGTACACTTCAGTTGGTAATGTCGACCGTGACTCAAACTTAAGTAACGTCTGAACAAGTGGTGTTGCTTCTGCTTGGATAAAATTTAAATCTGCTTCAAGCGATTCTCTCTGCAGTAAAACACTTAGCTCCTCTAAAACGGCAGTCATGTCCTCCACTTTGATTTCCTGAGCAACAAACCCTTTGCAATGCTCAACACGATGGCAGTGATACTCCACGGCTTTGAACCAAGTATTCCGTGTTGTTACAACGGGTTCCGGCGGTAATGTCGGGCTTTCAACGCCGTGGTCGATAAGGTAGTCTCTGAAACGAGCACGTCTGAGTGGGGCTTTGCAGAACAGCTTTTTTATTAGAGCACACAGACGGTCCACGTCTGTATACAATTGGCACCAGCACTCACCTAGTAAAGCTGTAATGTGTGCCCAGCAGGTCACGTGAATGCATTTAGTTAAAATGCAACTTAAACTGTCTTTGAATGACTTTCGCATGTACTTTGCATTATCCATCACATAAGCCACTATATTTGAAAAGTCCATTTCATGTTGTACAAGAGTCTTTATCACAGCTTGTGAAACCGTAGAGTAATTAACACTCTCCAACTCCACTGTTTCTGTGAGCTTGGCAGCAGCTGGGCAATCGTCTGAAACCTGCATCAGCTGTAATAGAATATTCACCACATACTGGTTCAGCCTGTCTGTGTATTCATGCACAATTACAGCTATGTGCTGACCCTTTAATTCAGTTGTTGCCTGGGGAAGATGTACTTGCTTGTGGGATACAGCCCCCATTTCTTACGTGCTCGTTTACGAACTCTCTCATTTTCAGATTGTCCATTTTTCGAGAGGGATGTTTGCACTAGAACAGGCCTCCACCCAGTCTTGCACCCAATCTTTTCTCTGTATTGTTGATTTTCATTTTGTCGTGCAAGCACTCCAGTAATTGTGCGCTGTTGCCTTGCTGCTGTCATGTCCCCTCTCTCTGCCCTTCGTTTTCTTTGTTCTATTGGTACAACATGACAAGGGCCTCTAATATGGTCGACTATGCAATACCTTTTAACATAGTCCAAAACCTTGCTGCAAATTGTACAGAACAACTTCCCTCCATCCACATGGCACACATCTTTTCTGAATTATTTTACGCGATCTTCAGGCTTAACCATTTTTTTACATAGGAACTGGTGTAAAGTGAATAGCTCAAACGGATGAAGCGCAAAGGGGGAAATCGGAAATATCAAGTGATTTCAGAAATGAAAGGTAATTTCGGAAAAAAACACACTGCAATTTCCAGAAATCACTGGCCCTAGTAATAACTATTTTTAAATAATAATATTTAAAAATAAAATAAATAATAATAGTAATAGAAACTAACAACCCTGAACCCTTTAAACTAGGACCCTAGGTGCAGATTGTTCTAGCCTATTTTGCTGTAGCATTTCATTTTGGAAAAATGTATCTAATTAATACTTACGAGTATTCATGGTCAGCAGATGGCTCTTCGCTGTGTGCCTCAGTCTTTCCGTACATCTCGGCTTCTAGCTTCTCCCTTTGTGTGTGCCTCAGAAGCTCAGTGATTGATATGTCTGCATCACCCCTGGGAGCAGCTTCATGCAGTGAAGAGTAGCTAACTGAGATGTCTTCCTCCGACACCATGGGGGGCTGCTGCTCTGAAGTTGGCCGGTCGCTGGCTGTCATTTCTATGTGCTGTGCAGTCCTTGGGCTGCAAATGTCTTCATGAAGTGCAGAGAATCCTTAACACCCAAGCAAACACAAAGAAAACATGGCTCAGTATAAGACAGATACAGCATGGCATAGGGAATATGAGATGTAGTGAATAATCTTGAAAAACTAAGTAAGAGATGGAAAAAAATCAATAATAGACCAAATAAAGTACACAAAAGGCAAAAAAGTGACACATACATAATCCTTACAAACTACTGTACTGTATATATACACCCAAATGGTCTTCAATGGCATTGGCACTGCAATGGTTCTGTACTAAGGGGTATTGGTATAACAAGAACAAATAAAGGCATCTTTTTTTTCTGTAAGTGCATGTGCAGATAGCCGGAGTATTATGGTATATTCATACAAGGTGAAGATCAATGTCTGATATTCTGCCTTCAACAATACCAGCCAATGTTATCAAAGGTCCTGCAGCAACTAAGGAGATGACTAATCATGCTTTCACTTCCGCACCAGCTTACCTTCGCTGTGGTCCAGTGCTATGGTCTGCTCAATCTCTGCATAGGTTCGGGAGGTCTGTTCTTGGCTGGGGTGTATGCTTGATGTTTCAATCAGGTGAACAATATCCATCCGGTTAATTTTTGTGAGTGTCTTGATTAGATTATTTTCTATTACAATACAAAATACAAAAATGTTTTTGTTGTTTTATGGTGTTTCAGTGGCATTAATCTGCTACCTATATCAAAAGGTATTCTAACAATAGTTCAAACAGTTAAAATAAACTGTATTTTGTTGTTCATTGGCTCATTCAATTTCAATGCCATTCACTTGTTCTAGGTTAATCCTGCTATTAATTAAGTTTCAGTTTTACATTTTTTTTGTTGTTTTCATAAGCACTTTTTTTTGGCTGACATATTTGCACTTCTTAAAATCTTTGGTCAATAACCTTGGGCATATAAATATGTCAGCATGACAAACATTTACTTGTTTCTTTTTGTGATGGTAAATAATACATCTCTTAGCAGAAAAGGAAGGTTATTCGGTACAGAGCTTTCTATATTGAGCTTTCTATAATATGCAACCTTGTATTATAATTAAGAAAAGTCTGGTGTTGCTTCATCGGTTCAAACCAGCTGTTGGATTTCACTAAAGCACATTTTAATGAGCTCCCATGCAAATCAACAGATAGATGGGATGTTGAAGCTCACATACAGTGTGGGATGTTTGAATGCCAGGGATCCATTGGCATACACAAACGTTTAACCGAAAAGCAAATGACCTGTTGCATGTTTGCCATCCCTCTCCATCCAGTACTTCAGTAAGGCGTGACTCTGATCCAGTAATGAGTTGGGGTTCTCAACTCTTATCTGATGAATCTGATCCTCAGTAAACTCCAACTCCCGGGCTAATTCTATAAACAGGAATACATTGTACATTTTAAAGCTTTCCAGTTTACTCTTGCAGTATTGTTGTTCAATGTAGTTTACTAGAGCAACATTCCGATTTGACAGACTAGAACAGGGTAAGCACTGAAATATCAGATGCGTTGGGTGTAAGTTAAATAAGCTCATGTCAGCTGCAAGGTATCTGCATTCACTAAGGAAATATTAGTTGCATTTTTTTTTTATTGTACTAACGTCAAGGAAATAAGACTCACACACAAAAAACAAGTTCACTTTCATGAACTTTTGGAAACTGGTGTAAAGCAGACATGAATAATGTAACTTTTGGAACCAAACATTGTTCTCAGACTTACATTATGTTAATTAATATTCCCTGGTTTATTAATGAGATCTCAGGGCAAGAATACTTAAAAATGCACACCGCTATGTATGTAAGGAAGACATACATCAAGGTCACTTAGCCCTGAACTCTATTCAACTGCTATTCAGTGTATTATTTTCTTGAAAATGAAATACCTTTATCTAAAGACATAATTTCAAAATACAGTGAGTTACGCTTTAGATTTGACCAAATGAGGGTGGCCTTGGTACTTAGTTCTGCCTAAAGGCTGTTTCATTTAGGCAAAATTTAGTACCAAAGAAAAACATGAAATCAGCTAAAGCTCTAGATTACTAGGAACTAGACTGACAACCTGCTGATACTGTATTAAGCATACTTACACAGCTGTAATTAAAAACAAATAGGTCTCTTTCATAAGGTTGGTGCAGGAATGAAGTTTAAACTCAAAAGACCACAAAAGAAACATGTGAGTTTGTTCTTCACTCGTTTGAGCAAAATGTACAGTACAATGCCCTCAAAGAGCGACATAATTGCTTAAGTATTAAATATTGTTTTGCTTTCTTTATACAACATAATTGGATGATAGGTTGGATGATACAATTCAGTTTTTGGGCTATATCATTTCAGCAGTACCTGTAAATTATAGACACAAATTGTGTGGGCTTGCTGCAATTGTCAACTTGCCATGCATTTCTGCTGTTTTCTTCACAGAAAAATATCTGCTACATTGAAAGGCATGCTTTCATATATTTATTTCTATCAGAAAACATGTCAAAAAAGGAGAAGTCATACTCAGTTAACACTTCCAATGCCCAGAGGGGCAGAATTATACAGTAAAAATTAAAAGAGCAATGCTGCAGTTCCATATTAAAATATTAAAATCATACCTGTCCAACTGAAGCCTAAGTGGTCAACAATGACTGCCAACCTTTCCTCACTTCTTTCTTCATCATCCTGTGGATCTAGATTTTATCAAGACAGAACAGTCATAATTAAGCATTTCTAAATCTACTAAATCCTACCTAAATCAACATCCTATGTAAATGTGTACACCTCAATGACCCTCAGGTAATGGTCAATCTATCTCTTTTGGATATAAAGAGGGCCTCCGGTACTGAAAAGGCAGTTTTTGTTCATACTAGGTCTAAAATGCTTCATACATACATATTTTCTGCTTAATGTGATTATAACTGAACTTCTTTTTAATGAATCGTGTCTATTTAGTTTTCTCTGACATTTATGCTGAAATAATGAAAAAATGGTGCAGATTAAAAATGTAAAATGCAGCATTTTGGCAAACAACTATGGAAGTTGTACAGAAAACAGAAGATAAAATGAAAGCTGGCTCACTTATAAAGGAAACAAATTGCTATATTTACAGATCAGTTTGGACTTCTAGAAGTACAAACATAAAAACTTGAAGGCTTTCGTTCCTCTTTCTGATTTGGTTATCTGAGCCTGCAACATTTTTTCAGAAGGATCTGTTAATTGCGAAAATGGTTAGTCAATATTATCTTTTACTATGCATTACTACATAGTAAATGATTAAGTATAATATGACAGGCAGGGGAATCCAAAACACAATAACAGATCTCTGATTGCTCTAACCTAATAGCCTCCATATTTTCCTACCAAGTCTATTGGCCAATCTTGAGATTGTTAGACCACATCATAGGAAGAGAGACAGCCACAACACAACACAGCACAGTTCACAAGACCACACAAACAATCACAGAAGCCTGAACTAAAGAGATGTGCATTAAAATCTAATGTGAAGAAGCACATAGAACCCCATTAACTGGGAGGTACCTTTACTTTGATTGTGGACATTTTCATCAGGAATGCGTTGGATCTGAGTCTCAACAGACTCGTCCCAGATGGGTCTCATGTCAAAGATGTCTTCAGGAAGGGGCATCTGTGATTCAGACAATGGCTCATTTTCAATAACTGAGACTTCTAAGGTACTGCTTTCGTCATCTGAAACTAGTTCTTGTGTATGCTCTGCTTCTTTTAACCTTTCAACTAACTTAGAGGCTTCATCGCTAATTTCTTCAAAGAATTCTATGGAATCCTTGTAGAATTCAAAGAATTGCTCTTTGTTCTCTTTGGCAGGGGTGGATGTTGGGAATGTCTGACCAGGTTTATTCTTTACAGGAAGTCTCGATTGGAATGTTTTGGGTTTAGTAACATCAGGACTTTCTGTTCCACTTGAAGCCTCTTCTTTTGTTTCCTGAGGTTCAGCCTCACAGTAACTCCCGGTTTTGGAAGAACGTTTAGATCTGGCTTCTGCACAGCTGCTAGCATCTGACTCGGACTTGCTCCTCTGATCTTGTTTGACTGGAATTTTGCATTTTCTTTCCAGAGCCTTGAGGGACTCCGCTCGGTTTACTGAGAAATCAGAGGCAGGTTCAGATTTAAGACCACCTAACTTCACTGGTATTTTGGATTTGGGTTTTGTTTCCTCCTCTATGGACTGTTCCTTATAAGTAGCAAAAGGGGAGACGGATGGAGAAGACATGTCACTGGGCAGAAGCGCTGTTCGTTGAGCTACAGGTGAAGTAGCTTTGACAGGGATCTTAGATACTGGTTCGCTGCCAACTACACTCTCTGTTGCAGCAGTAGGAATTTCAATTACTGACCGCTGGTCTTCAGGGGAAGAGTCTGAAGACTCATCATCTTGTTCAGAATAAACAGACCTAGTAACCGTGGAAAAGTCTAGCTGCACATTTGTTATGGATGGTTCCATAGAAGCCATGTCATGAGGGCTGTCGCATACAGGTTCCGCGAGTGGAAAAGGTTTTACTTCTACACATTCAGGGAGAGGAGAGTCTTTCTTTTGGGATTTGGCAGAAGCAGAAATGCCCATTTTGATTGGGATTCTGGACTTTGTTTCAGTATTTGTGGCTGGCAAATTTTCCTCGGTTGTCTCTGGTTGAGAGGGAGATTCAAGAATAGGTGCTTCTGCTGCCTTTACTGTTAAGTCATGTGGAACATCATCAGAAACCGTGACATACATAGAAACTTTTGCTGAAGCAAACTCACCACCGATGGGATCTTCTCTGGCTTCATCTGACAAAACCTCCTCCAGAGGCTGTTCACCTATCTGGAAAAAGTGGAAACTTTCATCAACATAGCTCCTTTTGCTCATATCAATGGCACCACTTCTGGTCATTTCAAACAATTTCCCTTCCTGGAATAAGAAAGGGTTTTGCTCGCTTGTGGGTGTTCCCTCCTCAGTAGGAGTTCTAACTGGGGTTGTGTCTGGAGTTGCTCCCTGGGACTGCTTGTCAACCATCAAACTGAATATCTTCTGCTCCTCTTCCTTCACACGGGCATCAAAAGCGTCATCATCCTCTTGCATTGCACTCCAGAAATCTATGTCAGATTCTGTCCTCGCAGTGACCCCCTTGGACTGGGTAGTGTGAGCAGAAACATGTATGTCTTCCATGCCGGTGTCCTCATAAACACAGATCTCCGGTCCAAATTGCATATGGGGTTGTTCAAAGTCTGTGTTTAAATCGTATTCTTCATCAATGTCTCCTGTTGATTCTCTAGAACATCTAATATGTTCCTCCTTGACTTCATCTGTTGCATTTGCTTCTTCCATTATATCTGGCACATGGGAACTATATGGGCAGTCTTTATCTTCCTCATCATTGGCCTCCCCTGCCTCTCTTATCATTTTACTGGAAAGTACCCCCTGTTGTTCATCGGTTCTATTTTCCTCATCCTGAACATCAGCAGTAGTGGAAGTAAATTTGGAATCTACATTATCATAAGGGCTTGTTACTTTTTCAGAATCGTTTGCTTCTTGTTGATATTCCAAATCAGATGGTACCTGTGGATCCTGTCTTTCAGTTTTTTCCATTTCACTAGATTCAACTAATTGAAAATGAGAATTGTCTGACACTTCATCAGCTTTTGGACTCGTTATAGAAGAAAATGTGTCAATATGAGTAGACATTGTCTCGGGATATGAGTGAAATGTTGGTTTACCATCTGAAATACAGTCTGGCATTTCTGCTTCTCTTTCTGCATAATCTGATTGGATAACTGAATGCTGGAGATCTGTCTCTTCAGGGCTGGAGCTCTCATCCATGCCTGGTGGAAGAGGAGACGGAGGTTGGACTGTAATAATTGGTTCTACCCGAAGACATGAATCTGCCTCTTTTTTAAGTTTGGTCAGCTCTGGCTCACTTTCTGAAGAACTACTACCTGGAGAGATTATTTCCACAGGCACGTGTTTATCATCTTCCATTTCAGTGGTCATATAATTGTCTGTTTGCTTTCTGTTGTCTCTTTTACATTTAGCGTCTTGTTCCATTTCATCAAATGTTTTAATTTTGGCTGCCATTTTAAACATTTCTTCTTCTGGAGTAAACTGCTTTTGGGGCTCGCTACTATCTGAGGAATCATCTTCTTCAACTTCCTCAGTGTCTTCCAGGATAGCGGCTGGTAAAGGCAGAAACTGATGTTCAGGTGTTTTGGGGGTGACTTCATAGCTTATCTCTTCAGAGCTAGGGGTGTCAGGTGAGAGAGGACTCTTTCCTGAACTTTCCATTTGGGAGGTTTGCTCAAAGCTGTCATCATCTGCACTACCCTCAGGGTCCCTGAAGAGCCTATTACGCACCACTTCTGGAGGAAAGTCTGTCTTTGCTGGAAAGGTCTGCCAAGGAGACCCACGTGATTGCTCCTCTAAAGGAATGCAAGGCCTTATCTGTTGTTCTACTGGGCTACTTTCTAATGAGTCGCGACATGGAGATTCCTTAGTTGGACTTGGCTCAATAGAATCAGGAGTTTTGTGTGAAGAGTTATCCTCCAGTACGGGACTAGCCTCTAAGGAGTCTTTGTGGCTGATGGTCAAAGAATCATCTGCCAATGGGCTAAGGTCTCCTGTGTCTTGCTGATAGAGTGCCAGGTCTAAGCCTTCATGACTATAAGTAGTTCCTGTTTCCATTGGCAATCCCCAAGGACTGGCTACCATTTGGCTTTCCCTTTCAAATGTGTCCTCCTCATCATCCGGGTTCAAAAGGGTATCAATGGTATCTGAGATTTTTCTTGAATCTGACCGCATTTTGTATTGATTTTCTGGTGAAGCTTCTTCTTTTTTCTTTGCAGCCTCACCCCCCTGGAAACACAAGTCACCTTTCAGGCCAGATGTTGACTCACTTGTAGTCTGATCATCAGCCTCCCCAGTGGGTGATGTAGGGAGTGTAATTTCAGTAGAATGCTGCTGATCAAATGCAACAAAGCCAGAATCAACAGCAGATTCAACAGTCAAGCTTTCAGCCTTTTCTTTTGCTTCAGGTCCTTCTAATTGCATGACAGAATCAGCATTTTTATATGTGGCAGATACATCCTGACTTACTTGTACATCATTCTCTTTTGTGCATATTGTATGTGCCATTTCCTTTACTACTAGTATTTGCTTCTCAATTTTCTTTGGTGAAAATGATAGGCTTTCAGGGCTTGTTTCTGGAGTCTCTGCCAAACCCTCATGTTTATAACTTTCCTCAGAGCTTATCTGGGGAGTGCCATCACCTAAGCTAACACTTGGGGAATCAGTAGCACCCTCATGTCTGAGGCTGTCAGAGCTATCTTCTAAAGTGCCATTTTGCAGTGCTATGTCTGGTAGAAACTCCTCTTTAGAATAATCAGGCGGGAAAGTAATATTCAGATCATGCTTAACAGGGCTTGTAACTACTTTTTCCAAATGGAGACCCTCAGTATCAGATGTCTTTCTGAACTGCTGGTATTCATCATTGTCCTCAAGCTCTGCTTTAATATCATCACTGAAATCAGTTGATGTTTTCCTATCAGGGCTGATCTGCAAATCCACCTCTTTGTAGTGGTCATCAGTACTTTTGGTACCAACTATGTCATCATGCTGCTGTGATTGTTCATCAAGAGCACCGGCTGAAGCTGTAGAGGACAAACATTCATCTTCAATTGAGACTGTGTTAGATTTGGCTAGGTGGATAGCCTTACTAATAGGTGAAGGTACTGAATGGCTAATAACAGTCTGATCATGTGTGGGAATATGTTTTGAATCACTGTCAGTTTTTTGCATTGTCTCTTTATCCTCTGTATCTGTTGTATTGGATTTTGTATCTTGTGTCACATCAACGGAATGGGTTTGCTCTGTTGATGAATGATTAGCTTTGTGCTCAAAGAGCCCTGACTTTCTCTTAGAGGGATCCTGCCCTGTCTGGAAAGCTCTCATTAGTTCACGGACTGACATGGTCTCTTCCAGTCTTTCAGATGTACTAGATTCTAAAGGAGGTGGCTGTTTTATGGATATTTCTCTTTTAACTTCAGTAATTTTCATTTCTTCATTCCCCTGAACTCTACTACTTATTTGCTTGCGCCCCTTTTCCTCCTCTTCCACTTTCTTTTGTAGCGCTTTTACTTTTTCCTTTATTGAACCAATAGGGGTCTCCTCCACCACAGGTGACACTTGGGCTGGAGCTGGGGCGGCTGGGGTAGACAAAACCAAGTCTCCATCTAAAGACTCTTCTGAGCTAAACCTAGAGATATCAGATCCAGAGTCTTGAACCTGTGATTCCTCATTGTACATTTGTGTTCTTTCCTTCAATTTTCTCCTCACTGGTTTCTTAATCTCAGGGGGAGTCTTTTTGACTTCCTCTAGTGAAGAAAAGTCATATTTCTTTTTAGTTTCTCTTTTCACAAGCACTTCTTCAAACTGTTCCTGAACAATTTCTTGGAGTTGACTAGTAGGTATAGCAGGTTGACCGGCAAGATATTCATCAAGCTCCTCAGACAGGTAGGAAACCATCCCTGTTATGTCCTTGGCAATTTCTTGTTGGGGTGTGCCTCTGTCAATTTTAGTTTCCTGAATGCAAGGTTCATGCACTTCTTTGAGGGCTTCCCTTTTGGCTTCTTCGATCTCACTGTTACTAAGTAGAACCCACTCTTCCTCTCCTTTGATTACTTTGACCACACCTTCTTTCTTCTGCAACTCTTTCTTACCTTTGTATGTCCCACTTCTCAGAATTTCACTCACTTTCTCCAAGTCCTCTTTAACTTTTTCTACAATTTCAAAAGGCTCTCCAGTCTCCTCCTCTGCCCCCCTCTTAAGTACACTTCCCTCTATGGGGCTTGTCTTCTCAGTAGAGTCTGTTGTTAAAATTGCTGTCATTTTGATCAAGTCTTGCTTCATCTCAGACACCTCAGACAGCAAGTCCGGGCTTGCCAGTGCTGGGGCATCCTGAATCAAGTGTGTTTTCAGGGCAGAGGTTTCAGGTGACTCAGTCTCTTCTTCGTCTTGGGTGTGAACAGTCAATAATTAAAAGTAAAATGGAAATCAAAAACAGAGATTGGAAAAATGTGATCAGGACTGGAACAATACAGAGTCTTTGTTCAAGTGGTAGCGAGGGAGGAAATACTGTATAAACAAAAAGGGATAGGAATGATCCAGGGTCCCGGGAGGGGGAGGACAATAGCAAAGCAAAGCTAACTGAAATAAAAAATGGGAAGGAAATGGGCAGGAAATAACTTGCTTATATATTTTTGTTTTACCATTGCACATCCACACGTACGTACACGAACACGAAAAACAAGAAAAACTATTAAAAGAAAAACAACAGGACACATACAAATCAACAAACAGGAACACGGTGGGATCACATAGCGTTAGGCATCTCAAGATTGCTCAGAAGTAAAATATTCAGGTCTCAAGAAAAAAAGGTATCAGAAACAATCAAAAGCTCTTTTCCTCTAAAAGAAAGCCAGTACTAGCAAACTGTCAGAACAACATGTTAAGTACCTTTCAATGTCTGTGCACAATTCAGGTGGAAAAAAAATAAAACATTTTGTGCATCTAATATTATGAAATCTACATTAATCTGAATCAGCTGCAAACCGGCATTTCAACTAAAGGAATGTTTAGCCTACATGTAGAAAAAAATAGAGGTATGGTCCTTTCCTTGGAACATCCTCATTGTTCTGACAAGTAAAATAAAATATACAGAGGCAAAAGAAAAAAATAAATGTACATGAAAAACATGAAGGAATTACTGTGAATCAAATTATAAGTGAATCAAAAGAAGTCAAAAGAACACTTACACTGGACACACACACACAGTACATGTAAGCCAAGTTATTTCCATGCAAAGCAAAGGCATGTAGCCTCAGGTGAAAAATAAATGACTAGCATGTTAAAACAATAAGCATTTTAATTCATTCCAGTTTTAAATCCCAAATAAATAAGATGCATTTCTTGCACATAAGTATAAAAATAATTATGGTCTGGAATGATTTAAATATTTAAATCACATAAGTGGTGAGAATGTTAGACATCTTGTTATATAAATGGTGAACAATTGTTGAAGATAGCTTTATCACATAATAATAAAGAATGGAACCATTCTTAAAAATATATATTTTTCTAAAGTGAACCAAATATGCAAAAGGCATTTTTTGGTGCATTTTATTTATTGTTTAATGATATGTTTAATTGTACTAAGCCTCAAATAAAAATGTATTAAAGTAAATGTACATAATAATGTATATATCACAATCAATACATAAGAGGCACAACATGAAAATAATCTTGGGAGATGGTTGGGGTGGTAGGGGTTAAGTTACTCAATGTAAGGTGTAAATAAAACACAGATTGTCAAAACAGATTCAGATTTCTAGTTCTGTTGTACTTCACCACATTATGGAATGGTTGTATAAATATGTGCATACAGACAGTATCCCTTTTAATAACATTAGACATTAAATTAAAATAAGATACTGCCATTTTTTTTCAAAGATGAGAAGTGACAGTATTATGCCACAGAACTGGCATAACCTTTGCTTGATGAGGTATGGACAAGACAAACATACAAAACTAAAGGGCTTTGAAAAAAGTGCATCAGCTGCAGCGAGGCTACTAGGGATGTTGAAGGAAAGCGAATAATAGGGTGATAATCTTTGTATTCAATTATTTCAATAAATATCTAACAGTGTACTACATCACATGATTATAATCTAACATTAACATATATTACAATAAGGTATTTTAGCTGAAGGAATTTGTGTTAGTAATTACATGTAATTACTAACACAAACTCCTTCAGCTAAAATAGCTTTTATCTCTCAAAAATTATCCTCCATACAATAATTTTAGAAATATGTCTTACATTTCTCAGGTGTCCTGCTTATCTGTGAAAAAAAGGGGGTGGGGGGTGGGGAGGGTACAAGATAAAGGAGCTGCTTACGGCATTGTTCTGTTCTAGGTCTACAGGTATGTCTCTTCATTATTTTTATTGTGCCAACCTTAATTTAATGAATACAGAAATAATTTAGTACCAGTACTGGTAAATGCCTGTGTTGACATCTTTGTTACTTAAACTGTATTTCATATTTTGTAGCGCCATATTTACAAAATATTGATAAATCCAGGTTAAAATGCAGACATAATTCATTGTAATAGATCATATTCTAGTATTGTTTTATATTTTATATTATATATTATATATATATATTATATTTTATATATTATATTTTCAAGTGTTTTGTTATTGATTATTGCTTAAAGGGTACATAAGGACCTTTTTATTTTATTGTGTTACATGTTCTCATGTGTTGCTACAACTGTTTACGTAAGGTGTGTGTATTGTTTTAATTTATTTTATTTTTTACATTTTGACCACTTTTTTAAACTTTTAAATTGCATTCCCTGCCTCAAGATGGCTTCCCATGTACCCGCATGGACCTCTCAGAACTACATTTCCCATCATCTTCCTGCTCACTGGTAACTCCATCTCAGTTACACAATAAAATAAAAAGGTCCTTATGTACCCTTTAATACCATTTTGCTAGTGCTTCAAAAATTGGAGATTATTTTTAAAAGAAGTGTCAGGAATTCTAATGCAATTCAAATATATTTTACCGTTCAAATATATTTTACTCCAAATAATGCAATCATTAAAAGTATAATGCAAATAATGCAATCATTAAAAAGCTATACAATACAATGCTGGAATGAGGATTTACATATTACCTTTTTCTGAAACGTCTACAAAAATATTACATTCACCCTAAAATCTATATCTGGAATGAGGTTTTCCAAAAAAATGATGACACTTCTTGATTAATACTGTATATCTGGCAGTAAAGCCCAAAAACATATGAAATTGTCAAAAAATATCTTCCTACAAACAACGTGGTATTGTCCTGAGCTTTTCTTCAGTACCTGTATTCTAGCTTGGGTTTAAACTGTTGAGCACTACATGCTGATTTTCACGTGTGCTGTAGCTTTCTACACTGTCTGTGTTAAACCTGAAGTCTATAAATACCCCAAACCTAACCTTATCTGAGGGGTAAGACATGTATACATAACCATGGCTCTTCCAGTCCATTCAATTACAGGACTTTATTCTAACAAGTTCCTTCATTATTGAATTGAACCTGCCGGCATAACCTGAACAAATTCTAGCAATGTAATGGAAAGCAGTGGTTGCCTACCCCATGCGCTATCATCTTTTCGATACCTTCGGTATTTTCAGTTGCCTTGATTTATAACTATGTGTAGCCAATAAAAACTCAGCATTGGCATTTTAATATAATATCTTCTGATAATTCCGTTTTTATGTCCTCCACTGAAAAGGGAACGGTTTCTTTAAATTGTTCTAAATAATTATAATAAAATGAGTATATATGTTAGTCACATATTGGAAATGAATGAGTTATTTGTGCTTGGATTACCTCTTCCTCTTGTTCCTGATCCGAATCAGATTCCTTTCAGTCCCAAGAAGCAGTGCAGAGGAAAAGAGTAGGCAAAGCAAAGAGTTATCAGAGAGGGCTACCACAGCATGAGCGAAGAGGTACAAAATGTATAAGAATTAATATATTCAGTATTGCTTAGGCAGTTTTAGAAATGAAGATATCAGATATTAAATGCAAAAGGGAAATGAAATAGGTAACATGCAGAGCAGATTGATCATGCAGATTGATTATAGATCAGTATAAACTGGAATTTGTATTGTTCTATAAAACATTATGAAAACCAAAAAAGTGCAGTCATGAAACATGGATTCTGATCTTGTCAGGTCTCAGAAGTTCAAGAGTGGGTCCTTGTTAGTGCATGGATGGGGAATCTCTAGTTAATAGTAGGAGCTACAGGGAGCAGTTTTAGGGGGGCTGTGCTGTAGTACATGCCTTTTTTTACATGTTAAGATGAGGTCTACTCTGTGGACATTTAAAATCCCATGGCACTATTTTGAAGAAATTGAGAAAAAAACTTCTAGCCCAGATGTTTGTCAAATAATTTATTAAGTTTGTTTTAGTATTTCTAAATTTAGCGCTATCAAGTGTTTAATAGTTATCCCAATCCTCTTAATGTAGGAACTCTAAATAAAAACGTTGTCCTTTTGCAACAAGTGGAGTTGGCTGTTTGCAGCTGTTCCAGATTTTTTAACACAACTATTAACTCAGTTGACGATTCGTTGTGAAGTAGATGCACTAATATTATTGGCTGTAGGCCGGCACATGCTTCTAGAAAAATATTGTATTCTGATTGGCTGAACAAACTATCGAAATCCAATATAGAGGTTAGTTTCGCTTGCCAAATCCTTTACTTGTAGAGTATGATAACCCTCTGGCTAATTCATAAAGTCTTCTACCCCTATTTAACAACAAGCTATTGCAAAAAACAAACAAAAAAACACTAATGTTTTACAAATTAAAAGAACAAGAAGATCAAAGTTGTTTAAAGCATTCTTTTAAGTGTATTTCTTACCTTTGAATAAGCAGGCAATGTTATATTTAGGTTACAAATTGCATGGTGTGCTAAACCTCTGTAGGATCTGGGTTCCTTCATAAAGGACAATCGACCACAGGGCTCCTGAGTGCTGTCTCGAACCTAGAAAATCAATAAATGCATATTGTTATTCATAGCAGAAACAGGGAATAGATTCACAAGCCATGCACAGCGCTTGAATCCACATTCTGAAAACAAAAATGTAGGCAGTTCTACTGTTTCACCAAATCTCACAGCTTTCTGCACTCTTCAGATAACTTGATAATTTTTTTTTTAAACTATATTGTCTTACCTTGATGAAGAGGGCAAGTCTGTTTTCTTTGAAGGCATAAAAACTGAACAGATGATGTTGACCACTCTTTGTCAGTGGCACCAAGTTTCCAAAGCAGTCAGCATAGATTGGTTTTCCTTCCAAAACCTACATACATACAATAAATGCAGTATTTATTAGAGAATCAGAAAAATAAATAAATAAAAAATAAAATAAATATTACTTTGGAAGAAATATACTGAAGACAAACATGTTTTAACATGGACCTGTGTCATATCATATTATGAGTGTTGTCTAAAACTATATATAAATTGAATAATGTATGGGTCAGAATATATATTATAACACAATATATGTCTCGAGTTGGTTTTGGGCAGTAATGCATGAGTGGCTCAGCCATGAGACAGACATGTATTATTGTGTGATTACTGTGTGATAATAATATATTCTGATCCATCGGCATGTTATTTTATATACTCTATGTTTCTTAAAGCATTGAACAGTGAATAACATATAAAAACAAACCACCACCATTATATCAGTAAAACAGAGAATAAATAATAAATTCAAGCAAAGACATTGTGTAAAGTCTTCCCCATTTATCTTTTTTCCTAACAAGATTAAATTCAAAGTTATCTGGTTTCTCCCACTGAACTCAAATACAGCTTTGAGAGGTTTTTTATCAGCCATTGTTTCTTTCATGTTCTTTTATGTCTCCTTAAATTCTTGTCTGAATCTCATTGTTTCTGAGTTCTCGTCATTGTTTGGTTGAATTTCCATGTCTTTATTATGAGTGTATTATTTCTTCTCCATTGTACTGTGCTTATTGTAGCAAGAGTGATAATAGAGGTGATTTGTTATTAAATGAAGCTGCCAACCAGGAAGCATTGTGACGTACAAACATGTACATGAAGATTACAAGGATATTCAATATGGCATTATGTTTCCATTATTTCCAATTATTTGGTTCTGTTTAGATGATTATTAACCATGCTAACTGCCAAATCTGGGAAAAATGTCAAGTACGTGGTCTATTTCTGAAAAGCTCCTTTTTTCTGCAGTGAGATGGTTAAATAAATCATCAATAGGGGTCAGCAGCTAATCTCTGTGACCTCTGTTGTTCTGACAGACATATATATTTTTAAATTTTACAAACAGTTATACACTTCTAGTGGACTTTGTTCAAACTACCACACAGCTTTTAGGAGTCTTTCACAAGCAGCACCCATGACTGAAAAGGATATTAGCTGGTAAACAAGGTAAACAATGACCTAAGCATCACATAATAGGATAATACACAGGTAATGGAAATTCCAAACATGCAGATTGTATCCTTCTAGAGTATTTAAAACAAAATCGTGACAGTTCACGCTGATTTTTAAAAGCCGCTCACCTCCACATCCCTGCTCCTCGCCACCTCAGTGAAGTTCTCCTGCTGCTCCAGGGTCTTGTCCACTTTGTCATCGGTCATGCAGAAGCACCTCAACCGAGCTTCAATAGGGTCA